>OZ012736.1:489733520-490254317 GCA_963859935.3 Lathyrus sativus
ATGCGACTTCTTACAGTTACAAAGAAATTATTGTGTGTTTCTTACACTTAATATACAATCAGAGGTGTAAACAAAATACAACACAAAGACTCTTTAAGAATTAAGAATTTCTAAAATATACAAGTGTTAGAGAATTCTAAGTTAAACTTTTGCCTTTTGTTTGATAGAGTAACAACTCTTTTATTCTCAATGGTTCGTTATGTTTTCTCCAAGTTTTCAGCTTCTTATATAGAGAAATATAAAAGAGTCGCTGAAGAGCTTAAGATAGTCATGGAGAAGGTTGATCAGAGACGTTGAAATGTTACTTGATACAGTTAATCCATTTGAAAAGATATTCGAAATCTATTTTCTTCAAGAGGAATTATCCGTTGCATTCCAATTATCTGTGAAGATTTTGTTTAAATCTTCACGTGACCAGAAGAAGACAAATTGCTCCTTAATTCTGAAAGTGACCTATCAGAGTCTCCTCAATCCTTGCGTTGAGTGATCTCAGAGTCTGATAGTGACCTATCAGAATCTTCTTGATCCTCGTGTTGACTAACTTCAGAGTATAAGTCTTCAGAGGTTGACTGTATTCAAAGTTTAATCTTTAGAAGTTAAACTTGTTCATAATATGAGTATTCAGAGTCTGGTTCTGATACTTCAGATTCAAGATTTTTTATCTTCTCTTTAAATGTTCATCTTTAGTATTATAGCTGACTTTATATCAGATTTTTAGTATTTGGTCCTGCACACATGAACATATGTTATTATACCCTATTGTTCTTTAAATACTTTGTTATCACCAAAACCTTTGAGATATGATACAAACCAATTTTGTTCCAACAATCTTCTCCTTTTTGATGATGACAAGCACAAGTATTTAAGAACAATGGTTGTTAATTTAATTAGCAAGTTGACTTCAAAGTCTGAGGTTTGTAAACTCCCCACGACTCTAATAATCCAAAAAGAAGAGGTTTGTAAGCTTTCCCCAACTCTAATAGTCCAAAAAGGAGAGTTTTGTAAGCCCCCTTAAGTTCTATCTAGGTTAATCAAATTTAATCTTTAAATCACAATAAATAATTCTTTAGATTTTAAGCAAGTAAAAGGTTCTTAACTTTTAGATTCAGGTGCTTAAATACTTATCTATCTTATTCCCTATTTTGTCATCAACAAAAACATAAATAATAAGGAAATAAGAAAAGATACTAAAAAAAACTTTTACAAAACCAAGAAGATAATAGTCAAATTGCCAAAATTTTTAAATAGAGTCAAAAGAAACAGAGCAAACAAAAGGGTTATAAGTCCTAAATCCTAGGGTTTCTTCAAAAGCTCTAGGATGGCTTTAATGTCAAAACCCATGTCATTCTTCCTAGCAATCACTGCCTTCAACTGGGCTTCCATATATTCTTGATTAGCAACAATTAAATGAAGTTGAGATCCCATCACCGCTTGATTAACAACAATAGAAGTCAATTTAGTTTGTAGTTACTCTTTCCTCTGACTGGAAGAAGCTACTGACTTAAAAGAAAAATTCTTTAGATTCTGCAGAACTGTATCCGTAAAGGTTCTGAGAGTATCCCACTTAGTCATATGATGTGAGTCTCTCAACAACAAAATCATGTACCCTATCATAGATGAAAATTTCAAACTCTTCCATTTGGGATGTTATGTGAGGTGGGTGGTTTAAATGATAAGATGGTTGAGGTGATAGAGATGGTTAAGGTGGAGGGATTTCATATTGTTCAGGTTGGGATAGATCTTTAGAAAACAAAAGTACTACTGTGCCAGATTCTGACACAGTATCTTGTTCTTTTGAAGGGCTAGAAGGGTGTTCATAGTGTGTAGGTTGTGAAATTTTTGGTGCTGGAGATTGTGGTGGAGGTTAGTCTTCTGGTATGGTGGTTCAGAGGTTTGTGGTTCAAGATGGACTTTTGGTATTGTTTGGTGTGAAGTGGATTGTTCATGTTGGTCTATATGTTTAGATTGAACAAGGTTGGCTGATTATTAAATGCCTTGTTCATATTCAGTTTCAGATTGAATTTGAGGTGAACAAGTTCGTTTAGGTCTTTTGATTAGGTAGATTTAGATGTAGTGGGTTCCAAGGGTATGGCTTGAAGAGGTATGACATCTATAAGGTTGAATTCTGATTCATTAAAATAAGAGCTTGAACTTAAGATAAATGAGGGATAAGGTATGGTTTTTTTAGAATCATTTGGTATGTTTATGGGTTGATCAGGATCAATCATCGTGTTTAGGGGGGTAGGTTGTTCAGATTCAGATATACACTAGTTAGTTATTTTCAGATGGATGTTCTGAAGATAAATCACCAACAAAGTGTCTTGGCAATTCATTAATAACACACAAGGTCTGAAAAGTGTGAAGAATCTAAGCAATGTTAAGGGAGTATGAATCATCTTAAGGTTTGGGGGGAAGGCATGACAACTTTTAAAGGTAGAAATTTGTCATGTTCAGGTGAGGGTGTGTGTTAAGATGATTGTGTTGGTGAATTATGAGGGGTTATGTTTTTGTTGTGGAAGAATTTAAAAATGAATCTGAGACAGGATCCCGAATCATACCCGTGTTCTCGCTTCTTCAGTAAGTTCTGATGAAGTTAATGTATCATTCTATATTTCCATAGTAGCTTATGGGTCCAAAGTCTTTGGAGTATCTTCATTCAAATTCTTTAGAATAAATTATACAATAACCTTTACTTGCAGAGCTTTTTCCTTCAAAACCTCAGCCTTAGAAGGATCTTTCAGAGATTTATCCCTCAAGGCAGATGCTATCAATTTTTCTCCTTTAATAGATTCTATCATCAGTTCTTGAGTTAACTTTTTCACTTCCTTTGTCTTCCTTACCAAATATTTATTGTCTTCTTCTTCTTCTTCTTCTTCTTCTTCTTCTTCTTCTTCTTCTTCTTCTTCTCTTTCTCCTTCTCCTCCTTTTCCTTCTCCTTCTTGTCGCAACTGCAAAAAAACACCTGGCGAGAAAAACAAAAGATTCGCCACCGAACGTTATTTATCCTGATGAAGGGAAAGTAAACGATCAAAGAAAACCTGAAGAAAGGGAGAAGACAAGGTCATCGCAATCAAATCTTGGGTTCGGGAGTCGGTTATGCAAGGGGAAGGTATTAGCACCCCTTACGTTCGTTGTACTCAATGGGATCCATGCTTGTTATCTAATCAAAGGGTGTGTTATCTAAACCCTATTGCTAAACAGATATAGGAACGAAAAAAGAAAAAGGAGACTGGATAGGACATCGCCGCCCTATGCTTACGTATTCCCTCGAGTGGTAGCACCCAAAAACTTTCTTGCTCTTTTCCTAACCACAATTGGATTTTGCTTCGCGTTCATTTGCATCATGTGACTTATTCATTTTGTCTGTTGTGTAGGTTATGGGCTCCATTTGTTTTATAAAAAATGGTGTAACTTGTAAATGCGCCTAAGGGGGGGGGGGTTGAATTAGGTTCTCAAAAATTATTTTGCAATCTTTTGCGGTTCTTGGTTCTTTTTCGGTTATGATGTTAGGACTGAAAATAAAGTGTAGAAAAGAAAAAGAGACACAAGAAAATTATAGTGGTTCCCCTCACACTCCGAGAATACTCCACTCCCCTATCGACTCGAAAGAGATTTCACTATAGTTTGGAATGATTGCACAGCCTAATCACACCAATGGTGAAGCCTACTATCTAATCTATAGGTAATCTAAGTGTAGGAAGAACAATCCTCTTCAAACACTTCACTTGTTTCCAACAATCCTGGATAACAAGGTAATACAAAATATAATCTTGAAATAAGTTTGATATCTTTGAGAGTATGATGCTATCAATCTTCACGATCGATCTTCTCCTTGAAACAAATATTACTCAAAGAAGTATATAAGTGTTCTTTTAAAAGAAATGAAATGAAGCTGTGATAATGTGAAAATTTATTAAAAAAAGCTTCTTTTCAAAAACTCTTTGTGAACACTTTATGAAAATTTGAGAGAGGAAGAGAATGAGTAATTTTTATGATTTTGTTTCTTGGAGGTGTTTTGGAATTTGAAATCTGATATCAATTTATAATGACAAGAAACATTTACAAAAGGGTGTAATTTTATGCAGCAAAAACAATTTGAAATCAAAAGGAAAGCAATACATATTTTCATGAAAAGCTGCCATTTTTGCTTACTGTTTAAGTGTTAATCGGTTAACCATATAGGTTAATCAGTTAACACCCTTCAATGTTTAAAAAATATTCAAATTTAACACATGTTAACCGGTTAACCATATATGTTAATCGGTTAACACTGTAAAAGTTTCACCAGAAACTTAATTTTGAAATGTGTTAACCGGTTAACCAAATGTGTTAATCGGTTAACACTGAAGGTTTTCCAAAATAGAATTAGTTTTAAAGTG
This sequence comes from Lathyrus sativus, assembly GCA_963859935.3. Classification (NCBI taxonomy): domain Eukaryota; kingdom Viridiplantae; phylum Streptophyta; class Magnoliopsida; order Fabales; family Fabaceae; genus Lathyrus; species Lathyrus sativus. Next base: position 489,737,900 of record OZ012736.1, read on the forward strand.
AGTGAGCAATCAAAAACTGTTTTAAAATTACTTGTGATAAATGTGTAGTGAGATACGAATTTTTGAACACTTGTATAGGTAATTCAAGTAATATTTGTTATACCTTTGAGTTGATGTTCAAAACTCAATCTTCAACACTTGAAGCTTGCATGAGAAGCTTAGATCCATTTGTCACATGCTAGAGTACTATCTCGATTCTTGATGTTTACTTGAATCTCTTGCTTTTTGCGTATGTATATGTTGCGTAGAAAGCTTGTTCTTGTTGTCTTCATCAAAACTTTAATGAGCTTGAAGCTTGCTTCTATAATATCCCCCTTTTTGACGATGACAAACGATTTTTGAAAGTTTGCTTTGATACTTGGTTTCTCTACACTTGTTTCTCCCCCTAAGTTAAGGCTCCCCCTTAATACAAGAGGTATAACTTTTCTGCACAAGGAAACGTTAGAGAGACCAAACCTTCTCCCCCTTTGGCATTAGCAAAAAGGAATAAGAGCATATGATAATGAAAGAGATTAAACATACATTCACACATAGAATAATCATAACACATATACTTAACAAACAAAACTTAGGTTTCACGATACAAAAATACACGCACAAAGCACGATACACTCACAAATACGAAACAAAAAACATAAACTTAAACAATTTTACGAAAACAAGAATAAAAACATAAACAAGTAAAAACACAAACAAATGCTTTAGTTATCATCATCCGATATGTCCTCGCTTCCATCCTCTTCTTTTTCACTTCCTTCCTCATCATCATTAATACCAGCAGTTGGGTTTTGAGAGCTTAGGACAAGTCTTCGAAGAGAGTTGATGGCCTGGGTGTGATGTAGAGAAACTCATTTGTAACTCCACCTTCCGGAATTGGATAGTTAGAGGTAGATGAACCGTCTTCATAATTGTAAGTTCCATCATTGCTTTTCACAATACCGGTGTTCTTGATGATGGTTATCTCATTAATCTCATTTGATGTCGGTTTCATGGCAATGGATGGTTCCCTGTTTAGATCCAAATCCGTTAATTCCAAGATGCTAGAGATAAGACGACCATACGGGAGTCGGGTAGAAAGAGTAAGTTGCTGTTGGAGATGATACATCATTGTCAATATCCAATTAATCTTGATCTTGTTCTTTATGGCATACAACACTTGCATCTCAAGATCATTAATCTGAGAGTGATTGGAATCTTTTGGAAGCAGAACATAACAAATGATGTAATGGAGCATTCGGTCATTTACCAACAAATTCTTAACGTAGCATAAGGTACGAGCAGTCCGTTGGCCAACAACCACAACCTCTTTGGGAAACCTGCAGATACTGTAGTAGTATTCCATATTTTCATACTGAGCCCAAGGTACATCTCTGTGATTGACACCTTTCCGGAGAAAAAAGCCGGTATATGGAATCTTGAGCATTGCGACAATATTTGAGAGATCCTCGTTCAACTCAAAGTCTCGAACAGTAGTGATTATCATGTGTTGTCCAGCCTCATTCAAATTAATAGATAGATTTTTCATAAAAGATTTTACCAAATTCGGGTAACAACGACCATTATCAGAAACAAAATTATCTATCCTTTGATACTTTAGTAGTGTTGGAAAATCGAAAGTGGGGGCTTGGAAAGCTTTGAGGTTGACATATTTTACCTTAAACAGTTGTTGAACCCTAACCTTGAAGTCCATTCTTCGCTTCTTGGTTGATTCCATTGGAGCATTATCCTCATTGACCGCTGAGCTGCTTTCTGGCATTTTTCCTTTTCCCTTCTTGGTTGGAGCCATGGATGAAGATTTGGATTTCTTAGGATTTGAAATTGATTTTCTGGATTAGGGTTTAGTGTTGTGATAGAAATGGTGAAAATGAAGAGGTTTATATAGAAAGATGTTTGAGTGGGATATTAAAGGAGAGTTATTGTTATTTGAGTGGGTAGAAGTTGGAAGAGGGTTTTTAATGGGGAGTCAAAGAGAATAAGATGAGTCCCAAGGAAAGTTGGTGATAATAACCATAAAGCAGATGCACAAAAAAAACACTTAACTACACATTTAAAATCAGAATTGAATAAATTTTTGTTTTGATTTTAAAAATACGAATAGTGTTAACCGGTTAACCATATGGGTTAATCGATTAACGCATTTAAAAATTAATTTGGAAAACAAAAAAACAACAGTGTTAACCGGTTAACCATATGGGTTAATCGGTTAACGCCTTCGAAAATGCAGGAAAAGCCAAAAAACAGTGAGTAAAAATTTACTACTCATTAATGATAAAAAGATCAACTATTGAAAGTATTAGATGTCACCTTCATCGAGAATACCGAGCTTTCACCGAATCTTGAAAAATGGTTCTTTCGCGAGTGGTTTCATGAAGATATCTGCAAGTTGGTTATGTGTATCTACAAAAGTGACTTCAACATCTCTTTTAAGCATGTGATCACGGAGAAAATGATGTCGAATGTCGATGTGTTTGGTTCTTGAGTGCACGACCAGATTTTTTGTAATGTTGATTGCACTTGTGTTGTCGCATCGAAGAGGATTGCATCCAAGATCAATTCCGTAGTCGCTTAATTGTTGCTTTAGCCAAATATTTTGTGCACAAAAGCTTCCTGCCGCTATGTATTCTGCTTCAGCCGTACTAAGAGCAAGCATACTTACTTGTTTCTTACATGACCACGAAACTAGTGCATTTCCAAGGATGTGACATGTTCCACTCGTGCTTTTTCGATCTGTTTTACAGCCTACATAATCCGTGTCAGAATAACCGATTAAAGTACAAACACTACCTTTAGGATACCATAAGCCAACGTTCGTCGTTCTCTTGAGATACTTCATGATTCTTTTGACTGCCGTGAGATGTGATTCCTTTGGATTTGCTTGAATGCGAGCACATAAACATACACTAAACATTATGTCAGGACAACTTGCCTTCAAATATAATAAAGAAGAAATCATACCTCGATACTTTGTAATATCAACCAATGTTCCCGATTCGTCTTGATCGGCGTAGGTTCCGGACCCCATTGGTGTTGACATAGCTTTACACTCATCCATATCAAATATCTTTAACAACTCTTTGCAATACTTCGATTGGTTGATAAAAATTCCGTCTTTTAGTTGCTTGATTTGCAATCCAAGGAAGTAATTCATCTTTCCCATCATAGATATTTCAAACTCACCTTGCATCATCGACGCAAATTCTTCACATTGTTCCTTGTTTGTTGAACCGAAGATGATGTCTTCTACATAGACTTGAACAAGTAAGGTATTATCCTTTATCTTTTTAATGAATAAAGTCTTGTCTACCTTGCCTTTTTCAAATCTTTTTTCGCATAAGAAATTACTTAGACGATCATACCATGCCCTTGGTGCTTGTTTTAGTCCATAGAGAGATTTCTTCAATTTGTATACATGTGAAGGATGTTTGAAGTCTTCAAAACCCGGGGTTTGTTTGACATAGACTTCTTTGTTGATGTATCTGTTCAAGAAGGCGCTTTTGACGTCCATTTGAAAAAGCTGAAAGTTCATTGAACAAACATAAGCAAGTAACAAACGAATAACTTCTAACCTTGCAACCGGGGCGAATTTTTCTTCAAAGTCAATTCCTTGCTCTTGATTGTACCCTTGAGCCACCAATCTTACTTTGTTTCAAACAATTATTCCATTCTCATCAAGTTTGTACTTAAACACCCATCTTGTTCCGATGATATGTTTATCTTTTGGTCTAGAAACAAGTTCCCAAACTTGATTTCTTTAGAATTGGTTTAATTCCTCTTGCATAGCAATAATCCATTGATCATCTTCAAGAGCTTCATCAACTTTGGAAGGTTCTATTTGAGATACGAACGTCATGTTCAAGCATGCATCTTTGAGATCTAATCTTGTAGCAACACCTTGACTTATATCTCCAATCACTTTGTCGATAAGATGATCTCTATGAATCCTCCATTATTTTGGTAGATTGTTGACATTGGAGTTTTGTTGAATCGATCTATCTTGTTCTTTAATGATATCTTTAGAAGTATCTTCTTCTAGAATTTCTACAAACTCATCATCATCATCACAAACCATAATATCATCCTTGGAAGGATTAGATTCATCAAATTTGACATGCATAGATTCTTCAATAGTTAAAGTTTTTTTATTATAAATTCTAAAAGCCTTACTAGAGAGAGAGTAACCGATAAATATGCCTTCGTCAGATTTCTCGTCAAACTTACCAAGATTGTCTTTGTCGTTGTTCAAGACAAAGCACTTACATCCAAAGATGTGAAAATAATAAATGTTTGGCTTTCTCCCTTTGAAGAGTTTGTAGGGAGTTTTCTTAAGAATAGGTCTTATATTAACACGATTACTTACAAAGCATGCCGTGCTCACCGCATTTGCCCAAAAATATTTTGGAAGACTTGAGTCGCTTAGCATTGTCCTTGCAAGTTCCACCAATGTCCTATTCTTCCTTTCTACGATACCATTTTATTGTGGAGTTCTTGGTGCGGAGAAGTTGTGTGAAATTCCATGTTCTTCATAAAATTCTTCAAATGAGGCATTTTGGAATTCTCCACCATGATCGCTTCTAATGGAGGCGATTGTAAGAGACTTCTCATTTTGTATTTGTTTTGCATACTTCTTGAATTCTTTGAATGCTTCACTTTTCTGCATTAAGAAGAAAGTCCAAGTGTATCTAGAAAAATCATCTACAATTACAAAAGCATAAACATTACCTCCGAAGCTTTTTGTTCTTGATGGACCAAAGAGATCCATGTGCAACAACTGTAGTGGCCTAGTTGCGGGCACCACATTCTTGGATGTGAAAGTTGATTTAGTTTTTTTTTCCTTTTTGACAAGTGACACATAGCCTATCTTTGATGAATTTGATCTTCAGCAATCCAATAACCAAGTCATGTTTGATCAATTTATTCAAGTGCTCCATATGAATGTGAGAAAACCTCTTATGCCATAGCCATGATTCATTGTTGCTTGCCAAGAGACACCTAACATTAAAAGACAAATTATCTAAGGAAATTAAGAAAATGTAATTAACTCTTTTACCTTTTAGCATAACTTCATGAGTAACTTCGTTTTCAATCAAGCATTCATTTTTAGTGAAGTTGATTTTGAAACCCCGGTCACACAATTGACTAATGCTAAGGAGACTATGCTTTAGACCTTCCACATATAGGACATCTTTTATAGTTGTTGAGGGCGATGAACCAATGATGCCTACGCCAAAGATTCTTCTTTTGTTGTTGTCACCATAAGTAACAAATCCTTTGGCCTTAAGCGTTTGATGTGAAAATTTGCTTATGTCACCCGTCATGTGCCTCGAACATCCACTATCAAGATACCATTCATTTGAAGAGGTTTTCAAGCATACCTACAAAAAAGAGTTAAGTTTTATTAGATACCCAAATTGCCTTGGGTCCTTCAAAGTTAGTTCATTTCCTTACCCATACATAATGGCCTTGAGCAACACTAAAATTTCTAACATAACATGCATTTGGAGTATGACCTTTTATACCACAATAGAAACATGTAGGCTCAAAATTGCTTTTATATCTAGGGGGATAAGATTTCTTCTTATTGTTTCTTTTCTTCTTGACATATTGATGAACCTTTTTATGATTGTCACCTTTTTCAATAGGAATTTGTTCTTTAGATTTTACAAAGATGGTATTGTTAGAAGTTTGTTTAGAAAATTTTGAGTAACCAAGACCAATTTTATTATTTGAGTATCTTTGATTACTAAGAACACATTCCAATCCAATTTGTCCTTTTTCATATATTTCTAGGACCCCTTTTAATTGGACTATTTGAAAAGAGAGTGACTCACATTTAGTTCATGCAAAATTCTTAATTAGTTTTTCTTTTTCATCTTTAAAATTATTTTCCATTTTCTCAATATTTTCTTCTAAAGTTGATATTTGTTTCTTTTGAGATGAAATATTTTTATATAAAATTTTGCACTCACTTAAAAGTTAATCAATTTCTCCTTGAGTATCATTGTCAAAAATAGAGAAATCACTACTAACCTTATTGTCTTCATCATCGGAATGATGTGATGCCATCAATGCTAGATTTGCGCATTGATCACTATTGGAGTCTGATGAAGAACTTATTTCATTGTCATCCCAAGCAATGTAGGCCTTCTTTTTGAAATCCTTCTTTCCTTTGTGGTCACGATTCTTTGTGAGTTTAGGACATTCCGGTTTGATGTGGCCTTATTTTCCACATTCATAGCATGTAATGTCTCCATTGAATGTTGATGTTTCTTTTTCTTTATTCTTTGAGAGCTTCTTTCTTCTTGTATAACTAGAGTTTCTAATATTATTTTTTGCACCAAAATATTTTTCTAGTCTTTTTACAAGAAGTGTAAAATTTTTGTCCTATTCGAGATTGTCTTCTTTCTCCACTTCTTTGGATTCAACTTTTAAGGCAATGCTCTTGGATTTCTTCTCTTGAATTTCATGTTTCTCTAATCGTCCAAGTTCTGTTTCATATTCTTGGAGTTTTCCGAATAACGTAGCGGATGTCACTATTGATAGACTTTTCTTTTCGGAAATCGCCGTCACTTTAGGTTGCCATTCTCTTGATAAAGACCTAAGCACTTTAAGATTAAGTTCATCATTTTTTAGTGTCTTACCAAGTGCATTCAAGTGATTTGTCAAATGCACGAATCTTTTCTGCAAGTCTAGGATAAATTCTTCTGGTTGCATTCTGAATAGTTCGTACTCTTTACTTAATGTATTTAATTTGGATCGTTTGACTTCGGCGATTCCTTCGTGAGTTTCAACAAGAGTGTCCCAAATTTGCTTGGCCGTTGAACATGTTGAGATACAGAAGAATTCATCCACTCCAAGTGCACTTTGTAAGATGTTTATCGCCTTTTTGTCATAAAGAACCTTCTTCTTATCATCATCATTCCATGACCTTGCGGTTTTGATGAACCAATTCCGTTGACCACCGTTGTAGGAACAAAATGACCATTTTGAACACCCTCCCATATTTCACTTCCTTGTGCTTCTAAATGTGCCTTCGTGCGGATCTTCCAGAAGTCAATATTCGCCATAAAACAAAGGAGGCTTGTTGCTACTGCCGCCGTCTTTGAATACAAGATTGTTATTTGCGGAAGCCATCTGGATCAAATAGGAACAGGTTACCTATCATCTGCTCTGATGCCAATTGTAACTTGTAAATGCGCCTAAGAGGGGGGGGGGGGGTGAATTAGGTTCTCAAAAATTATTTTGCAATCTTTTGCGGTTCTTGGTTCTTTTTTCGGTTATGATGTTAGGACCGAAAATAAAGTGCGGAAAAGAAAAAGAGACACAAGAAAATTATAGTGGGTCCCCTCATATTCCGAGAGTACTCCACTCCCCTTTCGACTCGAAAGAGATTTCACTATAGTTTGGAATGATTGCACAACCTAATCACACCAATGGTGAAGCCTACTATCTAATCTATAGGTAATCCAAGTGTAGGAAGAACAATACTCTTCAAACACTTCACTTGTTTCCAACAATCCTGGATAACAAGGTAATACAAAATATAATCTTGAAATAAGTTTGATATCTTTGAGAGTATGATGCTATCAATCTTCACGATCGATCTTCTCCTTGAAACAAATATTACTCAAAGAAGTATACAAGTGTTCTTTTAAAAGAAATGAAATGAAGCTGTGATAATGTGAAAATTTATTCAAAAAAGCTTCTTTTCAAAAACTGTTTGTGAACACTTTATGAAAATTTGAGAGAGGAAGAGAATGAGTAATTTTTATGATTTTGTTTCTTGGAGGTGTTTTGGAATTTGAAATCTGATATAAATTTATACTGACAAGAAACCTTTACAAAAGGGTGTGATTTTATACAGCAAAAATAGTTTGAAATCAAAAGGAAAGCAATGCATATTTTCATGAAAAGCTGCCATTTTTGCTTACTGTTTAAGTGTTAATCGGTTAACCATATAGGTTAATCGGTTAACACCCTTCAATGTTTAAAAAATATTCAAATTTAACACATGTTAACCGGTTAACCATATATGTTAATCGGTTAACACTGTAAAAATTTCACCAGAAACTTAATTTTGAAATGTGTTAACCGGTTAACCAAATGTGTTAATCGGTTAACCAAATGTGTTAATCGGTTAACACTGAAGGTTTTCCAAAACAGAATTAGTTTTAAAGTGAGTGAGCAATCAAAAATTATTTTAAAATTACTTGTGATAAATGTGTAGTGAGATACAAATTTTTGAACACTTGTATAGGTAATTCAAGTAATATTTGTTATACCTTTGAGTTGATGTTTAAAAATTGATCTTCAACACTTGAAGCTTGCATGAGAAGCTTAGATCCATTTGTCACATGCTAGAGTACTATCTTAATCCTTGATGTTTACTTGAATCTCTTGCTTTTTGCGTATGTATATGTTGCGTAGAAAGCTTGTTCTTGTTGTCTTCATCAAAACTTTAACGAGCTTGAAGCTTGCTTCTACAAATGGTTCTGTAGGATTTTATTATAATTGCTGTGAGGCGTCTTTTGCTGCATAAGTTTTCTGAAGGTTGGCTTGGAAATGATGATGCAAATGAACATGAAGCAAAAGCCAATTAAGGTTAGGAAAAGAGCGGGAAAGTTTTGGGGTGCTACTACACGAGGGAATACGTAGGCATAGGACGACGATATCCCATCGAGTCTCTTCTTTTGATTTCCATTTTCGTTTCCGTTCCCATTTAGCAGTAGGCTTTAGATAACACACCCTTTTATTAGACAACAAGCATGGATCCCATTGAGTACAATGGATGTGAGGGAGTGCTAATACCTTCCTCTCGCATAACCGACTCCCGAACCCAAGATTTGGTTATGATGGCCTTGTCTTCTCCTTTTTTTCCCAAGTTTTCTTTGATCGTTTCCTTTCCCTGCACCGGGATAAATAACGTTCTGTGGCAGCTCTTCTATTTTTTCTGCCAAGTGTTTTTTGCAGTTGCGACAGCTGGTGGCTCTGGTTCCCTATGCGAGTCAATCTTAACGTTTGTCTATTTCTATTTCATTGGGTGTTTACTTTTGTATAGTTATTTGCTTTTTTGTACACGGCTGTTGTATATTATTGCACTTTATTGTTGCATTTGATTATTGTTATCCTATTATGCTCCTGCTGTGCTGTTGGATGGGTTTGTTCTATGAGAGATAAACCCACTACCCAGGCTTGAGTGTACACTTATGATTAAAGTGGAGAGTAGTGGGGCTTGTGTGGTGTCTGGCTACGTAAAGTTGGCACAAAATTCCCGTCCATACGAGGTTTTCTTAGGAGATACTCTATCCTGTACCTTTAGTGCATATGATAAGGTGTTGACTTAGAGAGCTTCTGAATTTAGAGACCGTTCATTGGAAGTTGGTTGAGGCATCCTTGATTGATGATGATTCCAAACCAAAAATACTGAACGTATCATCGTTTCTCGACTCGAGAGTCTGTGATACTGACGACCTGCTAGAATTTCCGTTCCGTCTAAGACTAGAACCCACATGTGAGAAAGGATGAATTTTTGCAGGAAACCATGACTTTCAACCTACCCGGTTTTCTGTTTTTCTTGTCAGCGTGGACCATTGATCCTGGGTATTTTGGTATTCTGATTATCTTAGTATTCTAGTATTCTGGATTTCTTGTCAGAGCAGAATTCTGGTCTTATTTAGTCAACAACACAACAGTTATTCAGAATTTATAGAGGCTTTGATCCTATGTGTTTTGCATTGCATACCATAAACATATCTGCATCATTTTGCATATTATTCTTCAACCGGCCAGAACTCTCATTCCGCCTTTGTCCTTGACCATCCAGTTGATTCCCTGGTGTTGCACCCCAAAATTTGCCTTATTGAGATTTGGTTCACTGTTTCATTGCATCCGCATTTGCACACTGCATACTGATGATATCGGGATTACGGCCTAATTTTCACCTGCCGGACCAGTCCAGATAATCAGAGTTTTATTTTTCGGGAAATTGTGCGCTCCTCGGTGATTTTCAGCTTGCATGGTGATTTTGGGATACTCTGATGCCCGGGGGTTTACTGTTCGATTTGATCTGGTCTCGAGCTATCTTTTATATTAGTCATTTGCATTTGTCTGCATTTTTTAGGATTTAATAGCCTTCTGTAGATTTTAAATAGGCTTTAGGGATTTTTTTAGGATTTAAATAGATTTTTTTACATTTTTAAATAGTTTAAATCTTTTTTTTAGAATTTTATATAGAATTTTTTTAATAGATTTAATAGTTTTTTTTATCATTTTTAGAATATAATAGATTTTAAAATTGTTTTTAATTAGATAATATAGAAAGAGTATAGTTTTTTTTTCTTTTATTAATAATAAAGTTTGTTTTAATAGAGTTTTAATCTTTTAATAGATTTTCCTTTATTAGTTTCAAATAGGATTTTAATAGTTTTAAATAAATAATGTAGAGTTTATTAGATTTTTTATAGAAGTTAATTAGAGGTTAATTCTTCTTTTAGATTTAATTAGGGTAATTAGTTTAATATAGAATTTAGTTAGGTGTTAATTCTGTTTTTAGGAATAATAGGGATAATTAGGATTTTAATCCTGTTTAGGGCCTTATTAGGGTTTAATTAGGTTAACTAAATTTGTTAGATTAGTTAGGATAGATTAATCTTCAGTTAATTGTAGTGTTAATTGGTAGTTAATTAGGTTTAAGTTTGGATTAGTTTTAATTAGGTATTTTCTTGTTAATTCAGATTGTTTTGGGGGGGTCTTATTGGTCTTTGTCGTGGGCCCGTTCAGATTGTGTTTGAAGGCCCAATTCACCAGTTTTTTTCTATTTTTCAGTCCAGAATTTTGCATGTGCCAAGTGTCACTATAAAGTGATGCCACACGTCCACGCAAGAGACTCCACCACACAACTCAGAATTCCCACCAGCTGCCACGTATCACCCCACCATCACAATTCTCTCTCTCAGCAGCCACACGTGGCATCGTGCATGCACCGTATCACCCCCTCTCCCGTGCCACTTGTCACCGCGCCACTTCCTCACTGAGAACCCACCGCCGGGCATGCAAACGCCCTGAGCACCCTACCGCCGGCCACCCCTAACACCTTCCGGCCACCGCAACCATCGCCGAAGCTACTTTTGCCCAGAAATCAGTGAATCTTCCTCGTTCTCCCCCCTTCCTCCTCCGTCCCTCTTCCTCCATTCTTCGCCGGAGAACTCGACCACGGCGCCGGAAACTTCAAAGGATTTTCCAGTTCCTTCATCAAAGTTTTCCAGAAACCCTTCAAGTCTTTATTGTTCTTCATCTCCTCCAAGAACCTTCAAGTAATCTCCAGCAACACCTTCAATCTTCCCTCCGTTTCCAGACCGTGAGGACACTCGAGATTCTCAGAACTTCTCCAAGATCTTCAGAACGCTTCAAACGCAATTTTCCAGAACGAAGTCCAACCTCCATCGTTCTTCAAGATTTTTTCCAGCGATCTTCAACTCCTTCAAGCAACTCTCGATTTTTCCAGAAAGATCTCCTGCTCTCTCCTCCAGATCGTTCGAAGCGAGCAAGTTCCAGAGAACCTCCAGATCCTAGTCTCGCTCGCAGCGGCCTCCTTTGAAGCTTCAAGAACTCCACGAGTTGGTTCTTGATTCGTCTCCAGGTATGCATTATCTAAATGTGAAGCTAGTTCTTCTGCTTGATCGAATGGATTTAGATGATATTGTTTCGTTGAGATTAGGATTTCTTAGTTTGTTTGCTTGTTTTTGTGAGTCGATCTGAGAGGGTTTGGTTGAAGGTTCTTGAGAGTAGGTTAGAGGGGTTGCAGAGAGAGGATGGGGGAACGACGTTAGGGTTTTTTGGGTGAACAGTGATCTGAATTTGGGGAAGAAAGGAGGTTTTGTTGACTAATGGTTAGGGTTAGGCCCAAATTGGGATTGCTGAAGCACACCCCCGTTTTGCTCAGTACCCCCCCTGCGTGAGAGCTGAAGAAATTCTGGGATTGGGCCTTGGCCCTGAGTGCTAAACGCACCCCCCCGTGAGGCCCAATGAAAATACACTCAGAATTGTTGCTTAATACACCCAACGTGTTTAACCATTTTCTTTTAATTTTTAATATGAATTTTGATAACACATGGGCTTAGTACATGTGCTTTTCGCACCCCCAGTTCCCTGGCCCGTCCTAGAAACAACTGAGCGCTTATGCTAGCTGAACCCCCCCCCCCCCCCCTTTAATTCATTCTTTGTGATTTTAATTTCTTTTATATTGCTAGCATTTTAAATAATTCATATTAAAATGAAAAATTCATATTTTTGATTTCTTCTTTTTGCTATAGGTCAATGATTTTGTTTAGAATTTAATAAAAATAAAAATTCCATTTTATTTTTAGTTTAGTATTTTTAGAATATTATTCTTTTAAATAGCTTTTAAATAAGTTTAATTTTGTACTCAATTTTGTAGAATTTCTTTTAGGACCTTCCCTTAGGATTTTTGAGCCATTCTTTTTGGTGTGATTTGATATTGAATCATAGTTTCCCATAGGATTTAATTCATGATTTCTAGATTAAAATTTGATTAGTTTAATTAGGCTAGAATTAGGGTACGAAATTAGGGTTTAGGTTATGCATAGGTGAAATAAATCATTTTCTTTGGAGAGTTTTGACTTGATTTTTGGGTATGGGCATATAGGGATGTTATGGGTAGGTGTTGTAGACCCTTGTAAATAATTGTTAGATTTTTCCCCCTTGCTTTAGTATTTTTAGATATTTTCTGAATAGGACTGATTGTATTGATTGTCTGTGTGATATTTGTCTGTCTCTGGGGTCTATTTTTGGGATTGTTGTGGGGTTTGGTTTGTTTTGAAGACCTTGTTGAAGGAGCATAATGAAGGAGAAGATTGAAGATCAAGACTCAGAGGTTTAGAGGTTGTAGCTTGTTCCCTGTTTGTGAGGTTTGAGAGCCTGAAGTTTGAAGGGAGTTTATGGTACTTTCCTGAGGAAGGCACTATGAATGACTTTCATTCTTCCTTCTCACCTCTTTCTTAAGTATCCAATGATGTTGGAGCCAACATGTGAGTTTAATTTCTCCTGAGGAGGAATGTAAACTTATCACAGTTGTTGAGCCACATGGGATACAATTCCTAAGTGGAAGCCTCCTAGTACTTTCCCGAGGAAGGTCCTATGGGTCTATTCACTTAGTTCCATTAGTTCATGTAGGATTTCTTAAGTATCCAATGATGTTGGAGCCAACATGTGAGTTTAATTTCTCCTTAGGAGGAATGTAAACTGGTCACAGTTGTTGAGCCACATGGGATACAATTCCTAAGTGGAAGCCTCCTAGTACTTTCCTGAGGAAGGTCCTATGGGTCTATTCACTTAGTTCCATTAGTTCATGTAGGATTTCTCAAGTATCCAATGATGTTGGAGCCTTCATGTGAGTTTAATTTCTCCTGAGGAGGAATGTAAACTGATCACAGTTGTTGAGCCACATAGGATATGATTCCTGAGTATAAGCCTCCTAGTGCTTTCCTGAGGAAGACACTATGAGTCTGCCTACTTAGCTCCCTCTCTTTGGTAAGCTTGTTTTGAAGCTTGAAGACTGGGATTGATTTCTTTTGATTAGGGTTTTGCTTTAGGGCTTTGCTTAGATTTGATCAGGATTCTGTTTTAGGGTTAGGATTAGAGATTAGATGTATATAATTTCTTTTTCAAGCATGTGGTTTGTTTGCCTGATGGAACTTCATTTCTTTTATCTGTTTACTGCTTGATAGCATGTTGTTTATTTTTCAGTATGATTACTGTTATTTCATGACTGGCTTGAGGTCGAGATGAGCTTGTGGAGGCTGAAGCCCCACACACATTTCCTCCCTCACTTGCATTGCATGCATTTTACTGTTAAGCTGATGCTTTGTCTGTTTGGTGTATCATTGATATGATCCCTTAGGACTCTCATTTCCTTTAATAAGGATTTGATGATAGACTTTTAGGTTGAAACCTATGCATGACAACTTCTAGGAGTTCCCTGTTCAAACCTCAACCATAGGATGAATCCATGGCATGATAACAGTAGGACTTGATAGTCTCCCTCCTAGTTGGGCCTGTTCTCTTCTCATCTCAAAACAGTTTAAGATACAGTAATCATGAATGATTTCTTTTGTACGTTACGAGCCTTAAGCTATCTGAGAAAGGATTGTGGGAGAGTTCCTTTTCCACAGTCTGGATGTTTAGTATGGTACCCTTTGGGTGACATGCGACACATTCACTCTCAGGTCATAGTCTCTAGTGCGGTTGAAATCGCAAACACAATAAAAAAACACTTCTTTCAAAACAGGAGATAACCCGTAGTTTCCCGAACTACGTTTGCTCTGATCTTCCATGCAGTGTGGAAGTACGTAGGCATAGGATGCGATATCCTAGCGAGCAACCTTTCCCCACCTTCACCCGTAGTTAGCCGAACTACGTCGACTCTGATTTCTCATTCTCTGATGAGAATACGTAGGCATAAAGTGCGACGCTTTGCCGAGTCATTTTTCTTTTCCTTTTCAGCCAGCCTTGATAGGTAGATAGATAAAACCAACCCGTCCAAGTAAACAAACAAGCGTGGATCCCATCGAGTACGATGGACGTGAGGGGTGCTAATACCTTCCCCTTGCGTAACCGACTCCCGAACCCAGACAATGGTTGCGATGACCTTGTCTTACCCTTTTTCGTCAGGTTTTTCCGATCGTTTCCTTTCCCGCTCTGAGGGATAAATAACGAAAGGTGGCGACTCTTCTGTCATGCCGGCACCTTATTTTCGCGCAAGCGACAACTGGCGACTCTGCTGGGGGCCGAACCCAGAATCTCTGGTTCTCCGGTTCCCTATGAGAGTCAATCCTAGCGCTTGTATGCTTGCTTGTTGGGTTGCGTTTATTTATCGCATTTTTACTTCTCGCACTTTATTTTCCCGCATTTTTATTTCCAGTTTGATATGATTATCTGTGCTGCTGTGGGAGAGGGATGTTACTATGAGTGAGAAGCCGGACCTGGGCTTGAGTATACACCTAGATATAGTTGCGGAGAAGTAGTAGACGAACCTGTCTGCTGAGCAGGCACAGTTCCCTACGAAAATCTGCGCTCAGACGAGGTTCTCGCAGAGGTGCTCCTTTCCGGTCCTGAGGATCTGAGGGGAGTCCAGACGTGAGGATTGTCGACTCTGGGGACCGATCATTTGGAAGTCAGCTAAGTGAGGCCTCTTCATGACTTGATGATGCCACTCCTTCTGGGAATCGTATCGTCACTCATGAAAGTCTGTGACGCTGATGACCGCATAGGATGCCGTACCTTTGTCCGTGGATTAGGTCCATACCTGTGAGTGGGATTGGGTTTATTGCAGGAAACTTTGACCTTCAGACTACCTGGTTTTCTTGACAGTGAATCAGTTATGTTGGTACCAGGGTTCTCAGTTGCAGATTTGTCTGGTCTTGATAGAGCAGGTTTTGATCAGAGTATCGTCATCAGTGGTTTGTTCTTGATAGAGAAGATTTTGAGTGGGGTCTGAAGATCTCATCAGCAGATGTTGTTTGTTCTTGATAGGGCAGATTTTGAGTGGGGTCTGAAGATCTCATCAGCAGATGTTGTTTGTTCTTGATAGGGCAGATTTTGAGTGGGGTCTGAAGATCTCATCAGCAGCTGTATGTTTGTTCTTGATAGGGCAGATTTTTGATTTGGGGTCTGAAGACTTCATCAGCAGATATTTCTTGATCATACATCCGGGGTCCTTGTTATCGGACATTTGTTCTTGACAGAGCAGAATTTTGATCCTATGTATATGGTCCTATCAGATGGTTGTTCCTAGCAGATCAGATCAGTGGTCTTACACCGGGGTTTTCTTCTCATCAGTGATTATTGACCTCGAAATCTCCACAGCAGTTACCTGGATATATTATTGCATGACTGCATGTTGCATTAGTCCGCATATCCATTTTTGCATCCCATTAGCATGTGTCTGTGCTGCAGGCGCATTTCGTACCCTGATTCCGGTGTCCCGAGCAATATGAGATATTTTCTTCCATGAATGGATCCAGTCTTATCACTGCATTGACACTATGTTGGCACGTTGACACCAGAATTAGGGGTGATCTCCTGAACGTACAGACACCCATGGCATTAACATAATTTATCTTGCATGACAGAAGCCGGGACGTGTCTTCTAACCCTTGTGTTTGCAGGTTTGAGCCAGAATCAAGCAACTCAGACTAATGGAACAGGTACAAGCTGAACTGGGGAAAATCCAAAGCCAGTTGGGGCAGGTCATGAATGACATACAAGCAGTGCGTCTGGACCAACAAGTACTCAGAGAAGAGAATCAGCAGCTGCAGAATCAGTTGAGCTTTCTCATGGGAGTGGTGAGAAGTATGCTAAAGAAGGAGAGTGGTCAAGCACCCAAGGAGGAGACCAAAGTGCTTCCTCAGTTACCGTCAGTGTCACCTGTGCTGAAGCCAAATGGACCTCATAGATCCTCTACACAGCATGAAGCTCGAGACCTGTCTCGTCAGCAGCCGCGCCAGGCATCTCAGAATAACCCTGAAGGTTATAGTCAAAAGAAGAAGCTACTTGATAGAGCTGTGGACCCCATACCTGTGAGTTATGCCCAGCTGTTGCCACTGTTGGTTCAGAACCGTGTTCTCAAGCTTCGGACCTCGGATCCACCAGGTGACGTGTCACCAGACATTGATCTCAGCACCCGTTGTGATTTCCACTCAGGAGCATCGGGGCACCATGTTGAAACATGTAAGGCTCTCAAGAATAAGATTCAAGACCTTATTGACTCAAGGACAATTAGGCTTGTGCCGGGCGGCATGAGAGCATCGGGAAAGTTCATCCCGTACCCTGCAGAAGAAGTGAATGATTCCACTCCTTTGCCTGAAGCTGAGAAAGATCTTGAATATGTCCCGCGACCTTTGGTGACTGCATCGCCTCGCTCGCAGTTTCTACCTGGATCAAGTTCAAGGACGCAAGCGCCTAAACAAGGGACCATTGCCACTCAGAAACGACGACCTCTTGCTCCTGGGCGGAGAGAATACCAGCACCAGGATCAAAATAGGCCTCGCAACCACTTAGAACGAAGGAATGCTTCTTCCCGTCCAGTGCCCGTGCCGTATAGCCAGATTCTCTCACAGTTGATTCAGAATTCTTTGGTGGAAACGAAAGCTCTCAAGCCCGTGCCAGAGCCTTACCCTCCAGGGTACAATCCTCATGCTCAGTGTGGTTACCATGGTGGATCTCCGGGGCATTCAACTGAAGATTGCAAGGCTCTCCAGGCGAAAGTACAACAATTGATCGACCAAGGGTGTATTTCCTTTCCAGACGGAGTTTTGGTTGTGCGCGACAACCTCTCAGCTGTTTGAGCTCGCAGATTCAGAGGGTCATTTCCAGAAGCCAGTGATCCAGACAGGCAGACGTCCTCAGCATTGGCAGTCCTCAGACTTTTTATCATTTGCATTTGTAGTTTCTTTTCTGTTAGTTACTACTGGCTGTTAAACATTGTATGTTCCGAATGACAATATTAATAAAGTGACTATGCATTTTTCTGAATTGGTTATGTCGTTGTCACTCATTTACTGCATTGCACTGACACTTGCATTTTATTCAATCCACTTTATTACTATGATTAGCAATGAGTGGAGGGAGGATGATGAAACTGAATACTCATAACCAATGATCGTATTGCTTTCAGATAAAACCTTGCCGATGACGTATAAGGCATTGTTTCAAATCCCTAAACACCAGAGAGATAAGGAAGAGAATCCCTTGTTAACCACTTCGAGCCGAGGAGTAGGAGTTTCTTTTGGACTTTTTAACCCTCACATCTTAACCCGGGGCAGGGTAGTTGTCAGTCAGCTTGATCGAGCGTTCGAGTCTTATAGAGGAGTGTTGTCCTTCGAGGACCAATCACATCATATTCCTCTCCAGAGGTCGTACCTCATCAACCACAATGGTTAAATCTCACCAATCAGGAGTGAGACAGTTACAAGCCTCTCGGATAAATCCAGACAGCCAGTGTCACACGACTTGTTCCAAAAAAAAAGGGATAAGAAAGCCCGCTAAGTAAAAAAAGAAAAGCTAGAAAGCAAATACTTAGGCAAAAATCAGGGCATCCCGCTGGACTTCAAAAGAAAAATCGAAAAGAACTCAAAAGGGGTCAGTCCAGGCAAAAATTAGGGAATCAAAAGAATGAAAAAGAAAGGATTATAAAAAAGAAAAATCCTCGAACAAGGACAAAGTCGTGTAGATACAGACACCGAAAACGAAAAAGGAGTAACTATCACTCCGAAACACCTTGTGAATCCTTTAACCAGTTGTTCCCAATGTTCAACATACCTCTCGAAGAGGCGAGCGCTCGAGCTAAGTTAACTGGACTTTAGGATCGGAGATCATCACGTAGAAGGGGTGGGTACAAATCATAATTTGAGCCAAATATCCTTTGTTTCACGAACCGTGAACCCGACCACGATACAACCCTTAAAAGACCTAATTGAGGCAGGGTTTATTCTGAAAGCGCATTACGATAAGGTTGAGTAACCTGACTCCTGCATGATTTGCTAATCATATCCTTATTGCATTTTTCACTGATCGAATCAGCCCTACGTTTGAACTCTTTGGTTCATTCGTCACTCATTAGCATGACACGTAAATGAGTGACAGTACGACATTTTTTCGAAATTTGCATGAACACTGCATTAAAATTACCATTCGTGAATAAACAATTTTAATTGCAGGTTAGTAGCTGATACGAAGGAACTTCAACAGGGAATAATCAATCAAGACTGAATCGTCAGAGGTCTGGATCAGAATGGTGTGCTGTGAAACCCTGTGAATCTGGGCTATTGACTTCCAGTGAGTTTGGAATCACTTTGTCTGAGGACAAGTCCCGGAGCATCAGTTGATTATAGGGCAGTTTATGCAAGAAGCGGTTGGTCGGAAGTGAATCTTCTCGAGACCCAATCAGGGGCAGTTATCCAGAATTCTTGCGATTTGAGGGCAGATCCCTCCAGTGTTCGATCAGAGCATGTTGAGTCGCTCATCGCTCGTTCAGGGGCAAACTACTTCAGAGATATTGAAGCCGACCATGCTGGGAGTTGATTAATGGAGGATGAATCCTTCCATTGTGCAGGTGTTGGGGAAAGCCATCCGAAGATTGTCTGGGGGCCAGTTGTTTTCGGTTCAGAATGAATTATTCCCAAAAGTCGGATTGGGGCAAGTTGAATTGCGCTGGGGCAAGTTGTTCAGATGAGTTTGTTCACCCTAGCAAGAATTGAGTATCGGGGAATCGTGTCATTACCCTGCCAAAACCTGAACCTTCTGAAGAAGCCTTGCGGTCACTGGATTGTTATCAGCCTAACCTGTTACTTGGCTCCATGATTGGTAGCCTGTGTTCCCTGTGTCGACGTTGTTGAACCAGGATCGTTTCTCAGCAGAGATGTACGGTTTGAGGTTGTTCCCCCCGTACAGTTTGAGACTGCAGCAGATTGAGATGGCGTTTATCCCTTGTCAGATTAGGGTCAAGATTACCCTCAGCAGACCAGGATTGATATTCCCGAAGCAGGAGGATTCCTCCTTCTCCAGCAGAGTTCTGTAGCCTCTCCTCCGCAGGGTCTGAACGCAAGATAGTGAGCATTGATATGTTTCCCCAGGCAGAGAGGATTCTCTTCCCCAAGCAGATGCGTCCTGAAGGAACATCACCTCATCAGCTGAGTCGCACGCCGAAGCTCGTATTCGTCCCCAGCACCGGGTCACAAGTGCAGGTTTCATAGAAATGTTCGGGTGCCGAAAGCTCGTGTTTTCCCCAGTAAAGTCGCGGAAGCAGGTGTTTCCCCAGCACCGGGTCACAAGTGCAAGATTCGCAGGAAGCTATTCTTACGCCGAAGTATGCAGTAACTAATGAGGCCAGACGGAAGTCTCCAGCGGAATTGAGATTCCCCACCAGAGTCATACTATCTCCCGAAGTCGGATGATTCCCTCTTCCCTAGTAGAGTGTTGGAATAGTTGATGCTGTATCCCCCTGCAGAGTTGTACTCTCCCCCGAAGTCAGATGATTCTTTCTTCCCCAGCGGCATTGAAATTCCTCATCAGAGTCGTACCCTCCAGTGAAGTAGAAGGATTTCTCTCTCCCCGACTGAGTCCGCAAACCCCCAAGAGAGCCGAATCCTTGGTAGCAGTTGGGACCATGAGTGGATTTCCTCTAGCAGAGCATTGAGCAGCTGATGCTGTATTTCCCCCAGAGTTGTACTCTTTCCAGCGAAGCAGAATGATTTCTCCTTCCTTAGCCGAGTTTGCGGATGTCCAAGAGAGTCGAATCCTTGAAAAGTGATCAGATCAGGATTAGTTGTCCCCAGTGGAGTGTTGAGCAGCTGAAGTTGTTTTCCCACAGAGTGGTTATCCCCAGAAAAGTAGCCATGAAGGCCACGCAGTTTATTCTCGCGATTGATATCAGCAGAGCTCAGGTTCTCGTAAAGCTTCGTTCCTCTGCAGTAATCAACTAAAGTTGTTTTCCCAGCGGCAGTCAACCGAAGACTATTTCCCCAGACAGAGTCCGATTGATATTGACGTGTCCACGTTCTCCTCAGCAGGATGATCCCTCTAGCTGAGTAGTTCTTTCTCCTTGACAGGAGAATTCCCCTTCGGCATTTATTTTGCTGACGGGACCGCATCATTGTGCATGATTGCATAGCATTTAGCATAAACGCATAGCATTTTCCACCGTGTGGGGCATGGCGCCGAAGCATATGCATCATAAACATGATCTAGGTTATTATCATTCTTGTTCTACAGGTGTTCCACCGAAGGATCAATTTCTCAGGATGATTCCTGACATTTCCCCCAACAAAGTCGCTCGCTCAAGACGATTTTTGGGATCCCTAGCGAAGTCTTCAGTTCAAGATGATCCTCGAATCCCTCAGCAGGGCCGTTTGCTTAAGATGATTCTTAAGACCTCAGCGCAGTCTCCCGAGTTGGTTGCTCAAGTTGATACCTAGAGATCCCCAGCAAGAGTTGCCCAGGAAGACTCCTGGCACCCCCAGCAGAATAAAGTCTCCAGAATGGTTATCGGTTCAGGATGATTCTTGAAGGTGCCCGACGGAGTTGTTTGTTCAAGATGATTCTTGAAGTCCTTAGCAACGTGATATGTTTGTTCCAACAGTGGTGTCTAATCTGAAGATTGACTTCGTAAACGCCTGAAGGCGATATCAGAATGTTCCTGTGGATTCAGATTTCCTTGTTGATGAATCAACGCTTGTCTGAAGACGAGGTTCAAAAGTTTGTAGATCCAGCTTTTGTATGTAAGGTGATCCGCGTTGGCCTGAAGACCAAGTCAGTTGTCCTGAGGTGATGATTGATTGCGATCAAGTGAATAGTTTTTCTTCTGACTGAAGTCGAAGATGTTTCTCCAGCTGAAGCGGAGTTTGCCTGAAGGCAAAGTGTTTGAATCCCCGTAGAGTCATGAATGGCTCAGGATACCACTTCTCTGACTGAAGTCACAGATTTCCCAAGCTGAAGCGAAGGTGCCTGAAGGCAAGGCTATCCCCAAGGTCATGAATGACCTAGGATTCATTTTTCGGACTGAAGGCCGAAGTATATCCCTGACTGAAGTCACGGATACTCTATAGTAGAGGCGGAGTTGCCTGAAGGCAGATCCATGTATCCTTGAAAGCCAAGGACCATTTCTTCAGACTGAAGTCGAAGATACCTCCTGCAGGGTTGCCGACGGGCAAAGTTTACATCCTTGAAGGCCAAGGATGCTTATCTTCAGAAATACTTGAAGATCTTTTCTAGCTGAAGCTGGAATCGCCGACGGGCAAGGTTTATATCCTTGGAGGCCAAGGATACCATCTTCAGGAGTACTTGAAGATCTTTTCTAGCTGAAGCTGGAAGTGGCCAGGGGCCAGGGTTTCATATAGCTTTGGTGTTGAAGTTCTACGGCGGGATCAGTATGCAGTAGTATTCGGATGTTCGTTATGCTTCAGAGGGAGAACCCCAGATTAGAGTGTGCTCGGTTAAGTCTCTCATTCCCAGCGGAGTAGTTTCAAGTACGCAAGTGTACCTTTTGTTCCCTTTACCAGGGGTGAACCCCAGGTCAGAGTTCGTTCAGTGTTATATTTTCCCCAGCGGAATGTCGCGGGTATTTATCAGTGCAGTTATCAGAAATTGGAAGTTTGCCTCTGTGTGTCGGCAAATTTTTGGATTTATTGGTATTCAACCGTCTTTTGCCACGCCTGTTTGAAAACTAGCCGGGCCCAAGCCGTTTGAATAGGGGCAGCTGTTGCACCCCAAAATTTGCCTTATTGAGATTTGGTTCACTGTTTCATTGCATCCGCATTTGTACACTGCATACTGATGATATCGGGATTACGACCTAATTTTCACCTGCCGGACCAGTCCAGATAATCAGAGTTTTATTTTTCGGGAAATTGTGCGCTCCTCGGTGATTTTCAGCTTGCATGGTGATTTTGGGATACTCTGATGCCCGGGGGTTTACTGTTCGATTTGATCTGGTCTCGAGCTATCTTTTATATTAGTCATTTGCATTTGTCTGCATTTTTTAGGATTTAATAGCCTTCTGTAGATTTTAAATAGGCTTTAGGGATTTTTTTTAGGATTTAAATAGATTTTTTTTACATTTTTAAATAGTTTAAATCTTTTTTTTAGAATTTTATATAGAATTTTTTTAATAGATTTAATAGTTTTTTTTTATCATTTTTAGAATATAATAGATTTTAAAATTGTTTTTAATTAGATAATATAGAAAGAGTATAGTTTTTTTTTCTTTTATTAATAATAGAGTTTGTTTTAATAGAGTTTTAATCTTTTAATAGATTTTCCTTTATTAGTTTCAAATAGGATTTTAATAGTTTTAAATAAATAATGTAGAGTTTATTAGAATTTTTATAGAAGTTAATTAGAGGTTAATTCTTCTTTTAGATTTAATTAGGGTAATTAGTTTAATATAGAATTTAGTTAGGTGTTAATTCTGTTTTTAGGAATAATAGGGATAATTAGGATTTTAATCCTGTTTAGGGCCTTATTAGGGTTTAATTAGGTTAACTAAATTTGTTAGATTAGTTAGGATAGATTAATCTTCAGTTAATTTTAGTGTTAATTGGTAGTTAATTAGGTTTAAGTTTGGATTAGTTTTAATTAGGTATTTTCTTGTTAATTCAGATTGTTTTGGGGGGGTCTTATTGGTCTTTGTCGTGGGCCCGTTCAGATTGTGTTTGAAGGCCCAATTCACCAGTTTTTTCTATTTTTCAGTCCAGAATTTTGCATGTGCCAAGTGTCACTATAAAGTGATGCCACACGTCCACGCAAGAGACTCCACCACACAACTCAGAATTCCCACCAGCTGCCACGTATCACCCCACCATCACAATTCTCTCTCTCAGCAGCCACACGTGGCATCGTGCATGCACCGTATCACCCCCTCTCCCGTGCCACTTGTCACCGCGCCACTTCCTCACTGAGAACCCACCGCCGGGCATGCAAACGCCCTGAGCACCCTACCGCCGGCCACCCCTAACGCCTTCCGTCCACCGCAACCATCGCCGGAGCTACTTTTGCCCAGAAATCAGTGAATCTTCCTCGTTCTCCCCCCTTCCTCCTCCGTCCCTCTTCCTCCATTATTCGCCGGAGAACTCGACCACGTCGCCGGAAACTTCAAAGGATTTTCCAGTTCCTTCATCAAAGTTTTCCAGAAACCCTTCAAGTCTTCATTGTTCTTCATCTCCTCCAAGAACCTTCAAGTAATCTCCAGCAACACCTTCAATCTTCCCTCCGTTTCCAGACCGTGAGGACACTCGAGATTCTCAGAACTTCTCCAAGATCTTCAGAACGCTTCAAACGCAATTTTCCAAAACGAAGTCCAACCTCCATCGTTCTTCAAGATTTTTTCCAGCGATCTTCAACTCCTTCAAGCAACTCTCGATTTTTCCAAAAAGATCTCCTGCTCTCTCCTCCAGATCGTTCGAAGCGAGCAAGTTCCAGAGAACCTCCAGATCCTAGTCTCGCTCGCAGCGGCCTCCTTTGAAGCTTCAAGAACTCCACGAGTTGGTTCTTGATTCGTCTCCAGGTATGCATTATCTAAATGTGAAGCTAGTTCTTCTGCTTGATCGAATGGATTTAGATGATATTGTTTCGTTGAGATTAGGATTTCTTAGTTTGTTTGCTTGTTTTTGTGAGTCGATCTGAGAGGGTTTGGTTGAAGGTTCTTGAGAGTAGGTTAGAGGGGTTGCAGAGAGAGGATGGGGGAACGACGTTAGGGTTTTTTGGGTGAACAGTGATCTGAATTTGGGGAAGAAAGGAGGTTTTGTTGACTAATGGTTAGGGTTAGGTATGGGCTGGGTTAGGCCCAAATTGGGATTGCTGAAGCACACCCCCGTTTTGCTCAGTACCCCCCCTGCGTGAGAGCTGAAGAAATTCTGGGATTGGGCCTTGGCCTTGAGTGCTAAACGCACCCCCCCGTGAGGCCCAATGAAAATACACTCAGAATTGTTGCTTAATACACCCAACGTGTTTAACCATTTTCTTTTAATTTTTAATATGAATTCTGATAACACATGGGCTTAGTACATGTGCTTTTCGCACCCCCAGTTCCCTGGCCCGTCCTAGAAACAACTGAGCGCTTATGCTAGCTGAACCCCCCCCCCCTTTAATTCATTCTTTGTGATTTTAATTTCTTTTATATTGCTAGCATTTTAAATAATTCATATTAAAATGAAAAATTCATATTTTTGATTTCTTCTTTTTGCTATAGGTCAATGATTTTGTCTAGAATTTAATAAAAATAAAAATTCCATTTTATTTTTAGTTTAGTATTTTTAGAATATTATTCTTTTAAATAGCTTTTAAATAGGTTTAATTTTGTACTCAATTTTGTAGAATTTCTTTTAGGACCTTCCCTTAGGATTTTTGAGCCATTCTTTTTGGTGTGATTATATATTGAATCATAGTTTCCCATAGGATTTAATTCATGATTTCTAGATTAAAATTTTATTAGTTTAATTAGGCTAGCATTAGGGTACCAAATTAGGGTTTAGGTTATGCATAGGTGAAATAAATCATTTTCTTTGGAGAATTTTGACTTGATTTTTGGGTATGGGCATATAGGGATGTTATGGGTAGGTGTTGTAGACCCTTGTAAATAATTGTTAGATTTTTCCCCCTTGCTTTAGTATTTTTAGATATTTTCTGAATAGGACTGATTGTATTGATTGTCTGTGTGATATTTGTCTGTCTCTGGGGTCTATTTTTGGGATTGTTGTGGGGTTTGGTTTGTTTTGAAGACCTTGTTGAAGGAGCATAATGAAGGAGAAGATTGAAGATCAAGACTCAGAGGTTTAGAGGTTGTAGCTTGTTCCCTGTTTGTGAGGTTTGAGAGCCTGAAGTTTGAAGGGAGTTTATGGTACTTTCCTGAGGAAGGCACTATGAATGACTTTCATTCTTCCTTCTCACCTCTTTCTTAAGTATCCAATGATGTTGGAGCCAACATGTGAGTTTAATTTCTCCTGAGGAGGAATGTAAACTTATCACAGTTGTTGAGCCACATGGGATACAATTCCTAAGTGGAAGCCTCCTAGTACTTTCCCGAGGAAGGTCCTATGGGTCTATTCACTTAGTTCCATTAGTTCATGTAGGATTTCTTAAGTATCCAATGATGTTGGAGCCAACATGTGAGTTTAATTTCTCCTTAGGAGGAATGTAAACTGGTCACAGTTGTTGAGCCACATGGGATACAATTCCTAAGTGGAAGCCTCCTAGTACTTTCCTGAGGAAGGTCCTATGGGTCTATTCACTTAGTTCCATTAGTTCATGTAGGATTTCTCAAGTATCCAATGATGTTGGAGCCTTCATGTGAGTTTAATTTCTCCTGAGGAGGAATGTAAACTGATCACAGTTGTTGAGCCACATAGGATATGATTCCTGAGTATAAGCCTCCTAGTGCTTTCCTGAGGAAGACACTATGAGTCTGCCTACTTAGCTCCCTCTCTTTGGTAAGCTTGTTTTGAAGCTTGAAGACTGGGATTGATTTCTTTTGATTAGGGTTTTGCTTTAGGGCTTTGCTTAGATTTGATCAGGATTCTGTTTTAGGGTTAGGATTAGAGATTAGATGTATATAATTTCTTTTTCAAGCATGTGGTTTGTTTGCCTGATGGAACTTCATTTCTTTTATCTGTTTACTGCTTGATAGCATGTTGTTTATTTTTCAGTATGATTACTGTTATTTCATGACTGGCTTGAGGTCGAGATGAGCTTGTGGAGGCTGAAGCCCCACACACATTTCCTCCCTCACTTGCATTGCATGCATTTTACTGTTAAGCTGATGCTTTGTCTGTTTGGTGTATCATTGATATGATCCCTTAGGACTCTCATTTCCTTTGATAAGGATTTGATGATAGACTTTTAGGTTGAAACCTATGCATGACAACTTCTAGGAGTTCCCTGTTCAAACCTCAACCATAGGATGAATCCATGGCATGATAACAGTAGGACTTGATAGTCTCCCTCCTAGTTGGGCCTGTTCTCTTCTCATCTCAAAACAGTTTAAGATACAGTAATCATGAATGATTTCTTTCGTACGTTACGAGCCTTAAGCTATCTGAGAAAGGATTGTGGGAGAGTTCCTTTTCCACAGTCTGGATGTTTAGTATGGTACCCTTTGGGTGACATGCGACACATTCACTCTCAGGTCATAGTCTCTAGTGCGGTTGAAATCGCAAACACAATAAAAAAACACTTCTTTCAAAACAGGAGATAACCCGTAGTTTCCCGAACTACGTTTGCTCTGATCTTCTATGCAGTGTGGAAGTACGTAGGCATAGGATGCGATATCCTAGCGAGCAACCTTTCCCCACCTTCACCCGTAGTTAGCCGAACTACGTCGACTCTGATTTCTCATTCTCTGATGAGAATACGTAGGCATAAAGTGCGACGCTTTGCCGAGTCATTTTTCTTTTCCTTTTCAGCCAGCCTTGATAGGTAGATAGATAAAACCAACACGTCCAAGTAAACAAACAAGCGTGGATCCCATCGAGTACGATGGACGTGAGGGGTGCTAATACCTTCCCCTTGCGTAACCGACTCCCGAACCCAGACAATGGTTGCGATGACCTTGTCTTACCCTTTTTCGTCAGGTTTTTCCGATCGTTTCCTTTCCCGCTCTGAGGGATAAATAACGAAAGGTGGCGACTCTTCTGTCATGCCGGCACCTTATTGTCGCTACTGCGAAAATCGGCGCCGGCTTGACAGGAGAGTCGCCACCGTGCGTTATTTATCCCTCAGAGCGGGAAAGGAAACGCTCGAAGTAAACCTCGCAAAGACGGGAAAAGGTATGGTCATCGCAACCATAGCCTGGATTCGGGAGTCGGTTACGCAAGGGGAAGGTATTAGCACCCCTCACGTCCATCGTACTCGATGGGATCCACGCTTGGTGTTTACAGGTAAAAGGGTGTATTATCTATCTACGCTAATGGCTGGTCTGAAAAGAAAATAAAAGGACAGGACTCGACAGAACATACGGTGTTCTGGGCCTACGTATTCCCTCGTGCAATGGGAAAGTCAGAGTCAACGTAGTTCGACCTCCTACGTCTAAACGGGGGAAAGGTTGCTCGCCAGGACATCGCGTCCTGTGCCTACGTACTTTCATCTGGAATGAAAGATCAGAGCAAACGTAGTTCGGCTAACTACGGGTAAACAGGGGCTCTCACACAGCAGCGAGAAAACAAACTGGTCTCTAAGGCTCGGGAACCTACAACTACGATCTGGTCTCAAATGCGCTCGGGCAAGAGAAAGGGATAACAATTAGTAGTTAGCGGGAAGGTCTCGATCGCACAGCCGCGAGAGAACAAAGGTTAGTTGTTAGTGTGCTCGCTAGGATATCGCATCCTATGCCTACATATCTTCGTCTGGAACGAAGAATCAGAGCAGCTGTAGTTCAGCTAACTACGGATCAAGCTACTCAAACGCTCCTACAGAAAGGAAAGGGAAACCCTAGAACTATACCTGGAAAGGGGAATCCACATACTGCTATCACACCTGGTTAACCATTCTAATGTCTATCATAACAACTCCGCAGCGGAGAAGTCAGAGCTCCTAAGGGATCATGGCAACAGGACTAAACCACAAACAAGAAACTGCAACGTAAAGGAATACTGAAAATATGCATGAATGCAACAACTAGACAAACAAGGCACAGAGGCAAGGGAGCTCAGCTCTACCAAATACCAACAAGCAAAGCCACGCAATAACAAACAAGCAGAAGGAGGACCACCTCAACTTCTCATGCACACAAAGTCTACTTCTAAGATGCACCTACTCAGAAACTATCTAGATGAACCTAAGTCTAATGCAACACAATACCACACAAGTCAAGCAATACAAAGAGACTTAACCCTGAGCAGGGCTTCTAACAAACCTGAAACAATCTCCTAATAACTCTCTAAACAAAACTCTACACAAAGCCCTAAGCAAAGGTCTAAGCAACAAATCTAATCCAAAACCCTAAGCAAGGATCTAAACAAACTCCTAGGCAAGAGGAATCAATCCCATTCTCCAAGCTTCAGAACAAGCTTACCAGAGAAAAGGGAGCTAAGCAGACAAGCTCATAGTGCTTTCCTCAGGAAAGTACCAGGAGGTTACTACTCAGGAGTCATATCCTATGCGGCTCAACAATTGTGATCAGTTTACGTTCCTCCTCAGGAGAAATTAAACTCACATGAAGGCTCCGGCATCACGGGATACTTGAGAAATACCTATATGCACTAGGGGAACTAAGTGAGCAGGCCCATAGGACCTTCCTCAGGAAAGTACTAGGAGGCTGTCACTTAGGAATCGTATCCTATGTGGATCAACAACATGTGATCAGTTTATATTCCTCCTCAGGAGGAATTAAACTCACAAGTCGGCTCCAACATCACTGGATACTTAAGAAATCCTAGACAAACTACTGGAACTAAGTGAATAGACCCATAGGACCTTCCTCAGGAAAGTACTAGGGGGCTTCCACTTAGGAATCGTATCCCATGTGGCTCAACAACATGTGATCAGTTTATATTCCTCCTCAGGAGGAATTAAACTCACAAGTCGGCTCCGACATCATTGGATACTTAAGAAAGAGGTGAGAAGGAAGGATGAAAGTCATTCATAGTGCCTTCCTCAGGAAAGTACCATAAACTCCCTTCAAACTTCAGGATCTCGAACCTCACAAACAGACAACAAGCTCCTAGACTAAGCCTCAATCCAATGCAACTCTGCAAGCTCCAACAGGACCTCCATCAGCTCCCACCTTCAGGAAGAACCCACAGGCCAACAAACCACAGGAGACTATCTCTGAAGTTCAACCACAGTTGAACTTCAAAGTCAGAAGTCATCAAGACTTCTCCTATCTTCAGGCTCAGACAAATCACAGCAGAACACCCTACAAAAATCTATCAAAAATCTAATGGAAGACCTACATGGCTCTAGGGTAACATACTAAAAAATCAGAATAAAATTCAACACCAGATGAAAGAATTAAACTCAGCAACACAGATATATCAACAGACCAATTATTCAACATCAATAATAGTGAAAAAATGCAATTAAAATGAAAATGCATGATTAAGCTAATGTTTCTGCACTATAAAATTCTACACTGAATCACGAGTCTACAGAAAAAAGAACGGAATTATTTGACTAAATCTACCATTTTTTATGAATTTTCTAATGATATGCATGCATTAAAATATAAAAAGCAATCAATTAAAAATGGAAAATATGCACAAAAATAGGAAATAAAAATAAAATGCCATTTTTATTTTGATTTAATTTTCTTAACATTTTTTATGAAATGGATGAAAAAAGAATTATTGAAAAAACATTTATTTACAATTTATTATGAATTTTTAATATGAAAATATAAAAGAAAAATCAAAAATAAAAGAAAGTAAAATGGAGGGGGGTTTAAACAGCAACAGATTCTAGTTATTATCTACATTGGGCCTATGCTGGGGGGTGCCAATAGCAATTGGACGCAGGCCCATGACTTAATATCCAAAAAACAAAAAGAATTGAATTGAAACCAGAGGGGGGGTGTTGCATCAGCAAACTCCTAGTTGATATTATTACTGGGCTTACGCCCAGGGGGTGCAGGAAGCAAATTGGGCCTAAGGCCCAACTCCCATTCACTCAGACTCATATGCCAGGGGGGGGAATTGAGCAATTTGGGTGTGTAGCGTCAGAAGTACGCTTGGGCCTAAGCCCAGTCCAACCCTAGTCCAATTACAGTTAACAAAACCTAAATCCCTTCACCAACCCTAATACTGTTCATCATCCTGAACCTGCGCCGCTCTGTTCTCTCGTCCCCCTCAATCTACTCTCTCTGCAACTCACTCAATCCAGCAAACCCTAAACGAAACCAGATCTCACCCAAACACCTCAATCCCTCACAAGAAATCATCGCTCAAGATCTTAAGCCTACAAACTCTAACACGCACATGCAAATAGAGGAGTTTAAGGAAGAAAGCTGTAAAAACCTGGAACGACGGATGTTAGTTGAGGTTCTTTGAAGAGGTGGATCGTTCGCTGAAGATCTTCGCGTGGAGGTGATTTCTGATGATGGATCCGTCGCTTGCTGAAGAATTTGACGAGGTTCCAAGAATCCTGAGTGGAGGAGTGTGCCTCTGGATATTGTTGAAGATCTTGAACGGACTTTGAAGGTTTGAACGCTTTCTGAAGAAATCTGGAGGTATTGCTTGAAGATTGTTGAATGTCTGAGCGTGCTGGAAAAAATTGATGGAGGATTGATATTATTCTGGAAAGATCTTGATGGACGATGAAGATCTGAGATGATTTCTGGAAAAAATTCGTATGAAGGTTTGAAGGTTTAGTGATCTCTGGAGAACTGTGGGATGAAGGTGATGAAGGTGGAAGGGAGGGGATCGGGGAAGAAGATGAAGATCTGAGGATTCTTGGTTGTTTGCAGATTCCGGCAAGTGAGACGGTGGCCGGAGTCTGTTGGCGGTGGCCGGCGGTGGGGGCTCACCGGACTTGCATGCCGGTCAGGGGAGTTCCGGTGAGGAGGTGAGGTGAGGCCAGGTGGCGCGCATGCGCAGAGAGAGAGGAAGTGTGTGGCCACGTGGGAGAGTCTGGGAGAACTCTGAATTGCTGTGGTGGCGTGATTCCTGTGGAACGCGTGGGTCCCTGCATGGCCAACACGTGGCGCCTTTATACCCTTGGAGTTTGCTGGAACTTTCTAGATTGTTCTGACCTGCGCTGGACATTGGTGGATGAGCTCTGGACCCCTTTTTTTTGACTTCTGCATAATTCCTGGACAAAAAGCAAACTGGGCCTTGCCAAAAACGCCCCCTGGGCCCAATACGAAAAAAGAATAAAAACTGAATAAAAAACTGAATTGAAAACAATTAACTAAATTGGATTACTGTCTAATTAACACTAATAATCCTAATTAAATCTGAAAACAACAATTAGCCTAATTAACTCTAAAAACTCAATTAACCTATTTAATTCTGTATTATACTAGTTAACCCTAAAAAATCAATTAACCTCTAATTAACTCTAAAAAGACCAATTAATCCTAATTAACTCTAAAAAGCAATTAAGATTTAATTACTCTAAAATTCACTAATTCTCTATTAAAATCCTATTATCATTTAATATCTATTAAAATCCTAATATTAATAAAAGAAACTATATTATTTTCTATATTATCAAAAAAAACTATTAAACCTATTTAAAATCTATAGAAAAATTCTAAAAATGATTTAAAAGACAATTAAACCTATTTATCCTAATTTTATCATTCTATTTAATATGCTAAGAAAATTCACTAATATTCTAAAAATGATAAAAAAATCTACAAATGATTAAAATCTATTAAAAATATTCTATAAAATTCTAAAAGAGAATTAAATTGTTAAAATATTCAAAAAACCCTATTTAAATTCCAGAAAAATCCTATAAACCCTGTTAAAAAAAATTCACAAAAAGTCTATAAAATCCTAAAAATGCAGATGAATGCAAATGACCCCCATAAAAACGCACGAGACCAGATCGAATCGAACGGAGATCCCCGGGCATCAGAATATCCTCAAAATCACTGAAAAATCACCGAGGAGCGCACAATTTCCCGAAAATAAAACCCCGATAATCTGGACTGGGTCTGCCATATCTGATAGACAAAAATCAAGCTGTAAACTCTGATATCCCCTGCTTGTGCACAAAAATCATACATCTGAGCTGTGAATATGAAATTAAACCATGAGTCAGATAGGAGAATTGGTTGGTCAAATTTTAGGGTGCAACAGCTGCCCCTATTCAAGCGACTTGGACCTGAAGGGTTTGAAGAGCGCTCAGCCTTCAAACATTCAGAGGTACGAGACGGTTGAATACAAATAAAACCCGAAAATTTGCCAACCGCGAGCACATACTGTACTGCTTGGAGAATAAAGTCCAGAAAACCGAGTCCAGTCATTGCGGCACCAAACTGATTAATCATCTGATAAAGAACTCCTGATTTGAATACCCGCTGCTTGTGATACTCCATGTAACAAACCCGAGGGCTGCAACAAAATACCTGATTCTTTCACATTGCCTACTGATAGGCAGGAAGAGAAATATACTCACATCGTCCAAAGATGGACGGGAAGATACCCTGATTGAATACTCACCTCGTCTAATGATAGACGGAAAGACAACGTAATCTCCATACTCACATCGTCTAAGGGTAGACGGAAAGGCATTCATTAATCTTCATATGCACATCGTCTAAAGATAGACGAGATCATCCTGATTGATGAACAACTCATTATTCTCATCGTCTAAGGGTAGACGGAATCATCCTGATTGATGAACAAATCATTATTCACATCGTCTAAGAGTAGACGGCATCATCCTGATTGATGAACAACTCATTATTCTCATCGTCTAAGGGTAGACGGTATCATCCTGATTGATGAACAACTCATTATCCTCATCGTCTACGGGTAGACGGGATCATCCTGATTGATGAACAACTCATTATTCTCATTGTCTAAGGGTAGACGGTATCATCCTGATTGATGAACAACTCATTATCCTCATCGTCTAAGGGTAGACGGGATCATCCTGATTGATGAACAACTCATTATTCTCATCGTCTAAGGGTAGACGGTATCATCCTGATTGATGAACAACTCATTATTCTCATCGTCTAAGGGTAGACGGTATCATCCTGATTGATGAACAACTCATTATCCTCATCGTCTACGGGTAGACGGGATCATCCTGATTGATGAACAACTCATTATTCTCATCGTCTAAGGGTAGACGGTATCATCCTGATTGATGAACAACTCATTATCCTCATCGTCTAAGGGTAGACGGGATCATCCTGATTGATGAACAACTCATTATTCTCATCGTCTAAGGGTAGACGGTATCATCCTGATTGATGAACAACTCATTATCCTCATCGTCTAAGGGTAGACGGGATCATCCTGATTGATGAACAAATCATTATTCTCATCGTCTAAGAGTAGACGGAAAGACACCAGAATCTCCATACACACATCGTCTAAGGATAGACGGGATCAAATTCTTAATCTCCAAACTCACATCGTCTAAGAGTAGACGGCATTATCCTGATCAACATTCACATCGTCTAAGGATAGACGGAAACAAAGCCTGAACGCATACTCACATCGTCTAAGGATAGACGGAAAGACACCATTATCTCCATATTTACATCGTCTAAGGATAGACGGGAAGAAATACTCTCCAAATTCACATCGTCTACGGGTAGACGGCAGAAATACTCAATCTCCATACACACATCGTCTAAGGATAGACGGCAAGACACCATAACGCAATTCAACACCATCCCTTGAATTTCAGAATCCTTCTGTCTACGGGAATTGATGAAAAAGTCAATATCCTTGAAGGGGCCACATCGTCAGTATGGACCGACGGTAAGAAAAACCACCTTTTAAGGAACCATGTCGTCAATAAGAATCGACAATCACGAAAACTGAACATTCTTCGAAGAGCCTCGACATCAATAAGGATTGATGGTCAGAAAAGTACCTCTTGAAACGTCATCTCATCCAATGAACAGAAAGAGAACCAACATTCAAAATCATTTTGAAACCCCTCAACAACTAAGGATAGCCGGAGAAGACTCGCTGGGGAAACACCTCATCATATGCATGATCTGGCAATAAGAAACCCGCTGGACAGTAACCGAAACTTCACATCGTCTACTGATAGACGGAAAGAAAAGCTACTTATTAGAGAAGCTCTGTTTTGAACCTTATTGAAAATCAACCAACACCTCACATCGTCTACTGATAGACGGTAAGAAAAGCACATCCTGGGGAAACCCCTTCTTGAAGCCTTACTGTGATCACCTGCAACTTCACATCGTCTATGGATAGACGGAAAGAAAACCACACTCGTACTCAAGACGTCTAATGATAGACAGAGAAATCCACTCATTGGAGGAACACATCGTCAATATGAATTGACGGGAAGAAAAGTCTGTCGATATCAGATGACTGCTTGCTTAAAGCATAATTGTTGTCTGATTTGAGATACAAATAATCTGCTGAACTGTCTGAATACTGCTGCTGGATAAATGCCCCTGAACTGATCACAGAGTAATCCACGCGCCATATGAGGCTGATAGAAAATCTGACTTATGCTTTGTATGCACATGCAAATGCTTTAGTCTTTCTACAGCGTAATGCTCCATTCTGGATGGAAATGCTACGCATTTTGAAAATGTCATGCAGGTATGATGCAAATATGATGCATGCAATATGCTAGCAGGCTCGAGCTGCCGGAGAAGGCCGGGTACAGAAAACCACTTCAGCAAGATAAATGTTGAAGGCGAGGCCAACTTGCTGGGGATAACCCGGATATCACTGAATCGTCCTAGCAAAATAAATGCTGGGAGAGTGAAATCAACTCTGCTGGGGATATTGAGGACTTAACCGAACGCCTCAACGAAGTAATACCTTGCTGGGGAACATAATTCTACTGCTAAATATCAGATGTGCTGAGTATGATTGGACCCCTCTGGGGGATAGCTTATCCATGCCAATGACAAATTGGTCGTTGCTGGGGACAATGGAGGGAGTCCTCCTGCGCGTTGATGAAGCTCGGATCTGGCAATTGATGTGCCAACACGGATGGGCTTCACAGTAATCGCAAACATGGATTTGAGCTCTTAAGCTTATCTTATTGGGTCAGATACAACTGCCGCTGGGAAACATTCTTCCTGAATACACAGCCTTTTGGTGAAGAGTCAAGGGATAGTGACACAACTTCCCGTATTCATCTCGCTCTCGAAAATCGACTGTACCTGCTCGAATAACTCCAAATGACCCTGCTGATACGGAGGGGAATAATTCTTTCTCTTCTGATATGCCCCAGCCTACGGGATCTGTGGGGATAGTCCCTGAAAGAAAATCTGCAAATCTGTTGCCCCGATGGTCTGATATAACGTGCCTCAGCGTTCTGATCTTCTGAGATACTTCACCTTGAATGCTCCTCGCACAAACCTTTGCGCGCTTAAGGTGGTCTGCCCCTGACTGCAACTCCTTGATTATCTGATTCAGAGTAGCACCTCCTGACTACGGCGCATTCACCGAATCTCAACCTGATTGCCCCAGAATAACTGACTTCGAAAAGCTGACCTGACTGGGGATCACAATAAAAGCTTGCCCCTGCTCTCGGAATATTTGGGCGTTCTGCATTCTATCTTGACCATACTTTCCATTGTAGGAAGCTTTTCTGCTGTCAAACGCTCACTCGCAAGTAAAACAAGTTGTTCTGCATAAAAGATGTATTAATGCAACACATATGACAGCTTTGACATCCAATCTGTTCACTGGGAAAAGGAAAAACAGCTTATGGCATATAATGCACAAACCTTTGTCAACATCAGT
Source organism: Lathyrus sativus (assembly GCA_963859935.3). Lineage (NCBI taxonomy): Eukaryota > Viridiplantae > Streptophyta > Magnoliopsida > Fabales > Fabaceae > Lathyrus > Lathyrus sativus. Next base: position 489,773,824 of record OZ012736.1, read on the forward strand.
ATCAACGCGGTAAGAGGAACCTTTTTAGGAGTCAGAATCGACGCGACATTTACCGGAGTATGCTTTCGAAACAGCCTGCTTCAATTAGGACTTTTGAAGGTTGTAACGTGGTCAAGTTCACGGTTTTGAAAAAAAGGATAGAGGCTCAAAGTTTATTTTTAACCCACCCATTCTCCTTGATGTTCTCCCATCCTACGTTCAGCTAATTTGACCTTAGCGCTCACCTCTCAGAGGCTGAAAAAAATAGGAATGATAGTTCGAGAAACTTTTGGATTTTGGAGTGACAGCCACTCACTTTTCGTCTTTGACACTTGTGGTCACACGACTTGTATTTTCATCGAGGATTTTTCTTTTGATCCTTTTCTTTTCATATCCCTAACTTTTGCCTGGAATGACTCCTTTTGAGTTTCTTTTGATTTTTTAGTCCAGCGGGATGCCCTCATTTTTGCCTAAGTCATTTGTTTTGAAATTTTCTTGACTTAGCGGGCTTTTGATTTTTTCATTCTTCTTTTGAACAAGTCGTGTGACACTGATTGTCTGACTCTTTGGGAAATGATGTGGCTGTCCCACTCCTGATTGAACCATTGTGGTCTTTTAGGCACGACCTCTAGGGGTGTGATTGATCCTCGAACGGACACTCCTTTTGCAATTTGGACGCTCGGTCAAATTAGCTAACACCTACCCTGCCCCAGGTTATGATTGAGGGTTTTTCGTTTTCAGAAAGAACTCCTACTACAAGGCTCAAAAGGGTTGACAAGGGATTATCTTCCTTATATCTCCGGTGTTTAGGGTTTTGAATCAATGCCTGTACATCATCAACAGGTTTTATTTCAAAAGCATACAATATCGGTAGTTGCATGTCGGTCATTTTCGTCATCCTCCCCAAATTCTTCTTAACCAAGCGGTGGACCTTTGTAAAAACAGTGAGTGAACACGACTGGATTCAATCAAAACATGCACATTTATTTCATTATCATCAATTGAAATGGAAACAACAAGTTTTACAAACAAGATTACAAATTCAAACAGGAAAGCAATTACAAATGCAAAGAAATGACAAGCTAAAACAAAGAAAATATGCTAGCTCCCGAGAACTGGGCTTTTGCATCTACCCTGCTGCTGAACCAGCTATCTTTATTAGAGGTAATTCGACGCTGTCCTGATCTGCTTTCAATGACTCAAACAAATTATAGAGCCCTTTCTCCTTCATTCAGATGATTTGGGGACCTCTCTGCCCGAAGCTGATTGCTGCACTGTCAAGCAAATCCTGCACTTTGTGCTTAAAAGCATGGCAACCTTCTATATCGTGACCCGGGGCTCCAGAATGAAACTCACAGTGCTTGCTTGCGTCATAACCAAACGGGGGAGTTCCCGTTATTGGTGCCAGAGTTCTTGTCTCTACCAGATTCAATCTCAACAATGTCTGCAACAACTCGGCATATGTTGAGGGAGGCTTCTCAAATACTCTTCTCGGCTTGCCACCCTGGAATCGTCGCTGAGCCTGCTGTGCCCCCTGCTGAGGCTGCTGCTGCTGGTATCGGGTTGATTCTTGAACACCCTTTGTATCAAATGCAACATTGGTTTCTTGACCTTCAATATACTGAACACTCTCCTTATGCTTAACCATTTTCTTTCTCAGATCTGCCCCAGGAATAGGCAACAGTTGTGGGCCTGGAGATTCTGACACCATGGAATCCAGGATACGCTTCTGACCCACTGCAGCTTTGGAAACATCTGTCATCTTAGCATCGACTGAGACAGGAGCAATATGCACAGCTACGCCGCCCGGCGTGAATTCAATATCGTGCGAGTCAATCAGGTCTTGAACATTGTGCTTAAAAGCATGACAACCCTCGATGTCATGTCCGAATCCCCCAGAATGAAATTCACATTGCTTACTGGCATCGTACCCTTGAGGAAATGCCCTCGTTGGTGGTGCCAACGTTCTCTTTTCAACCAGATTAAACCTCAATAAGATCTGCAAGAGTTCCGCATATGTCATAGGCGGTGCCTCAAATATTCTCCTTGGCTTTCCTTCTTGGATCTTCCGCTGAACCGGATGTATCTTCTGTTGCTGCTGCTCAGGTTCCACTTGCACAGGTGGCGCGAGCTTCTTCATTGCGGCTTCGAATAGCTGATCGTCTTCTTTCCTAAGCACATTCTTGACTACCTCCATGATCAAACTCATTTGGGTCTTCAGCTGACTGTTCTCCTCTTTGAGAATCTTCTGCTCTAGACGCATCTCTTGCATGTCTCTCATCATCTGCCCCAGCTGGCTTTGGACTTCGATCAATTCAACCTGATTCTGTTCCATATCTCTGAAGGAATTCCTGCAACAAACTGGATGCTGAAGAAATAAGACCCACGGTTCTGATATACCTGTTAAATGATAATGCAGCGCAGAAAGCAAACACATATTCATAACGCGACAAAGAGAAACTCAAACTATAAACACACAGACGAATATCTCCCACACATGTACAACCAACAAAATCAGCAAGTAAGCACAACTGAGTCTGAATATAACGACCCCAGCCAACAATCCTGGTGGTGGTCGACAAATACTGATGCACAAAAGCTAAACGGGTTAGGCAGAGAAACAGATGCGACACCCGGCATAGAAACTTCTAGAAACTTTCCCCATATTCAACTGAACTCTCTGATTGACAATCCTCGGAGCACACACTTCCTGCGGAATCTTCCATGACATTAACAGACGAACCCCCGCAACTGGAAGATGGAAAATCATTAATCTGAACACAACCCTGAGGCGTGATGCAAATACGGCTAGAGTCTAATAGATCCTGAATCTGACTTCTAAGCACCTTACAATCATTGGTTGCATGCCCCTGTGCCCCAGCATGGTACTCACAACGGGCGCTGGCATCAAAACCTGGAGGATACGGTGGAATCACCGGCTTAGTCTCTTTCGGTACTATCAATCCACTTCTGACCAGATCGGGCAACAACTGACTGTACGACACTGGTAGCTGAGTAAACTGCCTTTCAGGTTTCCTTGGTCTTCGTGGAGCATGCTGACGCGATCGGCGATAGGATGATCGTTGACTTGAAGTGTCTGAAAACTGATCTTGAGATGCTAGAGATTCTGAGGTGGCATCATCTCCTTCCCACTCTTCTTGAGAACTGACAACTGACTCAATCTTATCAACACCTCGAAACTTTCCACTCCTGAGTCCTCGCTCAACAATCTCTCCCAGCCTCATCAGGCTCACAAAACTTGTGCAACTGAATAATTTGTCAAAATAATGGCCTTTCAGGGTACCCAAGAAGATGTCAACCAGTTCCCTTTCCGGAAGCGGTGGTCGAACACTAGCAGCTAATTCCTTCCATCTTCGCAAATACGCTCTGAATGATTCATTCTCCGCTTGAGACAATTCTTGCAGGTCTACGAGACTAGGAGTCAAATCCAGGTTGTAATCGTACTGCTTCATGAAAGCTCTGGCTAAATCTACCCATGATCGAATCTGGTTACTCTCTAATTGCACATACCATCTCAACGATGCCCCAGTCAGGCTATACTGAAAGCAATGGATCATCAATTTGTCATTTCGCACAAACGAAGTCATCCTTCGGCAGAACATCATCAAATGCAATTTTGGACAGCTATCTCCTGTGTATTTTTCAAATTCCGGCATTTTGAACTTGTACGGCATTACCAAGTCAGGAACCAAACACATGGCTACAGCATCCAGGTTAACGGCATCTTTCGCTTCCAAGGCTTTCATTTGCTCTTCCAACACTCGGAGTCTTCTACCATAGTCAAGAGTTCTTGGATCTACTAACCCGGTCATTGGAATATCTCTCCGGTAATTCATCGCAGGGAAAGCAACACATTGATTGTTAACAGGAGGATAACGTTCACTTCGGGCAATAAACTGCTCATGCTGATCTCGGTTCTCAACAGTTGGCTGTACAACTTGGTCTGCAGTAATATTGTTTGCTTGCGGGAAGCCTTCCATAAAATCATACTGATGGTTGGGCGCCATAGTAAACCCTGCCTGGGTGTCAGGAAACTGGAAATTGCCTTCAGACATAGCCACCAATTACCGGTAACTGATTATACTGCTTGATTCTGCTCAAATCTGCTTCAGCCCCTTGGTCGTCTTCAACACTCCACTCTTGCCTCAAATAGTTCCCCGAGAATCACTTTCTGGTGAAAACAAAGGCTGGATAAGTGCTCTGACCTGCTAAATGCTATGCAATATGATTTATGCAAACAGAAATACAAAAAATGCTAACGTGCATGTGTGCATTGGAGATATTTTCCCTCCAATTCCAGTGTCAGTGGTAGCAAGACGAGATAAACCATAGAGACAATATTTGGAAAAACCCTCATATATTGATTAGAATAACAGTCTTGTCAAGAAGTTACATAACTATGCTCCGTACAGCTGATATGACAAAGAGGATCCCAGCCAACATGCCTGGTGGTGATCTCAACATACAGAATACAAGAGAAATCAAATACGGGTACGGCTGCGGAAGTCTTCGACCATCTTCTTTGTCTCTGCGTGATCTGGTTGATAAATCAAACCTTCTATCAGTCGATCCCTCTTCCTGACTGTCCCCTGGATGTCTCTGACAAAGTCTTCCCAAGCCTTATCATTAGCACCATCCCCTGGTTTGGGTCTCTTGGCATCTGCTCTATGCTGGAAATCTTCCAAATTCTTCATGGCATCTGTCAGCTTACGCTCGGCCTCGTATCGGCGACAGGCTTCTTCTTCAAGCTCCTCAGTCTTCACTTTGACCTGTTCTTCTAACTGAGCAATCTGTGCCTTCAGCTCTTCTTCTCGCTCCTTGCGCTTGGTCATAGTGCGATCCCAGTGTTCTCTGAACTTGGCTAGCTTTGTATAGGCCCTTTCCAGCTCTTGCTTCTTGGTGGCCAACACACTACTAACTGAGTCTACATCTAACTCTAGACGCTTCTTGGTTTCAGTCAATTCCAATAGCGTAGCCTTCAGATGTTTCAGGGTTTCAGCCTGTTGCTTAGAAATATATCCTGTTTCATTCTTTTCATGCCGAAGCTGGGCATTCTCCTGCTCTAAAGCCTCTTTAGCCCTTGCTAGCTCTTCTTTCTCCGCCATCAGCTGCTTGTAAACCTGAATGTCCACAGTGGTAGGCTCCTCTACCGGAGGAGGATGCAATGGCTGAACTGCTGGATACGGCATAAGGAACTTCACAGCTCGCTCACGAATCCATTCTACATATGGGCTAGGACCTCGAGTATCCCCCCTGTTACCTGAAAGCTTCCCTCTCTTGTGCAAGTTTTTCCAGGCTTTCTCAAGTTTAGTCAGCATTTCTTTCCCTATTGCCCCGGTGAGATACAGAGATTCCTGTATCTCCTCGGGCTTTGGCGCTCCTTGAGGTATGTACCCAAATTGCTTGATCAATAAGGAAGGGTTATAGTTGACACAACCTTTCCTTCCTATTAACGGAACATTCGGGAATCCTTCGCCTTTGAGTATGACTTCAGCTCCAAATACCTCTTTATTGGTCCATACCACGTTCTCAGCAGTTAATCCCATTAAGCGCTCGGGCCATCCTAGAGAATTGATAGACGTGACAAAAGGGCCCGACTTAGGCAAATGACTGATGAACCACCTGCATAGGAGAGGTACGCAACAAGACACATTCCTTCCTCGTCGCTTTTCATTCTGATAGTGGGTTGAATGGTGGATATCTCCCAGCAAAGTAGGAACTGGGTTTCCCGCAGCCAAAATATAGAAGGCATCTGAATCAACAAAATCAGGAATGTTCGGGAATAACACGATGCCATACACACATACAGCAAGGATAACGTCAAAAACATCCCATTTACCCTTCTGGGCATACTCTCGAGCCTTCTCCACTAAGACATCCAACGGAAATCCCCATACGTCTCCTCTTCTGATCATCTTCCCAGACAACTCAGACTCTTTCAAGCACAGGATGGCAGAAAGCTCAGCCAGCTTAGGCTCAGCGTCCGTACGATAAAAAGGCATCTGATCACGGATCGGTATATCCAGAAGTGCAGAGTACTCCTCCAGGGTAGGAGCCAAAACAAAGTCGGGAAATACAAAACACCTGAGCTCCGCGTCGTAAAACTGTAACAGAGTGTAGATGCCGCTGGTCTCGTAGACAGATGGCTGATAAACGTATGTCAGAATCCTCCCATATCTCTTTCTGAAGTCACCCATTCCTCTCTTCTTGGCAATAGCAATCAATTCTAACAATGGACTGATATTCGGCGACGGAAACTTATAGGGCAATACTCTCTTCAGGTTATCCATGTCTTGCTAGGAACAAACACCAGAACTGGAAGGGAAAATATGTACCTGCAATACACACACGTTAGTTGAATGCAGATGGTAATGCAATGATGCAATATGATAAATAATGCAATCTGCGAACATAGGGCTATGCTGTAGCCTGAAGAGGAATATCTCTGTGATCAAGAACAGAAAACCAACACGGTCATCAGAGCCTCATGCCACTAACTACCATCTGATGCTCAAAAATATCAATCCCCTGGTAAGAAAACCATCTGAACCTCTGTATCTGACGAGAATACCATCTGATAATAGCCTCAACCTCAGATAAGAAACCCATCTGACCCAGACAACACACCTGGAGATGAATCAAGAACACCATCTGATAAAAGTACTGAATCATGGTTTCTGAAGGCCAGTTTTCCTGCAATAACCCAGTCCCTCTCACAGGTAGGATAAACCTAATCCACGGACAAAGGTACGGCATCCTATGCGGTCATCAGCGTCACAGACTTTCATGAGTGACGATACGATTCCCAGAAGGAGTGGCATCATCAAGTCATGAAGAGGCCTCACTTAGCTGACTTCCAAATGATCGGTCCCCAGAGTCGACAACCCTTACGTCTGGACTCCTCTCAGATCCTCAGGACCGGAAAGGAGCACCTCTGCAAGAATCTCGTCTGAGCGCAGATTTTCGTAGGGAACTGTGCCTGCTCAGCAGACAGGTTCGTCTACTACTTCTCCGCAACTATATCTAGGTGTGTACTCAAGCCCAGGTCCGGCTTTTCACTCACAGTAACCTCCCTTTGCCCACAGCAATAATCATGATAATATAATGCTGGAAAATAAATGCGGAAAGGTAAAGGCACAGAAAAGTAAAGTGCAGAAAAGTAAAACACAATATACACAACACCCAACGAATAAACACCCAAGCGCTAGGATTGACTCGCGTAGGGGATGGGAAACGGTCCCAGCATAAGGGATGGGAAAAGTCCCTAGATGCTATAGTCCCCAGCAGAGTCGCCAGCTGTCGCTACTGCGAAAATCGGCGCCGGCTTGACAGGAGAGTCGCCACCGTGCGTTATTTATCCCTCAGAGCGGGAAAGGAAACGCTCGAAGTAAACCTCGCAAAGACGGGAAAAGGTATGGTCATCGCAACCATAGCCTGGATTCGGGAGTCGGTTACGCAAGGGGAAGGTATTAGCACCCCTCACGTCCATCGTACTCGATGGGATCCACGCTTGGTGTTTACAGGTAAAAGGGTGTATTATCTATCTACGCTAATGGCTGGTCTGAAAAGAAAATAAAAGGACAGGACTCGACAGAACATACGGTGTTCTGGGCCTACGTATTCCCTCGTGCAATGGGAAAGTCAGAGTCAACGTAGTTCGACCTCCTACGTCTAAACGGGGGAAAGGTTGCTCGCCAGGACATCGCGTCCTGTGCCTACGTACTTTCATCTGGAATGAAAGATCAGAGCAAACGTAGTTCGGCTAACTACGGGTAAACAGGGGCTCTCACACAGCAGCGAGAAAACAAACTGGTCTCTAAGGCTCGGGAACCTACAACTACGATCTGGTCTCAAATGCGCTCGGGCAAGAGAAAGGGATAACAATTAGTAGTTAGCGGGAAGGTCTCGATCGCACAGCCGCGAGAGAACAAAGGTTAGTTGTTAGTGTGCTCGCTAAGATATCGCATCCTATGCCTACATATCTTCGTCTGGAACGAAGAATCAGAGCAGCTGTAGTTCAGCTAACTACGGATCAAGCTACTCAAACGCTCCTACAGAAAGGAAAGGGAAACCCTAGAACTATACCTGGAAAGGGGAATCCACATACTGCTATCACACCTGGTTAACCATTCTAATGTCTATCATAACAACTCCGCAGCGGAGAAGTCAGAGCTCCTAAGGGATCATGGCAACAGGACTAAACCACAAACAAGAAACTGCAACGTAAAGGAATACTGAAAATATGCATGAATGCAACAACTAGACAAACAAGGCACAGAGGCAAGGGAGCTCAGCTCTACCAAATACCAACAAGCAAAGCCACGCAATAACAAACAAGCAGAAGGAGGACCACCTCAACTTCTCATGCACACAAAGTCTACTTCTAAGATGCACCTACTCAGAAACTATCTAGATGAACCTAAGTCTAATGCAACACAATACCACACAAGTCAAGCAATACAAAGAGACTTAACCCTGAGCAGGGCTTCTAACAAACCTGAAACAATCTCCTAATAACTCTCTAAACAAAACTCTACACAAAGCCCTAAGCAAAGGTCTAAGCAACAAATCTAATCCAAAACCCTAAGCAAGGATCTAAACAAACTCCTAGGCAAGAGGAATCAATCCCATTCTCCAAGCTTCAGAACAAGCTTACCAGAGAAAAGGGAGCTAAGCAGACAAGCTCATAGTGCTTTCCTCAGGAAAGTACCAGGAGGTTACTACTCAGGAGTCATATCCTATGCGGCTCAACAACTGTGATCAGTTTACGTTCCTCCTCAGGAGAAATTAAACTCACATGAAGGCTCCGGCATCACGGGATACTTGAGAAATACCTATATGCACTAGGGGAACTAAGTGAGCAGGCCCATAGGACCTTCCTCAGGAAAGTACTAGGAGGCTGTCACTTAGGAATCGTATCCTATGTGGCTCAACAACATGTGATCAGTTTATATTCCTCCTCAGGAGGAATTAAACTCACAAGTCGGCTCCAACATCACTGGATACTTAAGAAATCCTAGACAAACTACTGGAACTAAGTGAATAGACCCATAGGACCTTCCTCAGGAAAGTACTAGGGGGCTTCCACTTAGGAATCGTATCCCATGTGGCTCAACAACATGTGATCAGTTTATATTCCTCCTCAGGAGGAATTAAACTCACAAGTCGGCTCCGACATCATTGGATACTTAAGAAAGAGGTGAGAAGGAAGGATGAAAGTCATTCATAGTGCCTTCCTCAGGAAAGTACCATAAACTCCCTTCAAACTTCAGGATCTCGAACCTCACAAACAGACAACAAGCTCCTAGACTAAGCCTCAATCCAATGCAACTCTGCAAGCTCCAACAGGACCTCCATCAGCTCCCACCTTCAGGAAGAACCCACAGGCCAACAAACCACAGGAGACTATCTCTGAAGTTCAACCACAGTTGAACTTCAAAGTCAGAAGTCATCAAGACTTCTCCTATCTTCAGGCTCAGACAAATCACAGCAGAACACCCTACAAAAATCTATCAAAAATCTAATGGAAGACCTACATGGCTCTAGGGTAACATACTAAAAAATCAGAATAAAATTCAACACCAGATGAAAGAATTAAACTCAGCAACACAGATATATCAACAGACCAATTATTCAACATCAATAATAGTGAAAAAATGCAATTAAAATGAAAATGCATGATTAAGCTAATGTTTCTGCACTATAAAATTCTACACTGAATCACGAGTCTACAGAAAAAAGAACGGAATTATTTGACTAAATCTACCATTTTTTATGAATTTTCTAATGATATGCATGCATTAAAATATAAAAAGCAATCAATTAAAAATGGAAAATATGCACAAAAATAGGAAATAAAAATAAAATGCCATTTTTATTTTGATTTAATTTTCTTAACATTTTTTATGAAATGGATGAAAAAAGAATTATTGAAAAAACATTTATTTACAATTTATTATGAATTTTTAATATGAAAATATAAAAGAAAAATCAAAAATAAAAGAAAGTAAAATGGAGGGGGGTTTAAACAGCAACAGATTCTAGTTATTATCTACATTGGGCCTATGCTGGGGGGTGCCAATAGCAATTGGACGCAGGCCCATGACTTAATATCCAAAAAACAAAAAGAATTGAATTGAAACCAGAGGGGGGGTGTTGCATCAGCAAACTCCTAGTTGATATTATTACTGGGCTTACGCCCAGGGGGTGCAGGAAGCAAATTGGGCCTAAGGCCCAACTCCCATTCACTCAGACTCATATGCCAGGGGGGGGGGGAATTGAGCAATTTGGGTGTGTAGCGTCAGAAGTACGCTTGGGCCTAAGCCCAGTCCAACCCTAGTCCAATTACAGTTAACAAAACCTAAATCCCTTCACCAACCCTAATACTGTTCATCATCCTGAACCTGCGCCGCTCTGTTCTCTCGTCCCCCTCAATCTACTCTCTCTGCAACTCACTCAATCCAGCAAACCCTAAACGAAACCAGATCTCACCCAAACACCTCAATCCCTCACAAGAAATCATCGCTCAAGATCTTAAGCCTACAAACTCTAACACGCACATGCAAATAGAGGAGTTTAAGGAAGAAAGCTGTAAAAACCTGGAACGACGGATGTTAGTTGAGGTTCTTTGAAGAGGTGGATCGTTCGCTGAAGATCTTCGCGTGGAGGTGATTTCTGATGATGGATCCGTCGCTTGCTGAAGAATTTGACGAGGTTCCAAGAATCCTGAGTGGAGGAGTGTGCCTCTGGATATTGTTGAAGATCTTGAACGGACTTTGAAGGTTTGAACGCTTTCTGAAGAAATCTGGAGGTATTGCTTGAAGATTGTTGAATGTCTGAGCGTGCTGGAAAAAATTGATGGAGGATTGATATTATTCTGGAAAGATCTTGATGGACGATGAAGATCTGAGATGATTTCTGGAAAAAATTCGTATGAAGGTTTGAAGGTTTAGTGATCTCTGGAGAACTGTGGGATGAAGGTGATGAAGGTGGAAGGGAGGGGATCGGGGAAGAAGATGAAGATCTGAGGATTCTTGGTTGTTTGCAGATTCCGGCGAGTGAGACGGTGGCCGGAGTCTGTTGGCGGTGGCCGGCGGTGGGGGCTCACCGGACTTGCATGCCGGTCAGGGGAGTTCCGGTGAGGAGGTGAGGTGAGGCCAGGTGGCGCGCATGCGCAGAGAGAGAGGAAGTGTGTGGCCACGTGGGAGAGTCTGGGAGAACTCTGAATTGCTGTGGTGGCGTGATTCCTGTGGAACGCGTGGGTCCCTGCATGGCCAACACGTGGCGCCTTTATACCCTTGGAGTTTGCTGGAACTTTCTAGATTGTTCTGACCTGCGCTGGACATTGGTGGATGAGCTCTGGACCCCTTTTTTTTGACTTCTGCATAATTCCTGGACAAAAAGCAAACTGGGCCTTGCCAAAAACGCCCCCTGGGCCCAATACGAAAAAAGAATAAAAACTGAATAAAAAACTGAATTGAAAACAATTAACTAAATTGGATTACTGTCTAATTAACACTAATAATCCTAATTAAATCTGAAAACAACAATTAGCCTAATTAACTCTAAAAACTCAATTAACCTATTTAATTCTGTATTATACTAGTTAACCCTAAAAAATCAATTAACCTCTAATTAACTCTAAAAAGACCAATTAATCCTAATTAACTCTAAAAAGCAATTAAGATTTAATTACTCTAAAATTCACTAATTCTCTATTAAAATCCTATTATCATTTAATATCTATTAAAATCCTAATATTAATAAAAGAAACTATATTATTTTCTATATTATCAAAAAAAACTATTAAACCTATTTAAAATCTATAGAAAAATTCTAAAAATGATTTAAAAGACAATTAAACCTATTTATCCTAATTTTATCATTCTATTTAATATGCTAAGAAAATTCACTAATATTCTAAAAATGATAAAAAAATCTACAAATGATTAAAATCTATTAAAAATATTCTATAAAATTCTAAAAGAGAATTAAATTGTTAAAATATTCAAAAAACCCTATTTAAATTCCAGAAAAATCCTATAAACCCTGTTAAAAAAAATTCACAAAAAGTCTATAAAATCCTAAAAATGCAGATGAATGCAAATGACCCCCATAAAAACGCACGAGACCAGATCGAATCGAACGGAGATCCCCGGGCATCAGAATATCCTCAAAATCACTGAAAAATCACCGAGGAGCGCACAATTTCCCGAAAATAAAACCCCGATAATCTGGACTGGGTCTGCCATATCTGATAGACAAAAATCAAGCTGTAAACTCTGATATCCCCTGCTTGTGCACAAAAATCATACATCTGAGCTGTGAATATGAAATTAAACCATGAGTCAGATAGGAGAATTGGTTGGTCAAATTTTAGGGTGCAACACTTATTTTCGCGCAAGCGACACCTGGTACTCGTTCTGAACAAGTGGTGATTGTTGAAAGACGAAAAAGTGTTTGAAGCAGGATCAAGCAGTGTCATGAAGTAAGGTCAAGTTGGGAGTTGTTGGAAGCTATGTCAGTGAACAACCTCCAGAATGTTGACCCTCCTCCAGGTTTTACTGTGACGACTAACCCACTGTACGATTTTCTGCCTGATGAGGATTCTCCACAAGTGAACAATCTTACTCAAGCTCAGTCTGTGCATCTCTCTTGAGAATTAGGATTTACATGAACATTTTATTGTCTAAAGTGGACATTCCTCTTCTCCTGATACTACGGGCTATCGTAGTTTTTAATTCTCCATGCCGAATTCCCAAAGGGAGATCCCGATGATGAAAACTAAGGACCTGAGAGCTACTGAGTTTGCTGATAGATGTCATGTGTTGGATGAGAAACTCAAATCCTTGGAAGTTCATGATACTTTTTCTCTCGACACTTCAGACATGTTCCTGGTCCCCGGCCTAGTGATACCTCAAAGTTTCAAAGCACCAAAGTTTGAGAAGTACAAAGTGGACATTTTCCTAAGACAACATTTGGTGATTTTTTGTAGAATAATGGCTTCACATGTTCACAACGATAAGCTAATGATCCACTGTTTTTAGGACAGTTTGAGTGGGGCATCTTTAAGTTGGTACATGCAGTTAGAGAGTGGTCAAATCCAATCATGGTTGGACTTAGCTAAAGCTTTTCTGAAGGAGTATGAATATAATCTTGACATGGCTCCTAGTCACATGCAGTTGCGAAGCTTGTCTCAAGAGAATAATGAATCCTTCAGAGAGTATGCTCAGAGATTGAGAGAATTGGCTTCCAAAGTGCAACCACCACTTATAGGCAGAGAATTGGTTGACCTATTTATGGATACTTTGCAAGGTCCTTACTTGGATAAATTGATTAGCGGTGGAACATAAAACTTCTATTACCTGGTAATAGCAGAAGAGCGCATTGAGAGCGGCCTAAAAAATGGAAAAATTCAGGATGTCTTGAGCAGTCAGGCCAGTGAAACTGAATCCTTTAGTAACTCCAAAGGGGAAGAGGAGGATGTAATCAATGCAGTCATGAAAGATGTTGAGTATTCTCAAGGTGAACCAGTGAAATCTTTTGGTTCTTCATCTTCTCAATCTTTTGGTTCTTCATCTTCTCAATAGTCTTTATTTCCAGTGTCATGTTATCCTTATGGACAGACAACTGTGCCTAGGGCACAATATCAGAAACTTTGGGTCGCTTCTTGTAACACCCCGATTCCCAAAATAGAAAATAAACACTTAAAATAAGCACACATCAGAGTTTCTCCCCAAACGGGATGTCACAATTTCAACAAAGTCCACAAAATCAATTTTTTTATTTTTAAAAATAGATATTCAATAATATCGCAGCGGAAATAAGATTAGTCTGTCATAAACCACATATCACATATATACATCATCTATATCATCAATATTATCACCTACAACAATCGGCCATCTGCCCAAATTATACATAATGTCATATATCAACACATATCCCACAAAAAAAATGAACAGATACGCCACAGGGGCACACACAATCAACAATAGACCATAAACTCCCAAAAAGCCCCGGTGTTGCGTATCAGAGCAATCCTACGACGACGCCACAATCCAAACTAGCTAAACACCTAGATTGTCTGTACTTCCGAAGAAGAACAGACCACAACAACAACAAAGGGGTGAGAATCACCATCAAATATTAACGGTATAAACGTGCATGAAATAAAAGGCAGAAAAAATAAGTCAATTATTTCATATTTCTCACACCCGGACCTACTGTCCCATCATCAACAATCACACCCACACAGCCACAATGCAACACATGCACTCGACCCGACAATATGCGGTACCGACTCAACTCAGGATAGATCGCATACACTCCCTCTGAGCAACGATCTATCCCTACCACGCTCCTCATGAGCTTATATAATCACATATCAACGCCCCCCACTTGGGACACGAGTGGTCGCATACACTCCTTCTGAGCAACGATCCAAATTCCCGTCCACGCTCCCCATTTGGAGCATGCGAGTAACTCATATACCGCGTCCACGCTCCCCATTTGGAGCACGCGAGCAACTCATGCCTCACGTCCACGCTCCCCATATGGAGCACGTGAGCAACTCACGCCTCACGTCCATGCTCCTCATTTGGAGCACGTGAGCAACTCACGCCTCACGTCCATGCTCCCCATTTGGAGCACGTGAGAAACTCATGCCTCACGTCCACGCTCCCCACTTGGAGCACATGAGCAACTCATGCCTCACGTCCACGCTCCCCATTTGGAGCACGTGAGCAACTCATGCCTCACATCCACACTTGGAGCACGTGAGTGAATCGCATACGCTCCACCGAGCAACGATTCACCATGTCCACATGCTATGCAAGACACTATGCATAACCACACGGCACACATAGTGCACACGATCCTACTGATCCACTCATCATATAATGCATATACGCACAAGCACACAAAGTGCATCGATCCTAGTGATCACAATTCATCATATATCAAGATATCTCACTCATTGTCACCATCATCCCTCATAACATACTCCGAAGCAGTATCATAATCATATGGACATCACAGCATCGTGTCCCGATGTCCTTCATACACTCACCATAGCTCACTAATAAGCTACTCACCAAGCATGACCAACAAGGGTCCAAAATCACAAGGAAATCAACATGAAACCGCAGCCAAAACACAAACTGCTGTCGGGCTCGCTGGCGCATTCGCCGGGCGAAGCCCCGCAGCAAACACTCGCTGGCCATTCGTCTAACAAAGCCTCGCAGCGAACACTCGCTGGAACTCTCCCGGCGAAACTCCTGGCGAAACTAAACAGAAGCTACTGGCAGCGTTTGCTGCCCAGTTCGCCTGGCGAAGGCTCGCCCCCACATTCGCCCAACGAATGCCTGCGATTGCAGAAAAATAAACTCTCAGCTCAGAGTCGGCAACTCGCTCCGAACTCAGCCGATTCTACTCCAAGCCAAACCCCATCATACCCGACAACTGTTCCACAACCTGACTACACCTCTATCCTTGATTTCACCAGATAAATTTGCACCTCTGTTCAATTCACCAACTTCCGGCATTAACTTCGAATTACCTGGAAACCCCAACCACTCTCAAACGACTCTCACAACCACATGCAACGAAATTAACACAATCCAACACGACATTACAGCAACATAGAAGTACAATCAACATCAAACAATCGTTATCTATGGGGATTAGGGATTTTCCCCTTTCTACCAATTTCATGCAATATACCCAATTAACCGATCAATCCCCCTACCTCAAATGAAGTTATGATAATGATGAACCTTCACAATTTCACAGCTTCGATGATCTCTTCAAGCTTGCGGAACCGTGTCCTTCTCTTCCTCACTCGTGTTCTTCTTCTTTCCACCGTGTGCTCTTTTTCCTTCTTCCAATTCTATTTCCACCAAAATGCCAATGATACCCCTCATCCCAAATAATTCCTTATTATTCCAATTATATTAATAATCTCATTTTTTTAATTTCCAAAAATTAATATTATGACTTCATAATACCAATATTAATAATAATAACAATAATTATAATAATAATACTAATATCAACATTAATATTAATTATTAATTATTATCATTATCAATTATCCAATATTAATATTATGCCTCTATTCCTTCACCAATTCCCACACCAAAACACGTTGAGGAATAAAATAACACCGGAACTAAAAATAATTAAAATGGGCGTTACAACTCTCCCCCACTTTAATTATTTTCGTCCTTGAAAATACCTGATGGAAACAGCTCTGGATACGCTTCCCGCATCCTGCTCTCCAATTCCCAGGTCACACTGCCTCCTGCAGCACCTCCCTACGCCACTCGCACCAACGATATCTCTTTCCCTCTGAGTCACTTCATCTTGCGATCCTCGATCCTCAACGGCAACATCTCCACAGTCAGATTCTCTCTAACTTGGACTTCATCCCTCTGAATCACATGAGATGGATCGGGTACATACTTCCGAAGTTGCGACACATGGAACACGTCATGCAAGTTCGAAAGCTCCGGCGGCAACGCCACCCTATAGGCCACATCACCAATCTTCTGCAAAATCTGATACGGCCCGATAAACTTCGGATCCAACTTCTTGGACTTTAATGCACGTCCAACCCCAGTCACTGGGTTAACCCTCAAAAATACATGGTCACCCTCACTAAATTCCAACTCTTTCCTACGGTTATCATAATAACTCTTCTGCCGATCCTGAGATGCTTTAATTTTCTCACGAATCATTTGCACTGTCTCAGTAGTCTGCTACACCAACTCTGGTCCCAACACAACCTTCTCACCCGACTCATACCAACATAAAGGAGTTCTGCACCTCCTATCATAAAGAGCTTCAAACCGCGCCATCCCGATACTGGAATGGTAACTGTTGTTGTACGTGAACTCAACCAAAGGCAAATGAGTATCCCACGTACCACCTTTCTCTAACACACAAGCCCGCAACAAGTCCTCTAAAGTCTGAATAGTCCTCTCCGACTGTCCATCTGTCTGCGGATGATTAGCTGAACTCAACTTCAACTCGGTACCCAAAGCCTCTGGCAAACTCTTCCAAAATACAGAAGTGAACCTCGAATCTCTATCCGACACAATACTCAAAGGCACACCATGCAACTTCACAATTACCCGAATATAGATCTCGACAAGCTTCTCCAACGGAAAGCTGACACTAATCGGCACAAAGTGTGCAGACTTAGTAAGCCGATCCACAATCACCCAAATGGCATCAAATCCTCTCGCCGTATTCGGCAAACCTGTAACAAAATCCATAGCGATACAGTCCCACTTCCAAACCGGAATCTCTAACGATTGCATCATCCCAGAAGGTCTCTGATGCTCTACCTTCGATTTCTGACATACCAAGAAAGCATACACATAACGAGCAATGTCCTTTTTCATGCCCGACCACCAAAACAACTTTTTCAAATCCTGATACATCTTCGTAGCTCCTGGATGCACACTCAGGCTACTACGATGCCCTTCATCCAAAATCGACTTCTTCAGCTTATCATTATCCAGCACACAAATCCAGCCCCGAAACCTCAACACACCTGCATCATCCAACCTAAAATCACTACCGGAGTCACTTCCGGCTCCTCGCATCAAATCCACAAGTCTCACATCTAACTTCTGATGTTCTCTTATCATATCCAAGAAATCATTCTTCACTTGCAATTTACCCAACATTACACCTGTAACCCGGTGAACTGACTTTAAACAATGTTGCGGATAGCAAGAGTCGCCACCGACTTTTATTTTATCCATAAGGAAAGGTTATAAAAGAACAGGAAAGACCTTAGAGAATATTTTGGGTCCGGGGGGTAGGTTATGAAAAGGGAAGGTGTTAGCACCCTTTTCATCCATGGTTATCCATGGGCTCTTAGGTACTTAAGCTCACTTTTGAATTGTTTTGAAAGTGTAGTGTGTGAATAGAAAATTTTCAGAATAGTTAATAAATAATCCATGTAAGGATGTGTTAAGAACTTGTTTGAAAACTTGTTGAAAATTTGTTTAAGTGTGAAACAGTTTTGAAGTGAGCAAGCACCTAGGAGTAACCTACCCTAATGTTTAAAGGTCTTTCTTATTCTTTATCCTTTCCTTAGTAAGACTATCCCTACTATAATGGAGTAGGTAGTCCTTACTTTGGATGTTAAGGGACATGTGAGGGACAATTTGACTTTGAAGGCCATTGTGGGATGTAATAAGCACATATAGGGGACCATCATCATTTTTCGAAAGGGACTTGATTCGTAAAGGCAACCATAAGGGACTTTGATGATTTTTTTTATTTGAGGGACTTGCTTTATACACCCCACTTAACCATTATTCGTAGGCAACTTGAGGGATATCCTTAGGAAGTGAGACGGCGATTAAAATCGACTTACGTGTGTGACGTGTTTATTTTAATTATCTTTATTTAAAAGTGACCTAAATTTATTTTAATATTACATACATGTTGTTACACTCCCTAATTACTAACCATAATAATAATTAAATAATTAAACAACTTTACATCCAAGAAACAATTACAAAATAATAAGCAAAATAATTAAATAGCAAAGATAAATAAAATATAAATAAGCAATAATAAATAATAAAGGGGGTTAATTCTAAGTTTACTCGGCAAGACATCGCATCTTGTGCCTACGTATCCTTACGGGAGCGGAATCAGAGTAATCGTAGTTCCCCTCAATAGGGAGGTTAGAAACTTCTTGACTGTGGTCAAGGTCTCAAGGGGAATAAACGCATCTTAAGGACACGCTTACGTGGAGTGTAGAAACTCCAAATCTCTACGTTGAAATGTTAAGTTGCAATTAGGGTTAAATTAGGGATTCCACGGCGGGAAACCCTAAAATGAGCGCGGCGGCTCTTTGACCTAATGCTAAGGGTAAAATTGTAATTTTGCCTGCGGCGAGGCATTTGTGAAAATTAGGGTTTGTAGTTTGTAGTTTTGAGGATTTGAAATTGAATGTGTGAAGTTTTACGGACTATTGGCGCGGCGGCCAAACAGTTAGACCTAACCTTCGGATGTGTGCAATGTGACAGAAATAATAGTAAACGCGTGAGATAATTGAATCATGCAAACAGAGAGATAATGTCATAATTTAAACCATGCAAGCAGAAATTTAAAGGCAGAATTTAAAGAGCGATTGTTAAGTTCGCGAGGTTACATGAGAGGAGCAGATACAATATGATAATGAAATTTGAATTGAACAATAATAAAATAAAATAAATAACGGTTCTAGTTATTATTTTAAAAAAAAAGATTTTAGTTATTATTTTAAATTTATCTAAAAAAAAAGTTTTTTCTTAAAAATAATAGGTTTTCATATTAATTTGGAAAAGATGTTAATGTTATTTATTTTAAAAAACAGATTTTTATATTATAACAAATTTTAATAAATTAATGATAACAATAATAATAATAATGGTAATAATAATGATAATAATGATAATAATAATAAATAATGATAATAATAATAATAATAATAATAATAATAATAATAATAATAATAATAATAATAATAAAGCAATAATGAATTTTAAATGTGCCAAATAACCCAACAATGTTGCTAACGCAGAAATGCGCTCATCGCAACCAGATCTAAATCGGACGAAACAAAATTTATCGCAAAGAAAAAGAAATTAAGCAAAAAATAGTATTATTGCTCACACAAAAATGCGATCATCGCAACCAGATCGAACTAACACAAATGTCACGCGTCATGCACACAAATGTGCAAACATCGTATCGACATAATTCGATCAAAAATCTTATATATATAAACTCTAACAATTTAAAAATTATATATATATAAACGTAACAGTAATAGATAAAGAAAAAGAAATAACGGTAATAGATGAAGAAAAAGAAATAACGGTAAAAGATGAAGAAAAAAGAAACAACAGTAATAGATGAAGGAAAAGAAATAACGGTAAACGATGAAGAAAAAGAAACAATAGTAATGGATGAAGAAGAAAACTAAATAACGGCAAACGGCACTCACTCCTCTTAGGTTTTTTTCATTCTCTTCTCTTTTCCAACAAGGCAACACATGTATATACAGGGAACAAATTAGGGTTAACACCAAATTGTCAATAATGTCCCTAAAGCCCATTTTAAAGCCCAAACTAAATAATTAGTTAAGAAAAAATAAAATTTAAATAATTTAAAATAATTAAAATAAACTTAAAATAAAAACTAATAATCCTATTGATTCCTAAAATAAAAAATATTATAAAAAGAACAAAATTTTTTTCAATATTTTTTATTTTATGATTTTTTGGATATTTTTATGAATAATTTAGAAAAAAGTGAAAAAAAAATAATATTTTAAAAAATGATTTAATTAAAATACGAAAATAATAATTAAATAATAATAAAAAACTATTTTTGTTATTTTTTTAATGAAAGATAGAAAAATTTAGAGTAAAAATAATAAAAAACAAAAAAAAAAAGTGACAAAGGTGAGATTTGAACTCTCAACCTCTCACACTCATAACTCCTTACACATGTCCTCCTGCCAATTGTGCCATTTTTACTTTTTAGAAAAAAAATGCATGCCATATGATATTTACCTGCAAAAAGTCAAACGACTGATCATCTGACTGAGCAAACTTTTGAGAAAAGTCTTGAAACTTGACATGGGGGTTCTTATACACATATAAGATGTTATGAAGCTCACTTGAAGTCTTGGAAGTCCATTTAGCCTGATTAAAGTCAAAACCCTAGTTTTGGATGCACTGCTTAGGAGGTGCATTGTCTGAGGGAATTGTCAACTCTTCTGACCAATTGTGAATCTTGCGAACCTTGTGAACCTTCATAAAGTAGCTTGTGGACTTTATGAACTTCATGAAAGGTTATGCAAGTTGTTGGAGAACTTGTGAACCTTGTGAACCTTCTTAGAACACAAAGTCTTGTATTGTGAGGGCAAATTTTGGGGTGCAACAGCTGCCCCTGTTCAATTTTCTGAAACCTGAGGGGTTAGATTGGTATATTTGCCAGTCGTAACCTGGAAGGTTGAAGGGGATTGAACACAAAAGCCCAAAAATTTGCACTCACCAGTGCACTAGAGTGGTACAGATGGCTAGTTGAATATGACTGAGTGGGCTTAAAGATGCCACTAGGGGGGGAGCAGTTCAAAATATGGGTGTATGATGAAAGCTGTCAGGAGTCTGGAATAATAATGATGTAGCAGCATGTCTTCATGAGGATAGAGCAATCAATAGTGATAACCCTAAAGCAGTCTTGAAGCAATGATATGATTTCAGGAGGATAGAACAATGAATGGCTCTAAAGCAGTCTTGAAATAATAATGTGATATGTCTTCAGGAGGATAGAGCAATCAATAGCTCTAAAGCAGTCTTGAAGTAATGATTTCAGGAGGATAGAGCAATGGATAGCTCTAAAGCAGTCTTGAAATAATAATGTGATATGTCTTCAGGAGGATAGAGCAATCAATAGCTCTAAAGCAGTCTTGAAGTAATGATTTCAGGAGGATAGATCAATGGATAACTCTAAAGCAGTCTTGAAATAATAATGTAATTTCAGGAGGATAGAGCAATGGATAACTCTAAAGCAGTCTTGAAGTGATGATTTCAGGAGGATAGAGCAATGGATAGCTCTAAAGCAGTCTTGAAATAATAATGTAATTTCAGGAGGATAGAGCAATGGATAACTCTAAAGCAGTCTTGAAATAATTAGATGGTTTCAGGAGGATAGAGCAATGAATAGCTCTAAAGCAGTCTTGAAGTAGTAATATGACCTCATGAGGATAGAGCAATGAATAGCTCTAAAGCAGTCTTGAAGCAATAAGATGATTTCAGGAGGATAGAGCAATCAGTAGCTCTAAAGCAGTCTTGAAGTCATGAGAGGCTATCAGGAGGATAAAATAACCCTGAGGTTACAATAAAGCAGTCCCAAAGTAATAAGAAGCTCATCAGGAGGATAAAGTAACCCTGAGGTTACAATAAAGCAGTCCCAAAGATCATAAGCTTGTTTGTTGGATAATTAACCTGAAAACAAGGTAGCATTCTGTATAACAACATTAGTTTATGCTTTATGTATGCATGTATGACATGATGCACTTAGGTAATGTACTATAGACATATATGTTATGGTATGATGTAAATGATGTATGTATAATATGACACTGCTGGAAGTGTCTGGATGTCCTTGTATAACAACTGCTGGCCAAGGAAAATAAATCCCGATTCGTTGTTGAAGAATATATAACCCTCCGTCTGCTGGGGATAACAAGGTATAGATAACCTCCCGTTGTTGGGGATAACAAGGTATAGATAACCTCCCGTTGTTGGGGATAGTAGGGTATAGATAACCTTCGTTTTCGTTTGATAGTAGGATAAGTATAACATCCCGTCTTCGTTCATCGTGCCCTTATTGGAAAGTAATTTCCCGTATATCCGTATGAGGATAAAAGAGATGGATATAAATTCCAGGGGAGATTAGACTTTGTGAAAATGGATTAGTCCTACTGATGGTTTGTAACTGTCTTGTAAAGATGAACCGGCGAAGCTTCTTTGAAATCCTTCCCTCGTTCGTCCTTAGTAAATACTATTACTGCATTTTCATGCATTTCTGGTAAACATCAATCATATTAAAAGCATACATGCGTTTCTGGTAAACATCAATCATATTCAAAGGCATACATACATTCAAACACAACCAATGGACGTTTCGCTTATGTAAATAGGGTAAAAGTGAATCTGGATTCAAAAGATGGAATTTATTTATATCAAAAGTGACCCATACACGGGTAAGTTTGTACAAGGAGACATAAACCCTAGTAAGAGAATTTTGTCATGAAGCTTTACAAAAAGAATCAGCTATGTGGGAAATAATCCTATTGAGTTTCAATTCTACTATTGCCACTCAAGTATCTCATCTTCTTGCTGTTGAGACGGAAACGATTGGATTGAGCTTTATCTGTTTGAGCTTGAGTAAGTAGTACAACTGGTTGCAGTTTCATGAGTGATCCAAACGAGACATAGTCATACGCTTTAATCCCTAACTTTTGCCTGGATTGCCCTTTCAGGTTTTCAATCCACCGGGATACCCTTTTTTGCCCAAGCCGCCTTTTCAGGTTTTCGACTTGCCGGGTGTACATCTTTTTATATATATATCCCTAATTTTTGCCCAAACCCTTTTGGTTTGCCGGGATGCCCTTATTTTTGCCTAGGCCTGTCAACCTAGCGGGTCTCTTTTTATGCGTAGTATTTTTTAACTATGTCTGCGTTTACAGGTTGTGGGAAGTCTTCACCATCCATTGTAGTCAGTATCATGGCACCTCCTGAGAACACTGTCTTGACTACAAATGGTCCCTCATATGTTGGAGTCCACTTGCCCCTAGGATCACCCTGTGGTAATATGATACGCTTGATTACCAAGTCACCAGCCTGATATACCTTTGGCTTAACCTTCTTGTTAAAAGCTTTGATCATCCGTTTCTGGTACATCTGGCCATGACAAACTGCTGCTAACCTTTTCTCATCAATCAAGTTTATCTGGTCAAGTCGAGTCTGAATCCACTCATCTTCATCCAAGCCTGCATCCTTCATAATTCTCAAGGAGGGGATCTGAACTTCAATAGGCAGAACTGCTTCCATACCATAGACTAAGGAGAATGGGGTTGCCCCTGTTGAAGTACGTATTGTAGTACGATAACCATGCAGAGCAAATGGTAACATCTCGTGCCAATCCTTGTAAGTAACAGTCATCTTCTGTACAATCTTCTTAATGTTCTTATTAGCAGCTTCAACTGCCCCATTCATCTTTGGACGATACGGAGAAGAGTTGTGATGCTTAATCTTGAACTGCGTACAGAGATCAGTAATCATAGTGTTGTTCAGATTAGAGCCATTGTCAGTGATAATCCTTTCAGGGATACCATACCTACATATGAGATTATTCTTAATGAACCGAGCCACAACATTCTTAGTCACAGATGCAAATGAAGCTGCCTCTACCCACTTCGTGAAGTAATCAATAGCAACCAGGATGAAACGATGCCCATTAGAAGCAGTAGGCTTGATCTCACCAATCATATCAATGCCCCACATGGCAAAGGGCCAGGGAGCAGTCAACACATTCAATGGAGATGGAGGTACATGTACTTTATCAGCATAGATTTGACATTTGTGACGTGTTCTGGAGTGTTGATAGCAATCAGCTTCCATGGTAGACCAATAGTAACCTGCTCTCAAAATCTTCTTTGCCATGGTATGACCGCTAGAATGAGTGCCAAAGGTCCCATCATGCATCTCTTCCATAATTTCTGTAGCTTCCTTCTTATCCACACAACGAAGCATAGTTGAATCATGATTACGCTTATACAGAATGCCATTACTCAGAAAGAACTTAGCAGAAAACCTTCTCAGGAACTTCCTATCTTTGACAGATGCCCCTTCAGGGAACTCCTGAGCTTCAAGATAGTTTTTCACTTCATAGAACCAAGGCTTCTCCTCTGCCCCTTCAGTGTCAATCTCATTGCAGTATGCAGGCTTCTCAAATCTATCAATGGTAATCTTGGGAGCTTCATCATCCCAGCTTATCTCAAACATAGATGCCATGGTGGCCAATGCGTCTGCCAACTGATTCTCTCTTCGTGGAATATGTCCAAAAGTAATCTCTTTGAAATGTGGGATCAAAGACAACACATGTTCTCTGTAAGGAAT
Organism: Lathyrus sativus; assembly: GCA_963859935.3. Lineage (NCBI taxonomy): Eukaryota > Viridiplantae > Streptophyta > Magnoliopsida > Fabales > Fabaceae > Lathyrus > Lathyrus sativus. The sequence goes on from OZ012736.1 coordinate 489,798,528, forward strand.
GAGATTATCATGCTTTGTATCCCAATCTCCTTTAATCTGACTTACTACCAGAGCTGAATCTCCATACACCTCAAGGAACTGAATCTTCATATCAATAGCAACTTGCATACCCATGATACATGCCTCATACTCAGCCATGTTATTGGTACAATAGAAACAAAGTCTGGCAGTAATCGGGGTATGACAACCTTCAGGGGAACTAATCACAACACCAACACCATTACCATGTGCATTGGAGGCACCATCAAAAACCATAGTCCATCGAGATCCTTGTTCAGGTCCGTCATATTGTCCAGGTTCTTTGGTAACAGACATAATGTCTTCATCAGGGAACTCAAAATTCATTGACTGGTAATCATCTACTGCTTGATGAGCCAAATGATCAGCAACAACACTCCCCTTAATGGCCTTCTGAGTAGTATACTGTATATCATATTCCGTCAAGATCATTTGCCATCTTGCAATTCTTCCGGAGAGAGCAGGTTTCTCAAATATGTACTTGATTGGATCCATCTTCGAAATCAACAAGGTAGTATGGGTCAACATATACTGTCTTAGTCGGCGAGCAGCCCATGCCAAAGCGCAGCAAGTTTTCTCGAGCAGTGAGTATCTTGTTTCACAGTCGGTAAACTTTTTGCTAAGGTAGTATATTGCCTGCTCTTTTCGACCAGACTCGTCATGTTGCCCCAATACACACCCCATTGAGTTGTCTAATACTGTTAAATACATAATCAAGGGTCTTCCATCAACTGGTGGCATTAAAATTGGAGGTTCTAGCAAATATCTCTTGATTTCATCAAAGGCAGTCTGGCACTCATCATTCTATTCCATCACCTAATCTTTCTTCAACAACTTGAAGATTGGCTCACAGATGGTAGTTAATTGGGAAATAAATCTTGCAATGTAGTTCAATCGTCCCAAGAAACCTCTAACCTCCTTCTCAGTACGGGGATCTGGCATCTCTCGTATAGCTTTCACTTTTGCAGGATCCACTTCAATACCTTTTCCACTGACAATGAAACCCAAGAGTTTTCCAGCTCTAACTCCAAAAGTACACTTGTTTGGGTTCAATCTCAACTTGTATTTCTTCAACCTCTCAAACAACTTGTGCAGATGATCAAGATGTTGCTCTTCATTCTGAGATCTGGCTATCATATCATCCACATATACCTCTATCTCATGATGAATCATATCATGGAACAAAGCCACCATAGCATGCTGATATGTTGCTCCTGCATTCTTCAAACCAAATGGCATTACCTTATAGCAAAAGGTGCCCCACTGTGTCACAAATGTAGTCTTCTCCATATCTTCAGGTGCCATCTTGATTTGATTGTAACCAGAGAAACCATCCATAAAAGAGAATACCTTATGCTGAGCAGTGTTGTCTACCAGAATATCAATATGAGGAAGTGGAAAGTCATCTTTAGGGCTAGCCTTGTTCAGATCTCTGTAGTCTACACACATACGTACCTTACCATCTTTCTTAGGAACTGGTACCACATTTGCAACCCACTGAGGATAAGAAGTTACGGCCAAGAACCCTGCATTGAACTGTTTCATTACCTCTGCTTTGATCTTTTCTGACATTTCAGGACGCATACGACGAACCTTCTGCTTCTTTGGACGACAATCTTCTTTCACTGGCAAACGGTGAACCACAATGTCTGTATCCAACCCTGGCATATCTTCATAAGACCAAGCAAAGATCTCCACATAGTCACGTAGCATCTGAATCAACCTGCTCTTGACACTGTCCTCTAAATCAGCCCCTATCTTGACCTCTTTTCTGTTTTCTTCAGTTCCCAGATTCACAACTTCGACTGGCTCTTCATGTGGCTGTATAGCTTTCTCTTCTTGTTGTAACAACCTAGCAAGCTCTACAGGTATTTCACAATCGTCCTCGTTTCCGTCTTCAGTTTGATAGATCGGATTCTCGAAATTGTAATTGGCAATAGTAGAACTGTTATCAACTGGATCCGGAGTGGATGAGGATCTGCATTTTAGTGACGTGGGTGTGTGTAAGAACACATAGCTGATAAAGCAAAAATAAAAGAAAAAGAAAGACAAGGAACACAATATTTACGAAAACGAAACGTCCATTGATTTTATTGAATGAAGTATGCAAATGAAATGACAACCCGTAACAAGCACACCATTGTGCCCCGGGTAAGGCACATGGCTTGAAAGTTTTAATTGTTCCAGAAATTATAAATTTAAAAACATAACACAGTAATAGTATTTACTCCTGACTAAAGGAGATAGGGATAACATCTTCAGCTGTCCAATTATTGAGTCCAGCACCCACAGTAGGAAAAATCCATGCCTCCAAGTTGTGGTCTTCATCTTGATCTCCCACAGCATTGATAACCCCTTGATTGGTGATACGAACAGCACGGGCACGACGGACAGCCTTCTGGGACTCTTCTTCCACCACAGCTTTTGCATCATCGAGGGAGGCCATTGCCATTGTTGGAGGGTTTCTGATGACCACAGGAACCTTCTTCACAGCAGGAGGAGTCACACAATCCTTAACAGCCCAGGGAACCACTTCAAATGACTGACATGGAGTTTCAATGTATTCACCTTCTACTTCCAGATACTTGAAAGTGTTTACATGGCTGACGAAGTATTCTTCCTCTCCAAAGACAGTAACAACTTTTCCATTCACCGGATATCTCAACTTTTGATGTAATGTGGAGGTCACAGCACCTGCCCCATGGATCCAGGGACGACCAAGCAGACATGAGTACGAAGGACGAATATCCATCACATAGAATGTAGCAGTAAACACCTGAGAGCCAACCTTGATTGGAAGATCAATTTCCCCATGCACTACTCTTCTAGAACCATCAAAAGCCTTTACCACAATATTACTGGGCTTCAATACCGTATCTTCAGGACTCAGCTTGTTCAGGACTTCCTTAGGCAACACATTCAGAGAGGAACCATTGTCTATCAGCACATGAGACAGGGTAGTGCCCCTGCATTCAATTGAAATATGCAAGGCCTTGTTATGATCCCTCTTGGCAGGGGTCAAGTCAGCATTAGAAAATCCTAACCCGTTGTCATAGGTCAGGTGAGCAACACAATTCTCAAACTGGTCCACAGAAATTGCACTGGGTACATGAGCCATCTTTAGAAACTTGATCAATGACTTGGCATGAGCCTCAGAACATAATAACAGGGAGAGCATAGAAATCTTTGAGGGAGTATGCCCCAGCTGATCAACAATATCATAATCACTCTTGCGAATGATTTTCAATACTTCTTCCATCTGCTTAGAGAGGTCATCAGCAGCTGGCACATCAGTAGATACAGGCTCAATAACAGGACCCTTGCCCCGAGCATCAGTGGTGGAAGTAACAGCAGGAGTAACTGCACTCTTAGAAGCAACTGGAGGAGAGAAGACTCTTCCACTACGAGTGATCTTGCTAGATCCAGCAATATTATCAATGTCAACAGGCATATCAGGTAAAGGCTCCTGTTTGACACCATGGATATAAACATCAGACCCATAGTGCCAAGGCACAGCTTTGTCAGATGTATAAGGAATAGGACCAGGAGTGGTAATGATCAGAGGAGCTACTCTGGCTTCAGTGACAACTTTCACAGGACCTTCAGCAGTAATCTTGATTGGGCCCTGATGAGTGATTTTAATGGGACCCTTTGAAGTGATTCTTAGTGGTACTTTGTCAACCATATCAACCTCTTCAATCTTCTTACCCTGAGTCAGATGATCTACCATACTTTCTACAGATGCTGGTCTTCTTTCAAACACTATAGTATACTTATCCATGAGACGTTGAATCCCATCTCTCAAAATGAAGCAACTATCCGGCTTATAGGTACAATACAAACAATCTTCACGACAACCTGGAAAGATCCCAGCTTGTACTAACCTCTTTTTGATAACAGACAATGGTGTGCTTAACTCCATAACTGAATAGACATGCAGATCTTCATCAATATCTTCATCAATGGCGTTGACAGTCTTCTCGTGATTTGGCATTGGAGCTGTAATCACATTTGGAGTACCTGGTGGATCAAACTCAATTTCTCCAGCATCAATCATATCTTGAATTTTGTTCTTCAAGACCCAGCAGTTATTAGTATCATGTCCTGGACAGTTTGAATGATATGCACATCGTGCATTGGGATTGTACTTGGGAGATGTAACATTGGTATTCTGAGGAGCCTCCCTCAGGGTAATAAGTTCAGCCTTCAACAAATGTTGCAATGCCTGAGCCATTGACATGTTGATCTTCGTGAACTGTCTTCTAGCCCTCTGTTGGTTGCCTTGAGGCTGCTCTGTTGTTGCAGGAGTTGGATTTGAAATATGAACTGCACTAACAGACTGATGCCTTCTGTTACGATCAGGCTGACCATACACAACATTAGATTCTTTCTTCCCAGTGGGAGGCTTCTTTGCAGCACCTGATGAAGAAGTGCCCACTTGGATCTTACCACTCTTGATACCATTCTCTACTCGCTCTCCTGTCATGATCAACTCAGTGAAGCCAGATGATGAGCTTCCAATGAGATGACTGTAAAACGGACCATTCAGCGTACACATGAACATATCAACCAACTCCCTATCAGTCAAAGGGGGTTGAACTCTTCCAGCTAAGTCTCTCCACTTCTGAGCATACTCCTTAAAGCTTTCTTTGGCACCCATAAACATGCTTTGAAGCTGCATGCGAGTGGGGGCTAAGTCAGCATTGTATTGATACTGCTTGTAGAAAGCTTCAGCAAGGTCATTCCAATCTCTGATGTTGACACTCTCCAACTGATAATACCACTCTAGCTGAGCTCCAGATAAACTCTCTTGAAAGAAATGGATCCACAACTTTTTATCAGCAGTGTGGGGTTGCATTCTTCTGACATAAGACCTCAGATGCAATTTGGGACAAGAGACCCCATCATAGACAACAAATGCAGGAACTTTGAACCCAATGGGTATGACCACCCCAGATATCAAGCTCAAATCCTCAAAATCCAGCCCAGATGATTTCTGTAATTCCATAGCATCCATTCTATCCACCAGCATCTTGAATTTGTCTTCGTTAGGCTCATGGTAGTAGTTAGCCTCAGAATCAGAGTCCCCCATAGTGTTGTGGAGACTGCCTCTCTCCTGCTCAGATTCTTCGGATTCATAGTCTTCAACCTGTTCCTTGGTCTTGGCAGGACCTTTGAACCTTCTTCCCATGTTGAGCAACCCAGCAGACCTTCTAGCCTTCTTAGTCTTCTTGGCCAGCAGTGTCTTCAATTCATCCTGCCCCTTGGATAGGTTCAGGATCAGCTCTTGGAACTGTGCATTCTGTGCCTGGAGATCCTTAACTGATTGTTCAAGAGCCATTGCTGAAATAAACAGCGAGGAGATGAGAAACCTGTGCACAATTATAAACCTGTGATGCAATGATATGGGAATGCATATGCAATGTTTTCAAGGACCGCAGGATTTAAATTTGCTTAAACAAACAAGAAAGTAACTTTTTATTAGTAATAACTTGTTTTTCCTTTTAGGCTTACAAAAAATGAAAACGAAATAAGTACAAAAGATGGGGTTTTAAGTCTCCCATGGACGTTTCCTCTTTGTGTTGAGGTATGAGTTGAGGTTTCGTTCCTCATGAAGTAGCTTTGTTAGCTCTAGGATCCTTGCTTGGCTTGCTTTGTAATGAGCCTCGAAAGTATCCCTTTGCTCTTTCAGTGTGATCCATGATCCCTGCAAGTCGTCCATATCAGTAGGCATGTCTGGGTGAAGGATGGTATAAGCTGTGTCTCCTTCAGCAACAGGTTCCATGGTAACTGGTAGGACGGCAGGATATGGCATCATGAGTGTCTGAGCACGAAATCGTACCCATCTGAGATAAGCCTCCATAGGAATGGTGTACTTAGGCTCCAGTGTCTTGCTGTCAATCCTGTTTACCTTTCCCCAAGCTCGGATGAATCTCTGACGGTAACCCTGAAGATCGTTGTCGTAATCAAACACAATGCCCTGAATCAACATGTCATGTGGACCATCGCTCCGGGCGTAACCAAACTGTCGTAAAGCTAGAGATGGGTTGTAGGTGATGCCTCCTCTTATGCCTAGAAGTGGCACATTAGGAAACTCCCCACAACGGTCAATGATGGTGACATTCTCCATAGATCTGGAGCACCAATGGATGTCTGAGTGAGAAAGTGACATGATCCTCTTGGACCATCTGAATCCTTGCTCATTCTTCATTACTGAGCGAGGAAGGTGAGAAATAAACCACCTGGAAAGTAAAGGTATGCAGCACATCAAAGTTCCTCTTGCCCTTGTAGTACGGGTGTAAAGAGAATGTAGGATGTCTCCAAGTAAGGTAGGCACTGGATTGTGACTCAGGAATATGTTGATGGCATGAACGTCTATGAACTGATCAGGATTGGGGAACAACACTAAGCCATAAACCAATAAGGCTAAGATCTCCTCAACAGCATCGTAGCTCATGGCCTTCAAGAACATTTGAGCTTTATCCACTAATACCTTGGCAAGAATACCTTTAACTCCACTTCTCGTCTCTAGAACAATGTCAGACTTCTTCAGATGTAGAGCTGCAGCAATAACTTCTGGTTTAAGCTCCTTCTCTAAGCCTGTGAATGGCTTCTGATCAAGAACAGGTATACCCAGAAGTTTAGAGAACTCCTCCATGGTTGGAACCAGCTGATAATCAGGAAATGTAAAGCAATGGTGCTTAGGGTCAAAGAACTGAAACAGCACACTCATCATGTCTTCACTGAACCCTGAAGTAACTAGATCCAATAAGTGACCATGTCTCTTGTTGAACTGGGAATGATCAGGCACTAGGGAAACCAACTCCTTGAGCTTAGCAGGTATCCCTACAAAGTTGATCCTGATGGTGTTTCTACGAGCAGAAGCCATGACCTGCAACAAAGAACAAAGATAAATCCTTTGGTCCTTGAAATGGTTAGGGAAAATGATATGCTTATGATGCATGATGATGTCATGATGTCATGCTCAATCACAAACATGTGGCACACACAAACAAGTCACACCATAGCCCTAGGTTTAAAGGCTTGCATGAGGTTCAAAGGCAAGTACCCTCCCCTGAAGTTAGATGGTTCATCCTGTCCTACAAAAGTAACCAGGTTCTAAGGGATCTCAATATCATTGATCCTTCACAAGGGTGGTTGTTCAGAAGGCAACTTACTTGCCAACCAAAACCCTCCAAGTTTAAGATCTCAATGAGCGTAGTATCGAGTGTCAACCAACTTCAGTCTGCACCAAAGCCGGTTACCTCACTACTTTCTAAAGGCCAAGATGAGTTAACTAGGGTTCTAAAAGTCAGTTAGTGCATTGACAACATATGGCAGCCTCAATATTATCCTCAACTTGACTTAAGGAATATAAGCACCAACCAAGAAGTCGCACTAACTATGGCCACCAGATCAACCGTATCGATATACGTCGTACAGTTTCCTTGGTCTATTGCCATTTACCTAAGGTACACTAGATCCGGGTTAGGATCTTTCACACATAAGAGCACCCCAACAATATAATAATAAAGCAAACAAGGCAAACAATTTAAAGTGATCTTAATTCCTAAGGGTACCCCTCTTAAATAGATCCCCAGCAGAGTCGCCAGTTCTGTAACCCGGTGAACTGACTTTAAACAATGTTGCGGATAGCAAGAGTCGCCACCGACTTTTATTTTATCCATAAGGAAAGGTTATAAAAGAACAGGAAAGACCTTAGAGAATATTTTGGGTCCGGGGGGTAGGTTATGAAAAGGGAAGGTGTTAGCACCCTTTTCATCCATGGTTATCCATGGGCTCTTAGGTACTTAAGCTCACTTTTGAATTGTTTTGAAAGTGTAGTGTGTGAATAGAAAATTTTCAGAATAGTTAATAAATAATCCATGTAAGGATGTGTTAAGAACTTGTTTGAAAACTTGTTGAAAATTTGTTTAAGTGTGAAACAGTTTTGAAGTGAGCAAGCACCTAGGAGTAACCTACCCTAATGTTTAAAGGTCTTTCTTATTCTTTATCCTTTCCTTAGTAAGACTATCCCTACTATAATGGAGTAGGTAGTCCTTACTTTGGATGTTAAGGGACATGTGAGGGACAATTTGACTTTGAAGGCCATTGTGGGATGTAATAAGCACATATAGGGGACCATCATCATTTTTCGAAAGGGACTTGATTCGTAAAGGCAACCATAAGGGACTTTGATGATTTTTTTTATTTGAGGGACTTGCTTTATACACCCCACTTAACCATTATTCGTAGGCAACTTGAGGGATATCCTTAGGAAGTGAGACGGCGATTAAAATCGACTTACGTGTGTGACGTGTTTATTTTAATTATCTTTATTTAAAAGTGACCTAAATTTATTTTAATATTACATACATGTTGTTACACTCCCTAATTACTAACCATAATAATAATTAAATAATTAAACAACTTTACATCCAAGAAACAATTACAAAATAATAAGCAAAATAATTAAATAGCAAAGATAAATAAAATATAAATAAGCAATAATAAATAATAAAGGGGGTTAATTCTAAGTTTACTCGGCAAGACATCGCATCTTGTGCCTACGTATCCTTACGGGAGCGGAATCAGAGTAATCGTAGTTCCCCTCAATAGGGAGGTTAGAAACTTCTTGACTGTGGTCAAGGTCTCAAGGGGAATAAACGCATCTTAAGGACACGCTTACGTGGAGTGTAGAAACTCCAAATCTCTACGTTGAAATGTTAAGTTGCAATTAGGGTTAAATTAGGGATTCCACGGCGGGAAACCCTAAAATGAGCGCGGCGGCTCTTTGACCTAATGCTAAGGGTAAAATTGTAATTTTGCCTGCGGCGAGGCATTTGTGAAAATTAGGGTTTGTAGTTTGTAGTTTTGAGGATTTGAAATTGAATGTGTGAAGTTTTACGGACTATTGGCGCGGCGGCCAAACAGTTAGACCTAACCTTCGGATGTGTGCAATGTGACAGAAATAATAGTAAACGCGTGAGATAATTGAATCATGCAAACAGAGAGATAATGTCATAATTTAAACCATGCAAGCAGAAATTTAAAGGCAGAATTTAAAGAGCGATTGTTAAGTTCGCGAGGTTACATGAGAGGAGCAGATACAATATGATAATGAAATTTGAATTGAACAATAATAAAATAAAATAAATAACGGTTCTAGTTATTATTTAAAAAAAAAGATTTTAGTTATTATTTTAAATTTATCTAAAAAAAAAGTTTTTTCTTAAAAATAATAGGTTTTCATATTAATTTGGAAAAGATGTTAATGTTATTTATTTTAAAAAACAGATTTTTATATTATAACAAATTTTAATAAATTAATGATAACAATAATAATAATAATGGTAATAATAATGATAATAATGATAATAATAATAAATAATGATAATAATAATAATAATAATAATAATAATAATAATAATAATAAAGCAATAATGAATTTTAAATGTGCCAAATAACCCAACAATGTTGCTAACGCAGAAATGCGCTCATCGCAACCAGATCTAAATCGGACGAAACAAAATTTATCGCAAAGAAAAAGAAATTAAGCAAAAAATAGTATTATTGCTCACACAAAAATGCGATCATCGCAACCAGATCGAACTAACACAAATGTCACGCGTCATGCACACAAATGTGCAAACATCGTATCGACATAATTCGATCAAAAATCTTATATATATAAACTCTAACAATTTAAAAATTATATATATATAAACGTAACAGTAATAGATAAAGAAAAAGAAATAACGGTAATAGATGAAGAAAAAGAAATAACGGTAAAAGATGAAGAAAAAAGAAACAACAGTAATAGATGAAGGAAAAGAAATAACGGTAAACGATGAAGAAAAAGAAACAATAGTAATGGATGAAGAAGAAAACTAAATAACGGCAAACGGCACTCACTCCTCTTAGGTTTTTTTCATTCTCTTCTCTTTTCCAACAAGGCAACACATGTATATATAGGGAACAAATTAGGGTTAACACCAAATTGTCAATAATGTCCCTAAAGCCCATTTTAAAGCCCAAACTAAATAATTAGTTAAGAAAAAATAAAATTTAAATAATTTAAAATAATTAAAATAAACTTAAAATAAAAACTAATAATCCTATTGATTCCTAAAATAAAAAATATTATAAAAAGAACAAAATTTTTTTCAATATTTTTTATTTTATGATTTTTTGGATATTTTTATGAATAATTTAGAAAAAAGTGAAAAAAAAATAATATTTTAAAAAATGATTTAATTAAAATACGAAAATAATAATTAAATAATAATAAAAAACTATTTTTGTTATTTTTTTAATGAAAGATAGAAAAATTTAGAGTAAAAATAATAAAAAACAAAAAAAAAAAGTGACAAAGGTGAGATTCGAACTCTCAACCTCTCACACTCATAACTCCTTACACATGTCCTCCTGCCAATTGTGCCATTTTTACTTTTTAGAAAAAAAATGCATGCCATATGATATTTACCTGCAAAAAGTCAAACGACTGATTATCTGACTGAGCAAACTTTTGAGAAAAGTCTTGAAACTTGACATGGGGGTTCTTATACACATATAAGATGTTATGAAGCTCACTTGAAGTCTTGGAAGTCCATTTAGCCTGATTAAAGTCAAAACCCTAGTTTTGGATGCACTGCTTAGGAGGTGCATTGTCTGAGGGAATTGTCAACTCTTCTGACCAATTGTGAATCTTGCGAACCTTGTGAACCTTCATAAAGTAGCTTGTGGACTTTATGAACTTCATGAAAGGTTATGCAAGTTGTTGGAGAACTTGTGAACCTTGTGAACCTTCTTAGAACACAAAGTCTTGTATTGTGAGGGCAAATTTTGGGGTGCAACAACACCACCTGTAGTAACCTCACAAACCATACTCAAATCTCGAAACTGCTCAATAAGCTCCATCTCTTTCACCATCAAAGCTGACATATGAATTACCTTCGTGCTCAATGCATCTGCAACTACATTCGCTTTCCCTGGGTGATAACTCAAACTGAAATCATAATCTTTCAAGAATTCCAACCATCTTCTCTGCCTCATATTCAACTCTTTCTGATCAAATAGGTACTTCAAACTCTTGTGATCACTGAACACCTCAAACCTTGAACCATACAAATAATGTCTCCAGATCTTCAAAACAAAAACCACCGCAGCCAATTCAAGGTCATGAGTAGGATAATTCCGCTCATGCACCCTCAATTGCCGCGACGCATAAGCTACCACTTTTTTCATTCTGCATTAGAACACCTCCCAATCCCATCTTGGACGCATCACAATACACCACAAAAGGCTCACACGGATTCGGTAACACCAACACCGGCGCTGAAGTCAATCTCTTTTTAAGCTCCACAAAGCTTTCTTCGCACACAGCATCCCACACAAACACTTGATTTTTCCTCGTCAACTGAGTCAACGACAAAGCCAATCTAGAAAAGCCTTCAATAAATCTTCGGTAATAACCAGCTAAACCCAAGAAGCTCCGAACTTCTGTTACCGTCTTTGGTGGTTCCCACTGTAACACCGCACTAACTTTCGAAGGGTCTACTGAAACACCATCACCCGAAATAACATGCCCCAAAAAACTCACAGTCTTTAACCAAAACTCACACTTCGATAACTTAGCAAACAACTTTTTATCTTTCAACACTTGCAAAGCAATCCTCAAATGCGCTGCATGCTCTTCCTCAGACTTAGAATAAATCAGTATGTCATCAATGAACACGACAATGAACTGATCCAAATAAGAATGGAAGATACGGTTCACATATTCCATAAACACACCCGACGCATTAGACACTCCAAAAGGCATTATCGCATACTCGTAATATCCATATCGAGTCCTAAACGCCGTTTTCTGAATATCACCTTCCTTAACTCTGATCTGATGATAACCCGACCTCAAGTCGACCTTACTGAACACACGAGCTCCCACCAACTGATCCATCAAATCATCAATCCTTGGAAGAGGATATTTGTTCTTGATGGTCACGTTGTTCAACTGACGGTAATCGATGCACAACCGCATGCTACCATCCTTCTTCTTCACTAACAACACTGGAGCTCCCCACGGCGACACACTAGGTCTGATAAACTTCCTATCCAGCAACTCTCCAATCTGAGTCTTCAACTCGGCCAACTCCAATGCCGACATCCTGTACTGCGCCATAGAAATAGGCCTCGTACTAGGTACCAGATAAATGCTAAACTCAACCTATCTTTTCGGAGGTAACTCTGTAATATCAGCCGTGAACACCTCTGGAAACTCATTAACAACGACTAACTCATCCAACAATACCTTGTTGTCAACAGACAGTGATGCAAATAAAGCAAACACCTGAGCTTCATCTTTCAACAAAGTTCTCAATTCCTTACCGGACAAAGAATCTGCCAACGCTTCCTCTTCCGGAGTCAAAAATAGTAACACCTTCCGAAAACAATCAATATACACTCAGTTAAACTCCAACCAGTTCATACCAAGTATAACATCCAAACCACCAAGTGGCAAATAGATCAAATCCACACCGAAGTCTCGGCTAAAGATAGTCAGTGGACACTTCAAACATACTAGCGAAGTAGTCACTGAACCAATTGAGGGGGGTTTCAATAGTCATCCGCCGCCCAAGAGTAGTCAGCACCAAACCTAACCTCTTCACACAATCAACAGAGATAAACGAGTGGGTTGCACCCGTATCAATCATAGCAGTCAAAGGAATGCTATTGATAAAACATGTACCTTTGATCGAACGCTCCTCGTCCGCCGACTAAGTACCCACCACCGCAAACACTTTACCGTTGACCTGAGGCGCTTGCGCCCTCTATGGCTTCTCACAACAAGTGCTAATATGGCATTTATCACCGCAGTTATAACAAGTAGGCATATTAGTCTTACAATCCGCCATCACATGGCCCGACTTCCCACACTTGAAGCACTTTTTAATCTCTTGAGGACAATCAATAGCACGATGCCCAGCGACACCGCACCGATAACATTTCAAATCTGACAATGCCTTCCTCTCTCGGAATCTCTTATCAGACACAGTCTTTTGCTTTCCTTTACCGGTTGGCACACTGTAAGGTGTACCACCAAACCTCTGCTTACCATTGCGGTCATTCACCGCCTTGTAATGTGCAATCCTCTCACGGTTATCATTGTCATAGATCTGACTCCTACTCACCAACTCAGGATAGCTCCTGATTTTCTGACATGCGATCCCCATCTTGATCTCCGGCCTCAGCCCATTCTCAAATTTCAAGCACTTAGAAGTCATCGCTTCCTCAGTATTGTAATGAGGACAATACTGAGCCAATTCCTCAAACTTAGCCGCATACTCGGCTACCGACATACTGCCCTGTTTCAATTCCAGAAATTCCACCTCTTTAGCACTTCTGATATCTTCTGGAAAATACTTCTCCAGAAATCCAGATCGAACCACCTCCCAAGTAATCGGAGCCCCCAAAGCCTCCATCCTCTGACGAAAATTGTGCCACCAAGCCTCGGCCTCTCCCTCAAGCATGTGAGTACCAAATCTCACTTTCTGCTCGTCACTGCACCCCATGGTCCTGAAGATCTTCTCTATCGCCTTCAGCCATTTCTGTGCAGCTACCAGATCCAGAATCCCACCTTCAAACTTTGGTGGCTTATTGCTTTGGAACTGCATCAAGTCTCTGAACTGAGCACCCGCAGCCAGATTCTGATTGGCCACAACTTGAGCCATAGCCTGCATAGCCGCAGCCAACGCCGCGTCATTCCTCCCAGCCATACTGCTCAACAACAACAATAGGTTAACAGAGAACAACTAACTCTATCCTACAGACAGACTCAAAACACTACACTGGTCGGACGAACCGACCTGCTCTGATACCAACTTGTAACACCTCGATTCCAAAAATAGAAAATAAACACTTAAAATAAGCACACATCAGAGTTTCTCCCCAAACAGGATGTCACAATTTCAACAAAGTCCACAAAATCATTTTTTTTATTTTAAAAATAGATATTCTATAATATCGCAACAGAAATAAGATTAGTCTGTCATAAACCATATATCACATATATACATCATCCATATCATCAATATTATCACCTACAACAATCGGCCATCTGCCCAAATTATACATAATGTCATATATCAATACATATCCCACAAAAAAATGAACAGATACGCCACAGGGGCACACACAATCAACAATAGACAATAAACTCCCAAAAAGCCCCGGTGTTGCGTATCAGAGCAATCCTACGACGACGCCACAATCCAAACTAGCTAAACACCTGGATTGTCTGTACTTCCGAAGAAGTACAGAGCACAACAACAACAAAGGGGTGAGAATCACGATCAAATATTAACGGTATAAACGTGCATGAAATAAAAGGCAGAAACAATAAGTCAATTATTTCATATTTCTCACACCCGGACCTACTGTTCCATCATCAACAATCACACCCACACAACCACAATGCAACACATGCACTCGACCCGACAATACGCGGTGCCGACTCAACTCAGGATAGATCGCATACACTCCCTCTGAGCAACGATCTATCCCTACCACGCTCCTCATGAGCTCATATAATCACATATCAACGTCCCCCACTTGGGACATGGGTGGTCGCATACACTCCTTCCGAGCAACGATCCAAATTCCCGTCCACGCTCCCCATTTGGAGCATGCGAGTAACTCATACACCGCGTCCACGCTCCCCATTTGGAGCACGTGAGCAACTCATGCCTCACGTCCATGCTCCCCATTTGGAGCACGTGAGCAACTCATGCCTCACGTCCACGCTCCCCACTTGGAGCACGTGAGCAACTCATGCCTCACGTCCACGCTCCCCACTTGGAGCACGTGAGTGAATCGCATACGTTCCACCGAGCAACGATTCACCACGTCCACATGCTATGCAAGACATTATGCATAACCACCCGACACACATAGTGCACATGATCCTACTGATCCACTCATCATATAATGCATATACGCACAAGCACACAAAGTGCATCGATCCTACTGATCACAGTTCAGAGTCGGCAACTCGCTCCGAACTCAGCCGATTCTACTCCAAGCCAAACCCCATCATACCCGACAACTGTTCCACAACCTGATTACACCTCTATCCTTGATTTCACCCGATAAATTCGCACCTCTGCTCTATTCACCAACTTCCGACATTAACTTCGAATTACCCGGAAACCCCAACCGCTCTCAAATGACTCTCACAACCACATGCAACGAAATTAACACAATCCAACACGACATTACAACAACATACAAGTACAATCAACATCAAACAATCGTTATCTATGGGGATTAAGTATTTTCCCCTTTCTACCAATTTCATGCAATATACCCAATTAACCGATCAATCCCCCTTACCTCAAATGAAGTTATGATAATGATGAACCTTCACAATTTCACAGCTTCGATGATCTCTTCAAGCTTGCGGAACCGTGTCCTTCTCTTCCTCACTCGTGTTCTTCTTCTTTCCACCGTGTGCTCTTTTTCCTTCTTCCAATTCTATTTCCACCAAAATGGCAATGATACCCCTCATCCCAAATAATTCCTTATTATTCCAATTATATTAATAATCTAATTTTCTTAATTTCCAAAAATTAATATTATCACTTCATAATACCAATATTAATAACAATAACAATAATAATAATAATACTAATATCAACATTAATATTAATTATTAATTATTATCATTATCAATTATCCAATATTAATATTATGCCTCTATTCCTTCACCAATTCCCACACCAAAACACGTTGACGAATAAAATAACACCGGAACTAAAAATAATTAAAATGGATGTTACACTTCTCATGCAAATTAATGAGCCCATGGCCGAGGTTAGCAGAATCAACGCCAAAATCAAAATAGGCCTCGCAACAACTTGGAAAGAAGGAATTTTCCTCTTCATCCAATTCCTATGTCGTACAGTCAACTTCTGCCACATCTGATTCAAAACTCATTAGTGGAGCCCAAGACTCTTAAGCCTATTCTAGAACCTTACCCTCCTGGGTACAATCCCCATGTGCAGTGTGGATATCATGGAGGATCCATGGGGCACTCAACCGAAGATTGCAAAGCTTTCCAAGCCAAAGTGAAACAATTGATTGACAAAGGGTACACATCCTTTCCAGAAAGAAATTTGGTTGTGCATGTCAACCTCTCAGCTGTTTAAGCTCGAAGACTTCAAAGGTCATTTTCTAAAGCCGGTGGTCCAGACATGAAGACATCCTTAACATTGGCAGTCCTTGGACACCTTTATCATTTGCATTTATATATATATATATATATATATATATATATATATATATATATATATATATATATATATATATATATATATATATATATATATATATATATATATATATATATATATATATATATATATATATATATATATATATATATATATATATATATATATATATATATATATATATATATATATATATATATGATCTGACCTGATCAGGAGGGGATCACTAGATGGCCATGCTCCGTTAGGCTGCTTCCTGTTCACCGGTGTTGAGGATGAGGAGGGGGTGTACCTGCAAGGCACTCCGATGCCAAAGTCAGAATTTGGGCAGAGTGAGAGCAAGAACAGAAAGTTAGAAGAGGTGAATTACCTGGCCCTCTTGGGGAAGAGGGTATTTATAGAGAGACCCCAGCGCTGGGCCAACGGTCATTTGAGTTGGGCTGGATGGCCAGGCCCAATTCAAATGACTGCTAGGGCTTACGTGGCGTAGTGAAGACCAGGACGTGGTCTTCGCCCTAGTCCAACTGCTCCTAGATCTCCGGAAAGTGGGTTTGACCTGCTCTTTCGGAGGTGGGCAGTTGGTTGATGACGTGTCCCCGCGGAGGGGAGCACGTGGAGAACGTGTGGAAGGCAAGTTGTGCTGCCCGGCGGGAGGAGGTTCTGCCCTGACGGGATGGGCACAGGTTCTGCCCGACAGGATGGGCACAGGTTCTGCCCGTCAGGATGGGCACCTTCCTGACGGAAGGAGGTTCTGCCCTGACGGGATGGGCACAGGTTCTGCCCGTCAGGATGGGCACAGGTTCTGCCCACGGGATGGGCACCTGCCTGACGGGATGGGCACAGGTTCTGCTCGTCAGGATGGGCACAGGTTCTGCTCGTCAGGATGGGCACAGGTTCTGCTCGTCAGGATGGGCACCTGCCTGACGGGAGGAGGTTCTGCCCTGACGGGATGGGCACAGGTTCTGCTCGTCAGGATGGGCACAGGTTCTGCTCGTCAGGATGGGCACCTGCCTGACGGGAGGAGGTTCTGCCCTGACGGGATGGGCACAGGTTCTGCCCGACAGGATGGGCACAGGTTCTGCCCACGGGATGGGCACCTGCCTGACGGGAGAAGGTTCTGTCCTGACGGGATGGGCACAGGTTCTGCCCGTCAGGATGGGCACAGGTTCTGCCCACGGGATGGGCACCTGCCTGACGGGAGGAGGTTCTGCCCATGGGTCCCTGCTCATCAGTGTGGTCCAATTGGGCCCAACCTCAGTGGGATTTTGGGCCTTCTCGATTGTGGGCTAAGCCTCGGCCCAGTCCAGAACAGGAGCCCCCCAAGTCGTAGTTCGCTGTCAGGAGAGCTATGACTTAAGTAGAGAATAGCGTTGCGCGCGCTGATATGTCAGGCAGGATGCGAGAATGTCGTCAATCGTATCGATCATCTGGGAAGGGAGAAATTGCAGTCGCTTGACATCCAAAAAATTATGCTCGACACCTTCGATCGTTTCTGCTCGACACCCGGGGTCGTGCCCGTTTATTATAACGTTTTGACTTCTGGGCTTGTGCCCCTTTTATGGAATTCTTGTTTTCCTTTCTAAGTTTTGTGTGCGTGCATGATTGTTATGCTTTTTCGCTAAGTGTTGGCTCGTTTTGCCGAGCTCCATTATGATGTGAATGTTTATTGTTTTGTGGGGGACCTTTGCTCGGTGCGTGTTGCCCGGTAGTGTGGGGAACTATCCGGATGCCCGGGGTAGCTTCCTGGGAGGACAAGAGTTAGGTCACGGTTGTGATCTATCCTGTAGGCTTGAACATCCCATCGCGAGCTGGGCGTTCGGCCGATTATGATACTGCGGCGGCGACTCTCGATCGAGGGGGTGCCGTCGAGCGGGCCATTCTCTTTTTGTTCGGGGAGGTATAGTGCCCGCTAGGGTATGGTCGGTGAGGTGTGGTCGTATCAGTCCACCCTCTTGTTCGCGCGGGTTGTCCCTCGCGGGCAGTGTTGTTTAACTGTAGTATTTTTTTTTTAGCTTTTCAGCGTTCCATGGTCGAGCTATATGGTCCCGTGTAAGTTTTCGAGGTAGTAGGTTTTCGAAGGGAGGACAAGGCTGGATGGAAGCCAGGGTCCTGCCCGGCAGAGTCTTCTGCCCGACGAAAGAGAGGACAAAGACTGGCTGGTGGGCAGCCAGGGTCCTGCCCATCGGAGTCTTCTGCTCGGCGAAAGGAGGACAAAGACTGGCTGGTGGGCAGCCAGGGTCCTGCCCATCGGAGTCTTCTGCTCGGCGAAAGGAGGACAAAGACTGGCTGGTGGGAAGCCAGGGTCCTGCCCATCGGAGTCTTCTGCTCGGCGAAAGGAGGACAAAGACTGGCTGGTGGGCAGCCAGGTCCTGCCCATCGGAGTCTTCTGCTCGACGAAGGGAGGACAAAGACTGGCTGGTGGGCAGCCAGGTCCTGCTCATCGGAGTCTTCTGCTCGACGAAAGGAGGACAAAGACTGGCTGGTGGGCAGCAGGGTCCTGCCCATCGGAGTCTTCTGCTCGACGAAAGGAGGACAAAGACTGGCTGGTGGGCAGCAGGGTCCTGCCCATCGGAGTCTTCTGCTCGGCGAAAGGAGGACAAAGACTGGCTGGTGGGCAGCCAGGTCCTGCCCATCGGAGTCTTCTGCTCGGCGAAAGGAGGACAAAGACTGGCTGGTGGGCAGCCAGGTCCTGCCCATCGGAGTCTTCTGCTCGACGAAGGGAGGACAAAGACTGGCTGGTGGGCAGCCAGGTCCTGCCCATCGGAGTCTTCTGCTCGACGAAGGGAGGACGATTGTGAACAACGTCGCCATGGCGGAGGGCACTCGTGATCTTGAAGTTTTGAGAGATGAAGCTTTGGTTCTCTGCTCGGAGGAACGGGGGAGCTTAGTTTCCCACAGACGGCGCCACTGATCTGACCTGATCAGGAGGGGATCACTGGATGGCCATGCTCCGTTAGGCTGCTTCCTGTTCACCGGTGTTGAGGATGAGGAGGGGGTGTACCTGCAAGGCACTCCGATGCCAAAGTCAGAATTTGGGCAGAGTGAGAGCAAGAACAGAAAGTTAGAAGAGGTGAATTACCTGGCCCTCTTGGGGAAGAGGGTATTTATAGAGAGACCCCAGCGCTGGGCCAACGGTCATTTGAGTTGGGCTGGATGGCCAGGCCCAATTCAAATGACTGCTAGGGCTTACGTGGCGTAGTGAAGACCAGGACGTGGTCTTCGCCCTAGTCCAACTGCTCCTAGATCTCCGGAAAGTGGGTTTGACCTGCTCTTTCGGAGGTGGGCAGTTGGTTGATGACGTGTCCCCGCGGAGGGGAGCACGTGGAGAACGTGTGGAAGGCAAGTTGTGCTGCCCGGCGGGAGGAGGTTCTGCCCTGACGGGATGGGCACAGGTTCTGCCCGACAGGATGGACACAGGTTCTGCCCGTCAGGATGGGCACCTGCCTGACAGGAGGAGGTTCTGCCCTGACGGGATGGGCACAGGTTCTGCCCGTCAGGATGGGCACAGGTTCTGCCCACGGGATGAGCACCTGCCTGACGGGAGGAGGCTCTGCCCTGACGGGATGGGCACAGGTTCTGCTCGTCAGGATGGGCACAGGTTCTGCTCGTCAGGATGGGCACAGGTTCTGCTCGTTAGGATGGGCACCTGCCTGACGGGAGGAGGTTCTGCCCTGACGGGATGGGCACAGGTTCTGCTCGTCAGGATGGGCACAGGTTCTGCTCGTCAGGATGGGCACCTGCCTGACGGGAGGAGGTTCTGCCCTGACGGGATGGGCACAGGTTCTGCCCGACAGGATGGGCACCTGCCTGACGGGAGAAGGTTCTGCCCTGACGGGATGGGCACAGGTTCTGCCCGTCAGGATGGGCACAGGTTCTGCCCACGGGATGGGCACCTGCCTGACGGGAGGAGGTTCTGCCCATGGGTCCCTGCTCATCAGTGTGGTCCAATTGGGCCCAACCTCAGTGGGATTTTGGGCCTTCTCGATTGTGGGCTAAGCCTCGGCCCAGTCCAGAACTATATATATATATATATATATATATATATATATATATATATATATATATATATATATATATATATATATATATATATATATATATATATATATACATATATATATATATATATATATATATATATATATATATATATATATATATATATATATATATATATATATATATATATATATATATATATATATATATATATATATATATATATATATATACCAAAATATTATCTGTTTTTCAATATAATAAAATATATCACATTTAAAAACTATGTTGTTAATGAATGTAATAATTATCTGAGAGATTTATAAAAAAAGATATGAAAATAATTTTTTTGTGTTCTCAAAAACTTATGTTCAAAATAAGTTTAGAAAAATTTAAATTTATATGATCCACTTTATAAAATTAATATAACGAATGTATTAAAAATACAAAAAGCTACATTATTAAGATAATGCTTTAGGTAACTTCTCATATTATTACATTATTAAGAGGCTTTTTTTGTGGGACAAAAAACTAGTGACTTTTAATATGTAAAAAATGTAAAAAATTGAACAATTAATTTATTGAAAATCACATGTACTCTTTTAATTTATAAGATATGAGATTGCAATAACAACAAATACTTTAGAGTAATCTTCAATTAAATCGACTCTTAGATATTTTAATGTAAATTAAATATATAATTTATAAAAGAATATTTCAAAAAATCACAGTGTAGGTCCTACAACAATCAAACCGTACTCCTGTCATAACTTTGGTAAAAATCTACCCTGAAGAAGAAAAAAATATATTAGAAAATTTGTATGACACAAACCAAACCCAGTAGAAAAGAAAAAGATAAGATAATACAAAAAAAATAAGGTTTTCTCATATTCTATACTGACAATGAAATGTATCGTTCCATTTTTATTAAAAGAACGTTGGGTAAAATGTTCAAAAGGTACGTAACACACAATATTCTAGAAAAATATCAATGTGTTCAACTACTTGTGAATATATTTAATGCCTTCGAAACTCAAATACCCATTTCGATAGAAAACATAATCCTTGGCTTCTAATAATCAAAAGGGAATACCATAAATTATAATTATATACAAGACATTTGTGTTGCCTACCATATAAGAGTTGGAACATGGTGTCCAAAATATACGAATGAGATATTACAAATGAAAAATTCCAAGCCCCCAATAAGGACACTATACAAATATTCAATAGAAAAAATGAACACAAAAATCTCCATCAATTGGAGCGAGAGATCATTTTCCTAGAATCTTCCTAATAACGTTTTGCATGCCAGATTTCAAAGCTGGAATGAATTTCCCATTTCTACATCTTAAATCATCCATTAAGGAAATATTGAAACTTCAAAGCCTTGCAACATATTCACATTTCTAAACTTTAATATCAAAAACGTCACCCTCGAAGCAAAGTGTAGGTAAAGAGTTCAACAGTGTATCACATGTGTTCTTTGAGACTTGCTTTAACAATTTGGTTGGATTTACACATAAATCCATTACCAATTTACAATATATTATCAACCAAATATATCACTACTTTTTTTGTGCTGGTGACTAGCAGATGAATCGGTTAAGGTCGTGTATGCATTCAAGCCATTGGTAAAAAAAATTGATTGTAATGTAAAGTTTGCAATCGAGGATAGCTTTCCCAATTTACTTTTTCTTGGCAGTACAATAACTATTTGAAATTTAAAATTTGAATTTAAATAAGTTCTTTGCACTGTTCAAAGCTAATTGGTTAGAACAACTATTGCAATTCACCTCTCAAATAGTTTACATGATTAATTAACTTAATAATGGAATTGAAGCAGCCTTAATAGGGGTGTAGCCTAAATTTTTTTTTGTTGGAAACATTTTAAATTCAAATCACATGAGTTAGGAGGGGGAAAGTATTGAAAACATAAAAAATGAAAATTTTTCCAAAGCTGGGATTCGAACACAGAATTCATATCTTAGAATTTTCCTGGTGGGCTACTTTGGAAGTTATGCTATAATCTACAAACTTATATCTATACACCAAAATATTATCTGTTTTTCAATATAATAAAATATATCACATTTAAAAACTATGTTAATGATTGTAATAATTATCTGAGAGATTTATAAAAAAAAGATATGAAAATAATTTTTTTGTGTTCTCAAAAACTTATGTTCAAAATAAGTTTAGAAAAATTAAAATTTATATGATCCACTTTATAAAATTAATATAACGAATGTATTAAAAATACAAAAAGCTACATTATTAAGATAATGCTTTAGGTAACTTCTCATATTATTACATTATTAAGAGGCTTTTTTTGTGGGACAAAAAACCAGTGACTTTTAATATGTTAAAAATGTAAAAAATTGAACAATTAATTTATTGAAAATCACATGTACTCTTTTAATTTATAAGATATGAGATTGCAATAACAACAAATACTTTAGAGTAATCTTCAATTAAATCGACTCTTAGATATTTTAACGTAAATTAAATATATAATTTATAAACGAATATGTCTAAAAATCACAGTGTAGGTCCTACAACAATCAAACCGTACTACTGTCATAACTTTGGTAAAAATCTACACTGAAGAAGAAAAAAATATATTAGAAAACTTATATGACACAAACCAAACCCAGTAGAAAAGAAAAAGATAAGATAATACAAAAAAATAAGGTTTTCTCATACTCTATACTGACAATGAAATGTATCGTTCCATTTTTATTAAAAGAACGTTGGGTAAAATGTTCAAAAGGTACGTAACACACAATATTCTAGAAAAATATCAATGTGTTCAACTACTTGTGAATATATTTAATGCCTTCGAAACTCAAATACCGATTTCGATAGAAAACATAATCCTTGGCTTCTAATAATCAAAAGGGAATACCATAAATTATAATTATATACAAGACATTTGTGTTGTCTACCATATAAGAGTTGGAACATGGTGTCCAAAATATACGAATGAGATATTACAAATGAAAAATTCCAAGCCCCCAATAAGGACACTATACAAATATTCAATAGAAAAAATGAACACAAAAATCTCCATCAATTGGAGCGAGAGATCATTTTCCTAGAATCTTCCTAATAACGTTTTGCATGCCAGATTTCAAAGCTGGAATGAATTTCCCATTTCTACATCTTAAATCATCCATTAAGGAAATATTGAAACTTCAAAGCCTTGCAACATATTCACATTTCTAAACTTTAATATCAAAAACGTCACCCTCGAAGCAAAGTGTAGGTAAAGAGTTCAACAGTGTATCACATGTGTTCTTTGAGACTTGCTTTAACAATTTGGTTGGATTTAAACATAAATCCATTACCAATTTACAATATATTATCAACCAAATATATCACTACTTTTTTTGGGCTGGTGACTAGCAGATGAATCGGTTAAGGTCGTGTATGCATTCAAGCCATTGGTAAAAAAAATTTATTGTAATGTAAAGTTTGCAATCGAGGATAGCTTTCCCAATTTACTTTTTCTTGGCAGTACAATAACTATTTGAAATTTAAAATTTGAATTTAAATAAGTTCTTTGCACTGTTCAAAACTAATTGGTTAGAACAACTATTGCAATTCACCTCTCAAATAGTTTACCTAATTAATTAACTTAATAATGAAATTGAAGCAGCCTTAATAGGCGTGCAGCCTAATTTTTTTTTTTGTTGGAAACATTTTAAATTCAAATCACATGAGTTAGGAGGGGGAAAGTATTGAAAACATAAAAGCTGGGATTCGAACCCAGAATTCATATCTTAGAATTTGCCTGGTGAGCTACTTTGAAAGTTATGCTATAATCTACAAACTTATATCTATACACCAAAATATCATCTGTTTTTCAATATAATAAAATATATCACATTTAAAAACTATGTTAATGAATGTAATAATTATCTGAGAGATTTATAAAACAAGATATGAAAATATTTTTTTTGTGTTCTCAAAAACTTATGTCCAAAATAAGTTTAGAAAAATTTAAATTTATATGATCCACTTTATAAAATTAATATAACGAATGTATTAAAAATACAAAAAGCTACATTATTAAGATAATGCTTTAGGTAACTTCTCATATTATTACATTATTAAGAGGCTTTTTTTGTGGGACAAAAAACTAGTGACTTTTAATATGTAAAAAATGTAAAAAATTGAACAATTAATTTATTGAAAATCACATGTACTCTTTTAATTTATAAGATATGAGATTGCAATAACAACAAATACTTTAGAGTAATCTTCAATTAAATCGACTCTTAGATATTTTAATGTAAATTAAATATATAATTTATAAAAGAATATTTCAAAAAATCACAGTGTAGGTCCTACAACAATCAAACCGTACTCCTGTCATAACTTTGGTAAAAATCTACCCCGAAGAAGAAAAAAATATATTAGAAAACTTATATGACACAAATCAAACCCAGTAGAAAAGAAAAAAGATAAGATAATACAAAAAAATAAGGTTTTCTCATATTCTATACTGACAATGAAATGTATCGTTCCATTTTTATTAAAAGAACGTTGGGTAAAATGTTCAAAAGGTACGTAACACACAATATTCTAGAAAAATATCAATGTGTTCAACTACTTGTGAATATATTTAATGCCTTCGAAACTCAAATACCGATTTCGATAGAAAACATAATCCTTGGCTTCTAATAATCAAAAGGGAATACCATAAATTATAATTATATACAAGACATTTGTGTTGCCTACCATATAAGAGTTGGAACACGGTGTCCAAAATATACGAATGAGATATTACAAATGAAAAATTCCAAGCCCCCAATAAGGACACTATACAAATATTCAATAGAAAAAATGAACACAAAAATCTCCATCAATTGGAGCGAGAGATCATTTTCCTAGAATCTTCCTAATAACGTTTTGTAGGCCAGATTTCAAATCTGGAATGAATTTCCCATTTCTACATCTTAAATCATCCATTAAGGAAATATTGAAACTTCAAAGCCTTGCAACATATTCACATTTCTAAACTTTAATATCAAAAACGTCACCCTCGAAGCAAAGTGTAGGTAAAGAGTTCAACAGTGTATCACATGTGCTCTTTGAGACTTGCTTTAACAATTTGGTTGGATTTACATATAAATCCATTACCAATTTACAATATATTATCAACCAAATATATCACTATTATTTTTGTGTTGGTGACTAGCGGATGAATTGGTTAAGGTCGTGTATGCATTCAAGCCATTGGTAAAAAAAATTGATTGTAATGTAAAGTTTGCAATCGAGGATAGCTTTCCCAATTTACTTTTTCTTGGCGGTAGAATAACTATTTGAAATTTAAAATTTGAATTTAAATAAGTTCTTTGCATTGTTCAAAGCTAATTGGTTAGAACAACTATTGCAATTCCCCTCTCAAATATTTTACCTGATTAATTAACTTAATAATGGAATTGAAGCAGCCTTAATTGGCGTGTAGCCTAAATTTTTTTTTGTTGGAAACATTTTAAATTCAAATCACATGAGTTAGGAAGGGGAAAGTATTGAAAACATAAAAAATGAAAATTTTTCCAAAGCTGGGATTCGAACAAAGAATTCATATCTTAGAATTTTCCTGGTGAGCTACTTTGGAAGTTATGCTATAATCTACAAACTTATATCTATACACCAAAATATTATCTGTTTTTCAATATAATAAAATATATCACATTTAAAAACTATGTTAATGAATGTAATAATTATCTGAGAGATTTATAAAAAAAGATATGAAAATAATTTTTTTGTGTTCTCAAAAACTTATATTCAAAATACGTTTAGAAAAATTAAAATTTATATGATCCACTTTATAAAATTAATATAACGAATGTATTAAAAATACAAAAAGCTACATTATTAAAATAATGCTTTAGGTAACTTCTCATATTATTAACTTATTAAGAGGCTTTTTTTGTGGGACAAAAAACTAGTGACTTTTAATATGTTAAAATTGTAAAAAATTGAACAATTAATTTATTGAAAATCACATGTACTCTTTTAATTTATAAGATATGAGATTGCAATAACAACAAATACTTTAGAGTAATCTTCAATTAAATCGACTCTTAGATAATTTAATGTAAGTTAAATATATAATTTATAAAAGAATATTTCAAAAAATCACAGTGTAGGTCCTACAACAATCAAACAGTACTACTGTCATAACTTTGGTAAAAATCTACCCTGAAGAAGAAAAAAATATATTAGAAAACTTATAGGACACAAACCAAACCCAGTAGAAAAGAAAAAGATAAGATAATACAAAAAAATAAGGTTTTCTCATATTCTATACTGACAATGAAATGTATCGTTCCATTTTTATTAAAAGAACGTTGGGTAAAATGTAAAAAATGTACGTAACAAACAATATTCTAGAAAAATATCAACGTGTTCAACTACTTGTGAATATATTTAATGCCTTCGAAACTCGAATACCCATTTCGATAGAAAACATAATCCTTGGCTTCTAATAATCAAAAGGGAATACCATAAATTATAATTATATACAAGACATTTGTGTTGCCTACCATATAAGAGTTGGAACATGGTGTCCAAAATATACGAATGAGATATTACAAATGAAAAATTCCAAGCCCCCAATAAGGACACTATACAAATATTCAATAGAAAAAATGAACACAAAAATCTCCATCAATTGGAACGAGAGATCATTTTCCTAGAATCTTCCTAATAACGTTTTGCATGCCAGATTTCAAAGCTGGAATGAATTTCCCATTTCTACATCTTAAATCATCCATTAAGGAAATATTGAAACTTCAAAGCCTTGCAACATATTCACATTTCTAAACTTTAATATCAAAAACGTCACCCTCGAAGCAAAGTGTAGGTAAAGAGTTCAACAGTGTATCACATGTGCTCTTTGAGACTTGCTTTAACAATTTGGTTGGATTTACACATAAATCCATTACCAATTTACAATATATTATCAACCAAATATATCACTATTTTTTTTGTGCTGCTGACTAGCAGATGAATCGGTTAAGGTCGTGTATGCATTCAAGCCATTGGTAAAAAAAATTGATTGTAATGTAAAGTTTGCAATCGAGGATAGCTTTCCGAATTTACTTTTTCTTGGCAGTACAATAACTATTTGAAATTTAAAATTTGAATTTAAATAAGTTCTTTGCATTGTTCAAAGCTAATTGGTTAGAACAACTATTGCAATTCACCTCTCAAATATTTTACCTGATTAATTAACTTAATAATGGAATTGAAGCAGACTTAATAGGCGTGTAGCCTAGAGGGGGAAAGTATTGAAAACATAAAAAATGAAAATTTTTCCAAAGCTGGGATTCGAACAAAGAATTCATATCTTAGAATTTTCCTGGTGAGCTACTTTGGAAGTTATGCTATAATCTACAAACTTATATCTATACACCAAAATATTATCTGTTTTTCAATATAATAAAATATATCACATTTAAAAACTATGTTAATGAATGTAATAATTATCTGAGAGATTTATAAAAAAAGATATGAAAATAATTTTTTTGTGTTCTCAAAAACTTATATTCAAAATACGTTTAGAAAAATTAAAATTTATATGATCCACTTTATAAAATTAATATAACGAATGTATTAAAAATACAAAAAGCTACATTATTAAAATAATGCTTTAGGTAACTTCTCATATTATTAACTTATTAAGAGGCTTTTTTTGTGGGACAAAAAACTAGTGACTTTTAATATGTTAAAATTGTAAAAAATTGAACAATTAATTTATTGAAAATCACATGTACTCTTTTAATTTATAAGATATGAGATTGCAATAACAACAAATACTTTAGAGTAATCTTCAATTAAATCGACTCTTAGATAATTTAATGTAAGTTAAATATATAATTTATAAAAGAATATTTCAAAAAATCACAGTGTAGGTCCTACAACAATCAAACAGTACTACTGTCATAACTTTGGTAAAAATCTACCCTGAAGAAGAAAAAAATATATTAGAAAACTTATATGACACAAACCAAACCCAGTAGAAAAGAAAAAGATAAGATAATACAAAAAAATAAGGTTTTCTCATATTCTATACTGACAATGAAATGTATCGTTCCATTTTTATTAAAAGAACGTTGGGTAAAATGTAAAAAATGTACGTAACAAACAATATTCTAGAAAAATATCAACGTGTTCAACTACTTGTGAATATATTTAATGCCTTCGAAACTCGAATACCCATTTCGATAGAAAACATAATCCTTGGCTTCTAATAATCAAAAGGGAATACCATAAATTATAATTATATACAAGACATTTGTGTTGCCTACCATATAAGAGTTGGAACATGGTGTCCAAAATATACGAATGAGATATTACAAATGAAAAATTCCAAGCCCCCAATAAGGACACTATACAAATATTCAATAGAAAAAATGAACACAAAAATCTCCATCAATTGGAGCGAGAGATCATTTTCCTAGAATCTTCCTAATAACGTTTTGCATGCCAGATTTCAAAGCTGGAATGAATTTCCCATTTCTACATCTTAAATCATCCATTAAGGAAATATTGAAACTTCAAAGCCTTGCAACATATTCACATTTCTAAACTTTAATATCAAAAGCATCACCCTCGAAGCAAAGTGTAGGTAAAGAGTTCAACAGTGTATCACATGTGTTCTTTGAGACTTGCTTTAACAATTTGGTTGGATTTACACATAAATCCATTACCAATTTAAAATATATTATCAACCAAATATATCACTACTTTTTTTGTGCTGGTGACTAGCAGATGAACCGGTTAAGGTCGTGTATGCATTCAAGCCATTGGTAAAAAAAATTGATTGTAATGTAAAGTTTGCAATCGAGGATAGCTTTCCCAATTTACTTTTTCTTGGCAGTACAATAACTATTTGAAATTTAAAATTTGAATTTAAATAAGTTCTTTGCATTGTTCAAAGCTAATTGGTTAGAACAACTATTGCAATTCACCTCTCAAATATTTTACCTGATTAATTAACTTAATAATGGAATTGAAGCAGCCTTAATAGGTGTGTAGACTAATTTTTTTTTTGTTGGAAACATTTAAAATTTATATCACATGAGTTAGGAGGGGGAAAGTATTGAAAACATAAAAAATGAAATTTTTTCCAAAGCTGGGATTTGAACCCAGAATTCATATCTTAGAATTTTCCTGGTGAGCTACTTTGGAAGTTATGCTATAATCTACAAACTTATATCTATACGTCAAAATATTATCTGTTTTTCAATATAATAAAATATATCACATTTAAAAACTATGTTAATGAATGTAATAATTATCTGAGAGATTTATGAAAAAAGATATGAAAATAATTTTTTTGTGTTCTCAAAAACTTATGTTCAAAATAAGTTTAGAAAAATTAAAATTTATATGATCCACTTTATAAAATTAATATAACAAATGTATTAAAAATACAAAAAGCTACATTATCTATAACTATATATAGAGGGGATACAACTTTTTGGTGTGGCCTATTTTTGTTCCAAAATTACCCTTCATTAATGTTTAATTTCAAATTTTTATTCCATATTTACCCTTTACCTTAATGCTTAATTTCTCACACGATTTATTTAATAATCTATAACTATATATAAAGGGGATACAAGTTTTTGGTGTGGCTTATTTTTGTTCCAAAATTACCCTTATTTAATTGTAATATTTCCATAATTCTCTCTGCAGTTTTTTTTAATTACAACCATGTGTGATCAAGAATCTCAACCGCTCAAACAAAACAAAAACTGCCGTACACAGACATTTAAGTGTGAAACAACTGCTCTCATTTCAATATCAAAACAAAAGTAATTACAAAACTTGGTAGAGCATCCTGAATAACAATTGAGTAGACTCTTATCGTTTTTCTTCTTTTTTTTATCTTCATATTATCCTTTCCTTTCTCCATCCCTCTAATCTATTTTTTCATGTTTTCACTTTTTAATTTTCTTTTAGATATGTTCTTAAACATGATAAGGTCAAAATATATAAATCAATTAATATTATCACTTTTGTATATGTTCATGTATGTTTTATTGGTTTATTCAATTTAGTTTAATTTTGTTTTGTTCTAATGTGTAGCTTTTGATTTTAGTGTCTGAGTAAAAATACATTGCTCTAACTTTACAGGTTTTGACGAGATTGTCATTTTTATATGACTAATAATTTAAGAATCATATATATTTTCATCATTTTAGTGTTAATTTAGGAATCATATATATTTTCACCATTTTAGTGTTAATTTAGGAAATCATATATATTTTCACCATTTTAGTGTTAATTTAAGAATCATACATATTTTCACCATTTTCACAATTACTCAGTTTTTTTCTTGGTCAATCTCTATCTTTTCTCCTTCTGCATTTTTCTTTCCGTTTTCACAATTACTCAGTGTCAATCTCTGTTTTGGTTATTTTTATGCATTTTCATTTTGTAGGATAAGCGGATAATGTCACAATAAAACCATGGCAAAGATAAAAAAGATTGATGATTAATTTTTGGACATGAGTGAAGGTGATCTTTGTTTTGGTGAACATGGTAATATATTTTGATATGTTAGCATGCATTAAATAGTATTAGAATTGACCATTAAAATCTTTTTATGCAATTGAATGCATTTTTCTATTTTTTTTTAAATTTCCCTTATAAATTGTAATTGCTTCTAACATTCTTAACTGTTGAAATTTAAACTACATAACTCTACTATTTCAGGTGCACGACATTTGTTTCCATGTCTTTCATTTCCAAACTCATGATAATAGTAACTTAATGCCAATGTAAATCATTTTTGGATGTTTGGATGCTATATATATTTTTTCAATTTCACATCAACGGAAGGCATAAATTATATATTATGCATTGTTCAAATTATTTGTGCTTTCCTTCTCCACACATGTAAGTCATGTTTGTTTATCTATAGATTAGGTGTGGTATGTGTCAATTTGGATGCTATATTCACCGACGTATGATATGAGAACTAACCATTTACATTAATGTCTATAAGGTGAATTAAATTTAATTGAATTGCGTTGTAGAGAATAGTTTTGATTTGATATTTTAGAAAGTGATTGAAGAAGAAAATTTATGAGAAATCATCTTCTGATGATATATCGGTTTTCGATGAATTATTTTTGCAATGATAGTTCATGGATACCTAATTTAACCACAATACCAGTGGGAAAATGTAAAAAAATGTAATATAGAGATAGTTGATTATATTTGTTGCATTAAATTATGTGTCTACAATATACACAACATAAAAGGAGTTGAAAAAAGAAAGTATGCTTTTGTTATCCTTAATTGTAGTTATTAAGAAAAAAGGTAAGCTTTTGCTTGCTACCCTTAACAATAGTAGTAGTTGCACTGACTTCTTTCTTTTTTATTCTCTAAATTATTCTTAAATAAATTTGTTGAATAAAAAAAAGCAATAAGTATGTTTTGTATTATATAAAAAAAAACAAAGGTAAATCATCTAAGAAGAGAGCGAAAACTTAGAAAATGTTAGAAACTTTCTTATTCTTGCTCAGTAGACAATAATATTTTTATAGTTTAATTATAATTAGTTGTCTTTATGGTATATTGTTATTAGTTTTTAAAACTTCTATTATTCTTACTATAATTTTTATTCTATTAATTATTATTATTTTGGTTTTTTTAATTATTTTCTATTCCCTTCTTATTTCCTTTTTTTCCTGAATTTTAGATATAGTTTAATCCTTTTTTTTCTTTATATGTTGTGAAGAAGTTGTTTATATTGTTGAATTCAATACATTTTTTTCACCCTCTATCTATTATTTTTTTTTAAAAACTTTTTTACTATTGTGTATTTCAATTCTTTTGTTTTGTCTTTTTTGTTAATTATATATTTTTATAGTTTATACAATAATGAGGAAGATAGGAAAATTTCCAGATTCTTTAGGAATTTAAGAATTGTGATGCAATTTTCATGAAGTTGAATTTTAAATTTGGGATTTCCTTTCATTTATGAGATTAAAATTAGTTTAATTGTGTTAGAATAGAAAAAGAAGTTTAAGATATGAGGTGATCATTAGTACAAAATAATAACCATCATCATATAATAAAGATTAAAAAAGAAGTCATTTATGTGTTAGTCATAACTACAAAATAATGACAATGATGCATAGTAGTAATAGTTTTTTTTTTATAACAATCCTTTTTTTTCTTTAACAATTATATTAAAGTTTTTATTGACAAGATTGAAATAGTATAAAGAAAAATACTAGCATTTTTTAACCAAATCATCCTTCACTAAAGATTGAAATAGTATATTTAATAGTGCATTGATAAAATGATGTATGAATAATTAATTCAAATCTTTACAAGATAAAAAAATATTATA
The DNA here is from genome assembly GCA_963859935.3 of Lathyrus sativus. Classification (NCBI taxonomy): domain Eukaryota; kingdom Viridiplantae; phylum Streptophyta; class Magnoliopsida; order Fabales; family Fabaceae; genus Lathyrus; species Lathyrus sativus. The sequence goes on from OZ012736.1 coordinate 489,831,225, forward strand.
TTACAAAAATTACTATTAATTTCACTATTTTTTTCTCTAAAAAAATCTAATATGAGAGTCATATTTTTTATTTAATATGCAAAACAATGGCAGGAAAAAGAAACTTCTTTGAATAAAGATTTAATGCTCGGTCTTCCTATTAAAGAATGTTATTGATTACACAGTATAAATAGTACTTTGTATTATTCGGTTATTTAATATAATTTAGAATAACTTTGTTTATCATTTTCAAAATGTAATAATATTATTAGCATGTTTAGACAACATATTTTTTTATCTAACTTTTATTTTAATTCGGTATGTTTAAAATAATAGTAGCATTAATATATAGATAATTCACTAAAGTATTTTTAGTATATATACATTTATCATTCTGATTTTAAGACTGCTTGAGGGTATTTAAAAACATTATTTTTAATTAATCTTAAGTATGATAAAAACTTCATACAAAATATATACACGTTTATTTTCCTATGCTGTGCGCATTAAAAAAAGCAGACAGACGGGCACGGGAGTGCCCGTCTGAACGCTAGTTAAGATAATGCTTTAGGTAACTTCTCATATTATTACATTATTAAGAGGCTTTTTTTGTGGGACAAAAAACTAGTGACTTTTAATATGTTAAAAATGTAAAAAATTGAACAATTAATTTATTGAAAATCACATGTACTCTTTTAATTTATAAGATATGAGATTGCAATAACAACAAATACTTTAGAGTAATCTTCAATTAAATCGACTCTTAGATAATTTAATGTAAATTAAATATATAATTTATAAAAGAATATTTCAAAAAATCACAGTGTAGATCCTACAACCATCAAACCGTACTACTGTCATAACTTTGGTAAAAATCTACCCTGAAGAAGAAAAAAATATATTAGAAAACTTATATGACACAAACCAAACCCAGTAGAAAAGAAAAAGATAAGATAATACAAAGAAATAAGGTTTTCTCATATTCTATACTGACAATGAAATGTATCGTTCCATTTTTATTAAAAGAACGTTGGGTAAAATGTTCAAAAGGTACGTAACACACAATATTCTAGAAAAATATCAATGTGTTCAACTACTTGTGAATATATTTAATGCCTACGAAACTCAAATACCGATTTCGATAGAAAACATAATCCTTGGCTTCTAATAATCTAAAGGGAATACCATAAATTATAATTATATACAAGACATTTGTGTTGCCTACCATATAAGAGTTGGAACATTGTGTCCAAAATATACGAATGAGATATTACAAATGAAAAATTCCAAGCCCCCAATAAGGACACTATACAAATATTCAATAGAAAAAATGAACACAAAAATCTCCATCAATTGGAGCGAGAGATCATTTTCCTAGAATCTTCCTAATAACGTTTTGTAGGCCAGATTTCAAATCTGGAATGAATTTCCCATTTCTACATCTTAAATCATCCATTAAGGAAATATTGAAACTTCAAAGCCTTGCAACATATTCACATTTCTAAACTTTAATATCAAAAACGTCACCCTCGAAGCAAAGTGTAGGTAAAGAGTTCAACAGTGTATCACATGTGCTCTTTGAGACTTGCTTTAACAATTTGGTTGGATTTACATATAAATCCATTACCAATTTACAATATATTATCAACCAAATATATCACTATTATTTTTGTGTTGGTGACTAGCGGATGAATTGGTTAAGGTCGTGTATGCATTCAAGCCATTGGTAAAAAAAATTGATTGTAATGTAAAGTTTGCAATCGAGGATAGCTTTCCCAATTTACTTTTTCTTGGCGGTAGAATAACTATTTGAAATTTAAAATTTGAATTTAAATAAGTTCTTTGCATTGTTCAAAGCTAATTGGTTAGAACAACTATTGCAATTCCCCTCTCAAATATTTTACCTGATTAATTAACTTAATAATGGAATTGAAGCAGCCTTAATAGGCGTGTAGCCTAAATTTTTTTTTTGTTGGAAACATTTTAAATTCAAATCACATGAGTTAGGAGGGGGAAAGTATTGAAAACATAAAAAATGAAAATTTTTCCAAAGCTAGGATTCGAACCCAGAATTCATATCTTAGAATTTGCCTGGTGAGCTACTTTGGAAGTTATGCTATAATCTACAAACTTATATCTATACACCAAAATATTATCTGTTTTTCAATATAATAAAATATATCACATTTAAAAACTATGTTAATGAATGTAATAGTTATCTGATAGATTTATAAAAAAAGATATGAAAATAATTTTTTTGTGTTCTCAAAAACTTATGTTCAAAATAAGTTTAGAAAAATTAAAATTTATATGATCCACTTTATAAAATTAATATAACGAATGTATTAAAAATACAAAAAGCTATATTATTAAGATAATGCTTTAGGTAACTTCTCATATTATTACATTATTAAGAGGCTTTTTTTTGTGGGACAAAAAACTAGTGACTTTTAATATGTTAAAAATGTAAAAAATTGAACAATTAATTTATTGAAAATCACATGTACTCTTTTAATTTATAAGATATGAGATTGCAATAATAGCAAATACTTTAGAGTAATCTTCAATTAAATCGACTCTTAGATATTTTAATGTAAATTAAATATATAATTTATAAAATAATATTTCAAAAAATCACAGTGTAGGTCCTACAACAATCAAACCGTACTCCTGTCATAACTTTGGTAAAAATCTACCCTGAAGAAGAAAAAAATATATTAGAAAACTTATATGACACAAACCAAACCCAGTAGAAAAGAAAAAGATAAGATAATACAAAAAAAATAAGGTTTTCTCATATTCTATACTGACAATGAAATGTATCGTTCCATTTTTATTAAAAGAACGTTGGGTAAAATGTTCAAAAGGTACGTAACACACAATATTCTAGAAAAATATCAATGTGTTCAACTACTTGTGAATATATTTAATGCCTTCGAAACTCAAATACCCATTTCGATAGAAAACATAATCTTTGGCATCTAATAATCAAAAGGGAATACCATAAATTATAATTATATACAAGACATATGTGTTGCCTACCATATAAGAGTTGGAACATGGTGTCCAAAATATACGAATGACATATTACAAATGAAAAATTCCAAGCCCCCAATAAGGACACTATACAAATATTCAATAGAAAAAATGAACACAAAAATCTCCATCAATTGGAACGAGAGATCATTTTCCTAGAATCTTCCTAATAACGTTTTGCATGCCAGATTTCAAAGCTGGAATGAATTTCCCATTTCTACATCTTAAATCATCCATTAAGGAAATATTGAAACTTCAAAGCCTTGCAACATATTCACATTTCTAAACTTTAATATCAAAAACGTCACCCTCGAAGCAAAGTGTAGGTAAAGAGTTCAACAGTGTATCACATGTGCTCTTTGAGACTTGCTTTAACAATTTGGTTGGATTTACACATAAATCCATTACCAATTTACAATATATTATCAACCAAATATATCACTATTTTTTTTGTGCTGCTGACTAGCAGATGAATCGGTTAAGGTCGTGTATGCATTCAAGCCATTGGTAAAAAAAATTGATTGTAATGTAAAGTTTGCAATCGAGGATAGCTTTCCGAATTTACTTTTTCTTGGCAGTACAATAACTATTTGAAATTTAAAATTTGAATTTAAATAAGTTCTTTGCATTGTTCAAAGCTAATTGGTTAGAACAACTATTGCAATTCACCTCTCAAATATTTTACCTGATTAATTAACTTAATAATGGAATTGAAGCAGACTTAATAGGCGTGTAGCCTAGAGGGGGAAAGTATTGAAAACATAAAAAATGAAATTTTTTCCAAAGCTGGGATTCGAACAAAGAATTCATATCTTAGAATTTTCCTGGTGAGCTACTTTGGAAGTTATGCTATAATCTACAAACTTATATCTATACACCAAAATATTATCTGTTTTTCAATATAATAAAATATATCACATTTAAAAACTATGTTAATGAATGTAATAATTATCTGAGAGATTTATAAAAAAAGATATGAAAATAATTTTTTTTGTGTTCTCAAAAACTTATATTCAAAATACGTTTAGAAAAATTAAAATTTATATGATCCACTTTATAAAATTAATATAACGAATGTATTAAAAATACAAAAAGCTACATTATTAAAATAATGCTTTAGGTAACTTCTCATATTATTAACTTATTAAGAGGCTTTTTTTGTGGGACAAAAAACTAGTGACTTTTAATATGTTAAAATTGTAAAAAATTGAACAATTAATTTATTGAAAATCACATGTACTCTTTTAATTTATAAGATATGAGATTGCAATAACAACAAATACTTTTGAGTAATCTTCAATTAAATCGACTCTTAGATAATTTAATGTAAGTTAAATATATAATTTATAAAAGAATATTTCAAAAAATCACAGTGTAGGTCCTACAACAATCAAACAGTACTACTGTCATAACTTTGGTAAAAATCTACCCTGAAGAAGAAAAAAATATATTAGAAAACTTATATGACACAAACCAAACCCAGTAGAAAAGAAAAAGATAAGATAATACAAAAAAATAAGGTTTTCTCATATTCTATACTGACAATGAAATGTATCGTTCCATTTTTATTAAAAGAACGTTGGGTAAAATGTAAAAAATGTACGTAACAAACAATATTCTAGAAAAATATCAACGTGTTCAACTACTTGTGAATATATTTAATGCCTTCGAAACTCGAATACCCATTTCGATAGAAAACATAATCCTTGGCTTCTAATAATCAAAAGGGAATACCATAAATTATAATTATATACAAGACATTTGTGTTGCCTACCATATAAGAGTTGGAACATGGTGTCCAAAATATACGAATGAGATATTACAAATGAAAAATTCCAAGCCCCCAATAAGGACACTATACAAATATTCAATAGAAAAAATGAACACAAAAATCTCCATCAATTGGAGCGAGAGATCATTTTCCTAGAATCTTCCTAATAACGTTTTGCATGCCAGATTTCAAAGCTGGAATGAATTTCCCATTTCTACATCTTAAATCATCCATTAAGGAAATATTGAAACTTCAAAGCCTTGCAACATATTCACATTTCTAAACTTTAATATCAAAAGCGTCACCCTCGAAGCAAAGTGTAGGTAAAGAGTTCAACAGTGTATCACATGTGTTCTTTGAGACTTGCTTTAACAATTTGGTTGGATTTACACATAAATCCATTACCAATTTAAAATATATTATCAACCAAATATATCACTACTTTTTTTGTGCTGGTGACTAGCAGATGAACCGGTTAAGGTCGTTTATGCATTCAAGCCATTGGTAAAAAAAATTGATTGTAATGTAAAGTTTGCAATCGAGGATAGCTTTCCCAATTTACTTTTTCTTGGCAGTAAATAACTATTTGAAATTTAAAATTTTAATTTAAATAAGTTCTTTGCATTGTTCAAAGCTAATTGGTTAGAACAACTATTGCAATTCACCTCTCAAATATTTTACCTGATTAATTAACTTAATAATGGAATTGAAGCAGCCTTAATAGGTTTGTAGACTAATTTTTTTTTTGTTGGAAACATTTAAAATTCATATCACATGAGTTAGGAGGGGGAAAGTATTGAAAACATAAAAAATGAAATTTTTTCCAAAGCTGGGATTCGAACCCAGAATTCATATCTTAGAATTTTCCTGGTGAGCTACTTTGGAAGTTATGCTATAATCTACAAACTTATATCTATACGCCAAAATATTATCTGTTTTTCAATATAATAAAATATATCACATTTAAAAACTATGTTAATGAATGTAATAATTATCTGAGATATTTATGAAAAAAGATATGAAAATAATTTTTTTGTGTTCTCAAAAACTTATGTTCAAAATAAGTTTAGAAAAATTAAAATTTATATGATCCACTTTATAAAATTAATATAACAAATGTATTAAAAATACAAAAAGCTACATTATCTATAACTATATATAGAGGGGATACAACTTTTTGGTGTGGCCTATTTTTGTTCCAAAATTACCCTTCATTAATGTTTAATTTCAAATTTTTATTCCATATTTACCCTTTACCTTAATGCTTAATTTCTCACACGATTTATTTAATAATCTATAACTATATATAAAGGGGATACAAGTTTTTGGTGTGGCTTATTTTTGTTCCAAAATTACCCTTATTTAATTGTAATATTTCCATAATTCTCTCTGCAGTTTTTTTTAATTACAACCATGTGTGATCAAGAATCTCAACCGCTCAAACAAAACAAAAACTGCCGTACACAGACATTTAAGTGTGAAACAACTGCTCTCATTTCAATATCAAAACAAAAGTAATTACAAAACTTGGTAGAGCATCCTGAATAACAATTGAGTAGACTCTTATCGTTTTTCTTCTTTTTTTTATCTACATATTATCCTTTCCTTTCTCCATCCCTCTAATCTATTTTTTCATGTTTTCACTTTTTAATTTTCTTTTAGATATGTTCTTAAACATGATAAGGTCAAAATATATAAATCAATTAATATTATCACTTTTGTATATGTTCATGTATGTTTTATTGGTTTATTCAATTTAGTTTAATTTTGTTTTGTTCTAATGTGTAGCTTTTGATTTTAGTGTCTGAGTAAAAATACATTGCTCTAACTTTACAGGTTTTGACGAGATTGTCATTTTTATATGACTAATAATTTAAGAATCATATATATTTTCATCATTTTAGTGTTAATTTAGGAATCATATATATTTTCACCATTTTAGTGTTAATTTAGAAAATCATATATATTTTCACCATTTTAGTGTTAATTTAAGAATCATACATATTTTCACCATTTTCACAATTACTCAGTTTTTTTCTTGGTCAATCTCTATCTTTTCTCCTTCTGCATTTTTCTTTCCGTTTTCACAATTACTCAGTGTCAATCTCTGTTTTGGTTATTTTTATGCATTTTCATTTTGTAGGATAAGCGGATAATGTCACAATAAAACCATGGCAAAGATAAAAAAGATTGATGATTAATTTTTGGACATGAGTGAAGGTGATCTTTGTTTTGGTGAACATGGTAATATATTTTGATATGTTAGCATGCATTAAATAGTATTAGAATTGACCATTAAAATCTTTTTATGCAATTGAATGCATTTTTCTATTTTTTTTTTAAATTTCCCTTATAAATTGTAATTGCTTCTAACATTCTTAACTGTTGAAATTTAAACTACATAACTCTACTATTTCAGGTGCACGACATTTGTTTCCATGTCTTTCATTTCCAAACTCATGATAATAGTAACTTAATGCCAATGTAAATCATTTTTGGATGTTTGGATGCTATATATATTTTTTCAATTTCACATCAACGGAAGGCATAAATTATATATTATGCATTGTTCAAATTATTTGTGCTTTCCTTCTCCACACATGTAAGTCATGTTTGTTTATCTATAGATTAGGTGTGGTATGTGTCAATTTGGATGCTATATTCACCGACGTATGATATGAGAACTAACCATTTACATCAATGTCTATAAGGTGAATTAAATTTAATTGAATTGCGTTGTAGAGAATAGTTTTGATTTGATATTTTAGAAAGTGATTGAAGAAGAAAATTTATGAGAAATCATCTTCTGATGATATATCGGTTTTCGATGAATTATTTTTGCAATGATAGTTCATGGATACCTAATTTAACCACAATACCAGTGGGAAAATGTAAAAAAATGTAATATAGAGATAGTTGATTATATTTGTTGCATTAAATTATGTGTCTACAATATACACAACATAAAAGGAGTTGAAAAAAGAAAGTATGCTTTTGTTATCCTTAATTGTAGTTATTAAGAAAAAAGGTAAGCTTTTGCTTGCTACCCTTAACAATAGTAGTAGTTGCACTGACTTCTTTCTTTTTTATTCTCTAAATTATTCTTAAATAAATTTGTTGAATAAAAAAAAGCAATAAGTATGTTTTGTATTATATAAAAAAAAACAAAGGTAAATCATCTAAGAAGAGAGCGAAAACTTAGAAAATGTTAGAAACTTTCTTATTCTTGCTCAGTAGACAATAATATTTTTATAGTTTAATTATCATTAGTTGTCTTTATGGTATATTGTTATTAGTTTTTAAAACTTCTATTATTCTTACTATACTTTTTATTCTATTAATTATTATTATTTTGGTTTTTTTAATTATTTTCTATTCCCTTCTTATTTCCTTTTTTTCCTGAATTTTAGATATAGTTTAATCCTTTTTTTTCTTTATATGTTGTGAAGAAGTTGTTTATATTGTTGAATTCAATACATTTTTTTCACCCTCTATCTATTATTTTTTTTTAAAAACTTTTTTACTATTGTGTATTTCAATTCTTTTGTTTTGTCTTTTTTGTTAATTATATATTTTTATAGTTTATACAATAATGAGGAAGATAGGAAAATTTCCAGATTCTTTAGGAATTTAAGAATTGTGATGCAATTTTCATGAAGTTGAATTTTAAATTTGGGATTTCCTTTCATTTATGAGATTAAAATTAGTTTAATTGTGTTAGAATAGAAAAAGAAGTTTAAGATATGAGGTGATCATTAGTACAAAATAATAACCATCATCATATAATAAAGATTAAAAAAGAAGTCATTTATGTGTTAGTCATAACTACAAAATAATGACAATGATGCATAGTAGTAATAGTTTTTTTTTTTATAACAATCCTTTTTTTTCTTTAACAATTATATTAAAGTTTTTATTGACAAGATTGAAATAGTATAAAGAAAAATACTAGCATTTTTTAACCAAATCATCCTTCACTAAAGATTGAAATAGTATATTTAATAGTGCATTGATAAAATGATGTATGAATAATTAATTCAAATCTTTACAAGATAAAAAAATATTATATTACAAAAATTACTATTAATTTCACTATTTTTTTCTCTAAAAAAATCTAATATGAGAGTCACATTTTTTATTTAATATGCAAAACAATGGCAGGAAAAAGAAACTTCTTTGAATAAAGATTTAATGCTCGGTCTTCCTATTAAAGAATGTTATTGATTACACAGTATAAATAGTACTTTGTATTATTCGGTTATTTAATATAATTTAGAATAACTTTGTTTATCATTTTCAAAATGTAATAATATTATTAGCATGTTTAGACAACATATTTTTTTATCTAACTTTTATTTTAATTCGGTATGTTTAAAATAATAGTAGCATTAATATATAGTTAATTCACTAAAGTATTTTTAGTATATATACATTTATCATTCTGATTTTAAGACTGCTTGAGGGTATTTAAAAACATTATTTTTAATTAATCTTAAGTATGATAAAAACTTCATACAAAATATATACACGTTTATTTTCCTATGCTGTGCGCATTAAAAAAAGCAGACAGACGGGCACGGGAGTGCCCGTCTGAACGCTAGTTAAGATAATGCTTTAGGTAACTTCTCATATTATTACATTATTAAGAGGCTTTTTTTGTGGGACAAAAAACTAGTGACTTTTAATATGTTAAAAATGTAAAAAATTGAACAATTAATTTATTGAAAATCACATGTACTCTTTTAATTTATAAGATATGAGATTGCAATAACAGCAAATACTTTAGAGTAATCTTCAATTAAATCGACTCTTAGATAATTTAATGTAAATTAAATATATAATTTATAAAAGAATATTTCAAAAAATCCAGTGTAGATCCTACAACAATCAAACCGTACTACTGTCATAACTTTGGTAAAAATCTACCCTGAAGAAGAAAAAAATATATTAGAAAACTTATATGACACAAACCAAACCCAGTAGAAAAGAAAAAGATAAGATAATACAAAAAAATAAGGTTTTCTCATATTCTATACTGACAATGAAATGTATCGTTCCATTTTTATTAAAAGAACGTTGGGTAAAATGTTCAAAAGGTACGTAACACACAATATTCTAGAAAAATATCAATGTGTTCAACTACTTGTGAATATATTTAATGCCTTCGAAACTCAAATACCGATTTCGATAGAAAACATAATCCTTGGCTTCTAATAATCTAAAGGGAATACCATAAATTATAATTATATACAAGACATTTGTGTTGCCTACCATATAAGAGTTGGAACATGGTGTCCAAAATATACGAATGAGATATTACAAATGAAAAATTCCAAGCCCCCAATAAGGACACTATACAAATATTCAATAGAAAAAATGAACACAAAAATCTCCATCAATTGGAGCGAGAGATCATTTTCCTAGAATCTTCCTAATAACGTTTTGCATGCCAGATTTCAAAGCTGGAATGAATTTCCCATTTCTACATCTTAAATCATCCATTAAGAAAATATTGAAACTTCAAAGCCTTGCAACATATTCACATTTCTAAACTTTAATATCAAAAGCGTCACCCTCGAAGCAAAGTGTAGGTAAAGAGTTCAACAGTGTATCACATGTGTTCTTTGAGACTTGCTTTAACAATTTGGTTGGATTTACACATAAATCCATTACCAATTTAAAATATATTATCAACCAAATATATCACTACTTTTTTTGTGCTGGTGACTAGCAGATGAACCGGTTAAGGTCGTTTATGCATTCAAGCCATTGGTAAAAAAAATTGATTGTAATGTAAAGTTTGCAATCAAGGATAGCTTTCCCAATTTACTTTTTCTTGGCAGTACAATAACTATTTGAAATTTAAAATTTTAATTTAAATAAGTTCTTTGCATTGTTCAAAGCTAATTGGTTAGAACAACTATTGCAATTCACCTCTCAAATATTTTACCTGATTAATTAACTTAATAATGGAATTGAAGCAGCCTTAATAGGTTTGTAGACTAATTTTTTTTTTGTTGGAAACATTTAAAATTCATATCACATGAGTTAGGAGGGGGAAAGTATTGAAAACATAAAAAATGAAATTTTTTCCAAAGCTGGGATTCGAACCCAGAATTCATATCTTAGAATTTTCCTGGTGAGCTACTTTGGAAGTTATGCTATAATCTACAAACTTATATCTATACGCCAAAATATTATCTGTTTTTCAATATAATAAAATATATCACATTGAAAAACTATGTTAATGAATGTAATAATTATCTGAGAGATTTATGAAAAAAGATATGAAAATAATTTTTTTGTGTTCTCAAAAACTTATGTTCAAAATAAGTTTAGAAAAATTAAAATTTATATGATCCACTTTATAAAATTAATATAACAAATGTATTAAAAATACAAAAAGCTACATTATCTATAACTATATATAGAGGGGATACAACTTTTTGGTGTGGCCTATTTTTGTTCCAAAATTACCCTTCATTAATGTTTAATTTCAAATTTTTATTCCATATTTACCCTTTACCTTAATGCTTAATTTCTCACACGATTTATTTAATAATCTATAACTATATATAAAGGGGATACAAGTTTTTGGTGTGGCTTATTTTTGTTCCAAAATTACCCTTATTTAATTGTAATATTTCCATAATTCTCTCTGCAGTTTTTTTTAATTACAACCATGTGTGATCAAGAATCTCAACCGCTCAAACAAAACAAAAACTGCCGTACACAGACATTTAAGTGTGAAACAACTGCTCTCATTTCAATATCAAAACAAAAGTAATTACAAAACTTGGTAGAGCATCCTGAATAACAATTGAGTAGACTCTTATCGTTTTTCTTCTTTTTTTTATCTACATATTATCCTTTCCTTTCTCCATCCCTCTAATCTATTTTTTCATGTTTTCACTTTTTAATTTTCTTTTAGATATGTTCTTAAACATGATAAGGTCAAAATATATAAATCAATTAATATTATCACTTTTGTATATGTTCATGTATGTTTTATTGGTTTATTCAATTTAGTTTAATTTTGTTTTGTTCTAATGTGTAGCTTTTGATTTTAGTGTCTGAGTAAAAATACATTGCTCTAACTTTACAGGTTTTGACGAGATTGTCATTTTTATATGACTAATAATTTAAGAATCATATATATTTTCATCATTTTAGTGTTAATTTAGGAATCATATATATTTTCACCATTTTAGTGTTAATTTAGGAAATCATATATATTTTCACCATTTTAGTGTTAATTTAAGAATCATACATATTTTCACCATTTTCACAATTACTCAGTTTTTTTCTTGGTCAATCTCTATCTTTTCTCCTTCTGCATTTTTCTTTCCGTTTTCACAATTACTCAGTGTCAATCTCTGTTTTGGTTATTTTTATGCATTTTCATTTTGTAGGATAAGCGGATAATGTCACAATAAAACCATGGCAAAGATAAAAAAGATTGATGATTAATTTTTGGACATGAGTGAAGGTGATCTTTGTTTTGGTGAACATGGTAATATATTTTGATATGTTAGCATGCATTAAATAGTATTAGAATTGACCATTAAAATCTTTTTATGCAATTGAATGCATATTTCTATTTTTTTTTTAAATTTCCCTTATAAATTGTAATTGCTTCTAACATTCTTAACTGTTGAAATTTAAACTACATAACTCTACTATTTCAGGTGCACGACATTTGTTTCCATGTCTTTCATTTCCAAACTCATGATAATAGTAACTTAATGCCAATGTAAATCATTTTTGGATGTTTGGATGCTATATATATTTTTTCAATTTCACATCAACGGAAGGCATAAATTATATATTATGCATTGTTCAAATTATTTGTGCTTTCCTTCTCCACACATGTAAGTCATGTTTGTTTATCTATAGATTAGGTGTGGTATGTGTCAATTTGGATGCTATATTCACCGACGTATGATATGAGAACTAACCATTTACATCAATGTCTATAAGGTGAATTAAATTTAATTGAATTGCGTTGTAGAGAATAGTTTTGATTTGATATTTTAGAAAGTGATTGAAGAAGAAAATTTATGAGAAATCATCTTCTGATGATATATCGGTTTTCGATGAATTATTTTTGCAATGATAGTTCATGGATACCTAATTTAACCACAATACCAGTGGGAAAATGTAAAAAAATGTAATATAGAGATAGTTGATTATATTTGTTGCATTAAATTATGTGTCTACAATATACACAACATAAAAGGAGTTGAAAAAAGAAAGTATGCTTTTGTTATCTTAATTGTAGTTATTAAGAAAAAAGGTAAGCTTTTGCTTGCTACCCTTAACAATAGTAGTAGTTGCACTGACTTCTTTCTTTTTTATTCTCTAAATTATTCTTAAATAAATTTATTGAATAAAAAAAAGCAATAAGTATGTTTTGTATTATATAAAAAAAACAAAGGTAAATCATCTAAGAAGAGAGCGAAAACTTAGAAAATGTTAGAAACTTTCTTATTCTTGCTCAGTAGACAATAATATTTTTATAGTTTAATTATCATTAGTTGTCTTTATGGTATATTGTTATTAGTTTTTAAAACTTCTATTATTCTTACTATACTTTTTATTCTATTAATTATTATTATTTTGGTTTTTTTAATTATTTTCTATTCCCTTCTTATTTCCTTTTTTTCCTGAATTTTAGATATAGTTTAATCCTTTTTTTTCTTTATATGTTGTGAAGAAGTTGTTTATATTGTTGAATTCAATACATTTTTTTCACCCTCTATCTATTATTTTTTTTTAAAAACTTTTTTACTATTGTGTATTTCAATTCTTTTGTTTTGTCTTTTTTGTTAATTATATATTTTTATAGTTTATACAATAATGAGGAAGATAGGAAAATTTCCAGATTCTTTAGGAATTTAAGAATTGTGATGCAATTTTCATGAAGTTGAATTTTAAATTTGGGATTTCCTTTCATTTATGAGATTAAAATTAGTTTAATTGTGTTAGAATAGAAAAAGAAGTTTAAGATATGAGGTGATCATTAGTACAAAATAATAACCATCATCATATAATAAAGATTAAAAAAGAAGTCATTTATGTGTTAGTCATAACTACAAAATAATGACAATGATGCATAGTAGTAATAGTTTTTTTTTTTATAACAATCCTTTTTTTTCTTTAACAATTATATTAAAGTTTTTATTGACAAGATTGAAATAGTATAAAGAAAAATACTAGCATTTTTTAACCAAATCATCCTTCACTAAAGATTGAAATAGTATATTTAATAGTGCATTGATAAAATGATGTATGAATAATTAATTCAAATCTTTACAAGATAAAAAAATATTATATTACAAAAATTACTATTAATTTCACTATTTTTTTCTCTAAAAAAATCTAATATGAGAGTCACATTTTTTATTTAATATGCAAAACAATGGCAGGAAAAAGAAACTTCTTTGAATAAAGATTTAATGCTCGGTCTTCCTATTAAAGAATGTTATTGATTACACAGTATAAATAGTACTTTGTATTATTCGGTTATTTAATATAATTTAGAATAACTTTGTTTATCATTTTCAAAATGTAATAATATTATTAGCATGTTTAGACAACATATTTTTTTATCTAACTTTTATTTTAATTCGGTATGTTTAAAATAATAGTAGCATTAATATATAGTTAATTCACTAAAGTATTTTTAGTATATATACATTTATCATTCTGATTTAAAGACTGCTTGAGGGTATTTAAAAACATTATTTTTAATTAATCTTAAGTATGATAAAAACTTCATACAAAATATATACACGTTTATTTTCCTATGCTAGTTAAGATAATGCTTTAGGTAACTTCTCATATTATTACATTATTAAGAGGCTTTTTCTGTGGGACAAAAAACTAGTGACTTTTAATATGTTAAAAATGTAAAAAATTGAACAATTAATTTATTGAAAATCACATGTACTCTTTTAATTTATAAGATATGAGATTGCAATAACAGCAAATACTTTAGAGTAATCTTCAATTAAATCGACTCTTAGATAATTTAATGTAAATTAAATATATAATTTATAAAAGAATATTTCAAAAAATCACAGTGTAGATCCTACAACAATCAAACCGTACTACTGTCATAACTTTGGTAAAAATCTACCCTGAAGAAGAAAAAAATATATTAGAAAACTTATATGACACAAACCAAACCCAGTAGAAAAGAAAAAGATAAGATAATACAAAAAAATAAGGTTTTCTCATATTCTATACTGACAATGAAATGTATCGTTCCGTTTTTATTAAAAGAACGTTGGGTAAAACGTAAAAAATGTACGTAACACACAATATTCTAGAAAAATATCAATGTGTTCAACTACTTGTGAATATATTTAATGCTTTCGAAACTCAAATACCCATTTCGATAGAAAACATAATCCTTGGCTTCTAATAATCAAAAGGGAATACCATAAATTATAATTATATACAAGACATTTGTGTTGCCTACATATAAAAGTTGGAACATGGTGTCCAAAATATACGAATGACATATTACAAATGAAAAATTCCAAGCCCCCAATAAGGACACTATACAAATATTCAATAGAAAAAATGAACACAAAAATCTCCATCAATTGGAATGAGAGATCATTTTCCTAGAATCTTCCTAATAATGTTTTGCATGCCAGATTTCAAAGCTGGAATGAATTTCCCATTTCTACATCTGAAATCATCCATTAAGGAAATATTGAAACTTCAAAGCCTTGCAACATATTCACATTTCTAAACTTTAATATCAAAAACGTCACCCTCGAAGCAAAGTGTAGGTAAAGAGTTCAACAGTGTATCACATGTGCTCTTTGAGACTTGCTTTAACAATTTGGTTGGATTTACACATAAATCCATTACCAATTTACAATATATTATCAACCAAATATATCACTATTTTTTGTGTGCTGGTGACTAGAAGATGAATCGGTTAAGGTCGTGTATGCATTCAAGTCATTGGTAAAAAAAATTGATTGTAATGTAAAGTTTGCAATCGAGGATAGCTTTCCCAATTTACTTTTTCTTGGCAGTACAATAACTATTTGAAATTTAAAAGTTGAATTTAAATAAGTTCTTTGCACTGTTCAAAGCTAATTGGTTAGAACAACTATTGCAATTCACCTCTCAAATATTTTACCTGATTAATTAACTTAATAATGGAATTGAAGCAGACTTAATAGGCGTGTAGCCTAAATTTTTTTTTTGTTGGAAACATTTTAAATTCAAATCACACGAGTTAGGAGGGGGAAAGTATTGAAAACATAAAAAATGAAATTTTTTCCAAAGCTGGGATTCAAACCCAGAATTCATATCTTAGAATTTGCCTGGTGAGCTACTTTGGAAGTTATGCTATAATCTACAAACTTATATCTATACACCAAAATATTATCTGTTTTACAATATAATAAAATATATCACATTTAAAAACTATGTTAATGAATGTAATAATTATCTGAGAGATTTATAAAAAAAGATATGAAAATAATTTTTTTGTGTTCTCAAAAACTTATATTCAAAATACGTTTAGAAAAATTAAAATTTATATGATCCACTTTATAAAATTAATATAACGAATGTATTAAAAATACAAAAAGCTACATTATTAAGATAATGCTTTAGGTAACTTCTCATATTATTACATTATTAAGAGCCTTTTTTTGTGGGACAAAAAAACTAGTGACTTTTAATATGTTAAAAATGTAAAAAATTGAACAATTAATTTATTGAAAATCACATGTACTCTTTTAATTTATAAGATATGAGATTGCAATAACAACAAATACTTTAGAGTAATCTTTAATTAAATCGACTCTTAGATATTTTAATGTAAATTAAATATATAATTTATAAAATAATATTTCAAAAAATCACAGTGTAGGTCCTACAACAATCAAACCGTACTCCTGTCATAACTTTGGTAAAAATCTACCCTGAAGAAGAAAAAAATATATTAGAAAACTTATATGACACAAACCAAACCCAGTAGAAAAGAAAAAGATAAGATAATACAAAAAGGTTTTCTCATATTCTATACTGACAATGAAATGTATCGTTCCATTTTTATTAAAAGAACGTTGGGTAAAATGTTCAAAAGGTACGTAACACACAATATTCTAGAAAAATATCAATGTGTTCAACTACTTGTGAATATATTTAATGCCTTCGAAACTCAAATACCCATTTCGATAGAAAACATAATCCTTGGCTTCTAATAATCTAAAGGGAATACCATAAATTATAATTATATACAAGACATTTGTGTTGCCTACCATATAAGAGTTGGAACATGGTGTCCAAAATATACGAATGAGATATTACAAATGAAAAATTCCAAGCCCCCAATAAGGACACTATACAAATATTCAATAGAAAAAATGAACACAAAAATCTCCATCAATTGGAGCGAGAGATCATTTTCCTAGAATCTTCCTAATAACGTTTTGTAGGCCAGATTTCAAATCTGGAATGAATTTCCCATTTCTACATCTTAAATCATCCATTAAGGAAATATTGAAACTTCAAAGCCTTGCAACATATTCACATTTCTAAACTTTAATATCAAAAACGTCACCCTCGAAGCAAAGTGTAGGTAAAGAGTTCAACAGTGTATCACATGTGCTCTTTGAGACTTGCTTTAACAATTTGGTTGGATTTACATATAAATCCATTACCAATTTACAATATATTATCAACCAAATATATCACTATTATTTTTGTGTTGGTGACTAGCGGATGAATTGGTTAAGGTCGTGTATGCATTCAAGCCATTGGTAAAAAAAATTGATTGTAATGTAAAGTTTGCAATCGAGGATAGCTTTCCCAATTTACTTTTTCTTGGCGGTAGAATAACTATTTGAAATTTAAAATTTGAATTTAAATAAGTTCTTTGCATTGTTCAAAGCTAATTGGTTAGAACAACTATTGCAATTTCCCTCTCAAATATTTTACCTGATTAATTAACTTAATAATGGAATTGAAGCAGCCTTAATAGGCGTGTAGCCTAAATTTTTTTTTGTTGGAAACATTTTAAATTCAAATCACATGAGTTAGGAGGGGGAAAGTATTGAAAACATAAAAAATGAAAATTTTTCCGAAGCTAGGATTCGAACCCAGAATTCATATCTTAGAATTTGCCTGGTGAGCTACTTTGGAAGTTATGCTATAATCTACAAACTTATATCTATACACCAAAATATTATCTGTTTTTCAATATAATAAAATATATCACATTTAAAAACTATGTTAATGAATGTAATAGTTATCTGATAGATTTATAAAAAAAGATATGAAAATAATTTTTGTGTTCTCAAAAACTTATGTTCAAAATAAGTTTAGAAAAATTAAAATTTATATGATCCACTTTATAAAATTAATATAACAAATGTATTAAAAATACAAAAAGCTATATTATTAAGATAATGCTTTAGGTAACTTCTCATATTATTACATTATTAAGAGGCTTTTTTTTTGTGGGACAAAAAACTAGTGACTTTTAATATGTTAAAAATGTAAAAAATTGAACAATTAATTTATTGAAAATCACATGTACTCTTTTAATTTATAAGATATGAGATTGCAATAACAGCAAATACTTTAGAGTAATCTTCAATTAAATCGACTCTTAGATATTTTAATGTAAATTAAATATATAATTTATAAAATAATATTTCAAAAAATCACAGTGTAGGTCCTACAACAATCAAACCGTACTCCTGTCATAACTTTGGTAAAAATCTACCCTGAAGAAGAAAAAAATATATTAGAAAACTTATATGACACAAACCAAACCCAGTAGAAAAGAAAAAGATAAGATAATACAAAAAAATAAGGTTTTCTCATATTCTATACTGACAATGAAATGTATCGTTCCATTTTTATTAAAAGAACGTTGGGTAAAATGTTCAAAAGGTACGTAACACACAATATTCTAGAAAAATATCAATGTGTTCAACTACTTGTGAATATATTTAATGCCTTCGAAACTCAAATACCCATTTCGATAGAAAACATAATCCTTGGCATCTAATAATCAAAAGGGAATACCATAAATTATAATTATATACAAGACATATGTGTTGCCTACCATATAAGAGTTGGAACATGGTGTCCAAAATATACGAATGACATATTACAAATGAAAAATTCCAAGCCCCCAATAAGGACACTATACAAATATTCAATAGAAAAAATGAACACAAAAATCTCCATCAATTGGAACGAGAGATCATTTTCCTAGAATCTTCCTTATAACGTTTTGCATGCCAGATTTCAAAGCTGGAATGAATTTCCCATTTCTACATCTGAAATCATCCATTAAGGAAATATTGAAACTTCAAAGCCTTGCAACATATTCACATTTCTAAACTTTAATATCAAAAACGTCACCCTCGAAGCAAAGTGTAGGTAAAGAGTTCAACAGTGTATCACATGTGCTCTTTGAGACTTGCTTTAACAATTTGGTTGGATTTACACATAAATCCATTACCAATTTATAATATATTATCAACCAAATATATCACTATTTTTTTTGTGCTGCTGACTAGCAGATGAATCGGTTAAGGTCGTGTATGCATTCAAGCCATTGGTAAAAAAAATTGATTGTAATGTAAAGTTTGCAATCGAGGATAGCTTTCCGAATTTACTTTTTCTTTGCAGTACAATAACTATTTGAAATTTAAAATTTGAATTTAAATAAGTTCTTTGCATTGTTCAAAGCTAATTGGTTAGAACAACTATTGCAAATCACCTCTCAAATATTTTACCTGATTAATTAACTTAATAATGGAATTGAAGCAGACTTAATAGGCGTGTAGCCTAGAGGGGGAAAGTATTGAAAACATAAAAAATGAAATTTTTTCCAAAGCTGGGATTCGAACAAAGAATTCATATCTTAGAATTTTCCTGGTGAGCTACTTTGGAAGTTATGCTATAATCTACAAACTTATATCTATACACCAAAATATTATCTGTTTTTCAATATAATAAAATATATCACATTTAAAAACTATGTTAATGAATGTAATAATTATCTGAGAGATTTATAAAAAAAGATATGAAAATAATTTTTGTGTTCTCAAAAACTTATATTCAAAATACGTTTAGAAAAATTAAAATTTATATGATCCACTTTATAAAATTAATATAACGAATGTATTAAAAATACAAAAAGCTACATTATTAAAATAATGCTTTAGGTAACTTCTCATATTATTAACTTATTAAGAGGCTTTTTTTGTGGGACAAAAAACTAGTGACTTTTAATATGTTAAAATTGTAAAAAATTGAACAATTAATTTATTGAAAATCACATGTACTCTTTTAATTTATAAGATATGAGATTGCAATAACAACAAATACTTTAGAGTAATCTTCAATTAAATCGACTCTTAGATAATTTAATGTAAGTTAAATATATAATTTATAAAAGAATATTTCAAAAAATCACAGTGTAGGTCCTACAACAATCAAACAGTACTACTGTCATAACTTTGGTAAAAATCTACCCTGAAGAAGAAAAAAATATATTAGAAAACTTATATGACACAAACCAAACCCAGTAGAAAAGAAAAAGATAAGATAATACAAAAAAATAAGGTTTTCTCATATTCTATACTGACAATGAAATGTATCGTTCCATTTTTATTAAAAGAACGTTGGGTAAAATGTAAAAAATGTACGTAACAGACAATATTCTAGAAAAATATCAATGTGTTCAACTACTTGTGAATATATTTAATGCCTTCGAAACTCGAATACCCATTTCGATAGAAAACATAATCCTTGGCTTCTAATAATCAAAAGGGAATACCATAAATTATAATTATATACAAGACATTTGTGTTGCCTACCATATAAGAGTTGGAACATGGTGTCCAAAATATACGAATGAGATATTACAAATGAAAAATTCCAAGCCCCCAATAAGGACACTATACAAATATTCAATAGAAAAAATGAACACCAAAATCTCCATCAATTGGAGCGAGAGATCATTTTCCTAGAATCTTCCTAATAACGTTTTGCATGCCAGATTTCAAAGCTGGAATGAATTTCCCATTTCTACATCTTAAATCATCCATTAAGGAAATATTGAAACTTCAAAGCCTTGCAACATATTCACATTTCTAAACTTTAATATCAAAAACGTCACCCTCGAAGCAAAGTGTAGGTAAAGAGTTCAACAGTGTATCACATGTGTTCTTTGAGACTTGCTTTAACAATTTGGTTGGATTTACACATAAATCCATTACCAATTTACAATATATTATCAACCAAATATATCACTACTTTTTTTGTGCTGGTGACTAGCAGATGAATCGGTTAAGGTCGTGTATGCATTCAAGCCATTGGTAAAAAAAATTGATTGTAATGTAAAGTTTGCAATCGAGGATAGCTTTCCCAATTTACTTTTTCTTGGCAGTACAATAACTATTTGAAATTTAAAATTTGAATTTAAATAAGTTCTTCGCATTGTTCAAAGCTAATTGGTTAGAACAACTATTGCAATTCACCTCTCAAATATTTTACCTGATTAATTAACTTAATAATGGAATTGAAGCAGACTTAATAGGCGTGTAGCCTAGAGGGGGAAAGTATTGAAAACATAAAAAATGAAATTTATTCCAAAGCTGGGATTCGAACAAAGAATTCATATCTTAGAATTTTCCTGGTGAGCTACTTTGGAAGTTATGCTATAATCTACAAACTTATATCTATACACCAAAATATTATCTGTTTTTCAATATAATAAAATATATCACATTTAAAAACTATGTTAATGAATGTAATAATTATCTGAGAGATTTATAAAAAAAGATATGAAAATAATTTTTTTGTGTTCTCAAAAACTTATATTCAAAATACGTTTAGAAAAATTAAAATTTATATGATCCACTTTATAAAATTAATATAACGAATGTATTAAAAATACAAAAAGCTACATTATTAAAATAATGCTTTAGGTAACTTCTCATATTATTGACTTATTAAGAGGCTTTTTTTGTGGGACAAAAAACTAGTGACTTTTAATATGTTAAAATTGTAAAAAATTGAACAATTAATTTATTGAAAATCACATGTACTCTTTTAATTTATAAGATATGAGATTGCAATAACAACAAATACTTTAGAGTAATCTTCAATTAAATCGACTCTTAGATAATTTAATGTAAGTTAAATATATAATTTATAAAAGAATATTTCAAAAAATCACAGTGTAGGTCCTACAACAATCAAACAGTACTACTGTCATAACTTTGGTAAAAATCTACACTGAAGAAGAAAAAAATATATTAGAAAACTTATATGACACAAACCAAACCCAGTAGAAAAGAAAAAGATAAGATAATACAAAAAAATAAGGTTTTCTCATATTCTATACTGACAATGAAATGTATCGTTCCATTTTTATTAAAAGAACGTTGGGTAAAATGTAAAAAATGTACGTAACAGACAATATTCTAGAAAAATATCAATGTGTTCAACTACTTGTGAATATATTTAATGCCTTCGAAACTCGAATACCCATTTCGATAGAAAACATAATCATTGGCTTCTAATAATCAAAAGGGAATACCATAAATTATAATTATATACAAGACATTTGTGTTGCCTACCATATAAGAGTTGGAACATGGTGTCCAAAATATACGAATGAGATATTACAAATGAAAAATTCCAAGCCCCCAATAAGGACACTATACAAATATTCAATAGAAAAAATGAACACAAAAATCTCCATCAATTGGAGCGAGAGATCATTTTCCTAGAATCTTCCTAATAACGTTTTGCATGCCAGATTTCAAAGCTGGAATGAATTTCCCATTTCTACATCTTAAATCATCCATTAAGGAAATATTGAAACTTCAAAGCCTTGCAACATATTCACATTTCTAAACTTTAATATCAAAAACGTCACCCTCGAAGCAAAGTGTAGGTAAAGAGTTCAACAGTGTATCACATGTGTTCTTTGAGACTTGCTTTAACAATTTGGTTGGATTTACACATAAATCCATTACCAATTTACAATATATTATCAACCAAATATATCACTACTTTTTTTGTGCTGGTGACTAGCAGATGAATCGGTTAAGGTCGTGTATGCATTCAAGCCATTAGTAAAAAAAATTGATTGTAATGTAAAGTTTGCAATCGAGGATAGCTTTCCCAATTTACTTTTTCTTGGCAGTACAATAACTATTTGAAATTTTAAAATTGAATTTAAATAAGTTCTTTGCACTGTTCAAAGCTAATTGGTTAGAACAACTATTGCAATTCACCTCTCAAATAGTTTACCTAATTAATTAACTTAATAATGGAATTGAAGCAGCCTTAATAGGCGTGCAGCCTAAATTTTTTTTTTTGTTGGAAACATTTTAAATTCAAATCACATGAGTTAGGAGGGGGAAAGTATTGAAAACATAAAAAATGAAATTTTTTCCAAAGCTGGGATTCAAACCCAAAATTCATATCTTAGAATTTGCCTGGTGAGCTACTTTGGAAGTTATGCTATAATCTACAAACTTATATCTATACACCAAAATATTATCTGTTTTTCAATATAATAAAATATATCACATTTAAAAACTATGTTAATGAATGTAATAATTATCGGAGAGATTTATAAAAAAAGATATGAAAATAATTTTTTTGTGTTCTCAAAAACTTATGTTCAAAATAAGTTTAGAAAAATTCAAATTTATATGATCCACTTTATAAAATTAATATAACGAATGTATTAAAAATACAAAAAGCTACATTATTAAGATAATGCTTTAGGTAACTTCTCATATCATTACCTTATTAAGAGGCTTTTTTTGTGGGACAAAAAACTAGTGACTTTTAATATGTTAAAAATGTAAAAAATTGAACAATTAATTTATTGAAAATCACATGTACTCTTTTAATTTATAAGATATGAGATTGCAATAACAGCAAATACTTTAGAGTAATCTTCAATTAAATCGACTCTTAGATATTTTAATGTAAATTAAATATATAATTTATAAAAGAATATTTCAAAAAATCACAGTGTAGGTCCTACAACAATCAAACCGTACTCCTGTCATAACTTTGGTAAAAATCTACCCTGAAGAAGAAAAAAAAATATTAGAAAACATATATGACACAAACCAAACCCAGTAGAAAAGAAAAAGATAAGATAATACAAAAAAAATAAGGTTTTCTCATATTCTATACTGACAATGAAATGTATCGTTCCATTTTTATTAAAAGAACGTTGGGTAAAATGTTCAAAAGGTACGTAACACACAATATTCTAGAAAAATATCAATGTGTTCAACTACTTGTGAATATATTTAATGCCTTCGAAACTCAAATACCCATTTCGATAGAAAACATAATCCTTGGCTTCTAATAATCAAAAGGGAATACCATAAATTATAATTATATACAAGACATTTGTGTTGCCTACCATATAAGAGTTGGAACATGGTGTCCAAAATATACGAATGAGATATTACAAATGAAAAATTCCAAGCCCCCAATAAGGACACTATACAAATATTCAATAGAAAAAATGAACACAAAAATCTCCATCAATTGGAGCGAGAGATCATTTTCCTAGAATCTTCCTAATAACGTTTTGTAGGCCAGATTTCAAATCTGGAATGAATTTCCCATTTCTACATCTTAAATCATCCATTAAGGAAATATTGAAACTTCAAAGCCTTGCAACATATTCACATTTCTAAACTTTAATATCAAAAACGTCACCCTCGAAGCAAAGTGTAGGTAAAGAGTTCAACAGTGTATCACATGTGTTCTTTGAGACTTGCTTTAACAATTTGGTTGGATTTACACATAAATCCATTACCAATTTACAATATATTATCAACCAAATATATCACTACTTTTTTTGTGCTGGTGACTAGCAGATGAATCGGTTAAGGTCGTGTATGCATTCAAGCCATTGGTAAAAAAAATTGATTGTAATGTAAAGTTTGCAATCGAGGATAGCTTTCCCAATTTACTTTTTCTTGGCAGTACAATAACTATTTGAAATTTAAAATTTGAATTTAAATAAGTTCTTTGCACTGTTCAAAGCTAATTGGTTAGAACAACTATTGCAATTCACCTCTCAAATAGTTTACCTAATTAATTAACTTAATAATGGAATTGAAGCAGCCTTAATAGGCGTCCAGCCTAATTTTTTTTTTTTTTTTGGAAACATTTTAAATTCAAATCACATGAGTTAGGAGGGGGAAAGTATTGAAAACATAAAAAATGAAATTTTTTCCAAAGCTGGGATTCGAACTCAGAATTCATATCTTAGAATTTGCCTGGTGAGCTACTTTGGAAGTTATGCTATAATCTAAAAACTTATATCTATACACCAAAATATTATC
Source organism: Lathyrus sativus (assembly GCA_963859935.3). Taxonomy (NCBI): domain Eukaryota; kingdom Viridiplantae; phylum Streptophyta; class Magnoliopsida; order Fabales; family Fabaceae; genus Lathyrus; species Lathyrus sativus. The sequence goes on from OZ012736.1 coordinate 489,856,404, forward strand.
TGTTTTTCAATATAATAAAATATATCACATTTAAAAACTATGTTAATGAATGTAATAATTATCTGAGAGATTTATAAAAAAAAGATATGAAAATAATTTTTTTGTGTTCTCAAAAACTTATGTTCAAAATAAGTTTAGAAAAATTAAAATTTATATGATCCACTTTATAAAATTAATATAACGAATGTATTAAAAATACAAAAAGCTACATTATTAAGATAATGCTTTAGGTAACTTCTCATATTATTACATTATTAAGAGGCTTTTTTTGTGGGACAAAAAACTAGTGACTTTTAATATGTTAAAAATGTAAAAAATTGAACAATTAATTTATTGAAAATCACATGTACTCTTTTAATTTATAAGATATGAGATTGCAATAACAACAAATACTTTAGAGTAATCTTCAATTAAATCGACTCTTAGATATTTTAATGTAAATTAAATATATAATTTATAAAAGAATATTTCAAAAAATCACAGTGTAGGTCCTACAACAATCAAACCGTACTCCTGTCATAACTTTGGTAAAAATCTACCCTGAAGAAGAAAAAAATATATTAGAAAACTTATATGACACAAACCAAACCCAGTAGAAAAGAAAAAGATAAGATAATACAAAAAAATAAGGTTTTCTCATATTCTATACTGACAATGAATTGTATCGTTCCATTTTTATTAAAAGAACGTTGGGTAAAATGTTCAGAAGGTACGTAACACACAATATTCTAGAAAAATATCAATCTGTTCAACTACTTGTGAATATATTTAATGCCTTCGAAACTCAAATACCCATTTCGATAGAAAACATAATCCTTGGCTTCTAATAATCAAAAGGGAATACCATAAATTATAATTATATACAAGACATTTGTGTTGCCTACCATATAAGAGTTGGAACATGGTGTCCAAAATATACGAATGAGATATTACAAATGAAAAATTCCAAGCCCCCAATAAGGACACTATACAAATATTCAATAGAAAAAATGAACACAAAAATCTCCATCAATTGGAGCGAGAGATCATTTTCCTAGAATCTTCCTAATAACGTTTTGTAGGCCAGATTTCAAATCTGGAATGAATTTCCCATTTCTACATCTTAAATCATCCATTAAGGAAATATTGAAACTTCAAAGCCTTGCAACATATTCACATTTCTAAACTTTAATATCAAAAACGTCACCCTCGAAGCAAAGTGTAGGTAAAGAGTTCAACAGTGTATCACATGTGCTCTTTGAGACTTGCTTTAACAATTTGGTTGGATTTACACATAAATCCATTACCAATTTACAATATATTATCAACCAAATATATCACTATTATTTTTGTGTTGGTGACTAGCGGATGAATTGGTTAAGGTCGTGTATGCATTCAAGCCATTGGTAAAAAAAATTGATTGTAATGTAAAGTTTGCAATCGAGGATAGCTTTCCCAATTTACTTTTTTTTGGCTGTAGAATAACTATTTGAAATTTAAAATTTGAATTTAAATAAGTTCTTTGCATTGTTCAAAGCTAATTGGTTAGAACAACTATTGCAATTCCCCTCTCAAATATTTTACCTGATTAATTAACTTAATAATGGAATTGAAGCAGCCTTAATAGGCGTGTAGCCTAAATTTTTTTTTTGTTGGAAACATTTTAAATTCAAATCACATGAGTTAGGAGGGGGAAAGTATTGAAAACATAAAAAATGAAATTTTTTCCAAAGCTGGGATTCGAACCCAGAATTCATATCTTAGAATATTCCTGGTGAGCTACTTTGGAAGTTATGCTATAATCTACAAACTTATATCTATACACCAAAATATTATCTGTTTTTCAATATAATAAAATATATCACATTAAAAAACTATGTTAATGAATGTAATAATTATCTGAGAGATTTATAAAAAAAGATATGAAAATAATTTTTTTGTGTTCTCAAAAACTTATGTTCAAAATAAGTTTAGAAAAATTAAAATTTATATGATCCACTTTATAAAATTAATATAACGAATGTATTAAAAATACAAAAAAGCTACATTATTAAGATAATGCTTTAGGTAACTTCTCATATTATTACATTATTAAGAGGCTTTTTTTGTGGGACAAAAAACCAGTGACTTTTAATATGTTAAAAATGTAAAAAATTGAACAATTAATTTATTGAAAATCACATGTACTCTTTTAATTTATAAGATATGAGATTGCAATAACAACAAATACTTTAGAGTAATCTTCAATTAAATCGATCTTAGATATTTTAATGTAAATTAAATATATAATTTATAAACGAATATTTCTAAAAATCACAGTGTAGGTCCTACAACAATCAAACCGTACTACTCTCATAACTTTGGTAAAAATCTACACTGAAGAAGAAAAATATATATTAGAAAACTTATATGACACAAACCAAACCCAGTAGAAAAGAAAAAGATAAGATAATACAAAAAAATAAGGTTTTTTCATATTCTATACTGACAATGAAATGTATCGTTCCATTTTTATTAAAAGAATGTTGGGTAAAATGTTCAAAAGATACGTAACACACAATATTCTAGAAAAATATCAATGTGTTCAACTACTTGTGAATATATTTAATGCCTTCGAAACTCAAATACCCATTTCGATAGAAAACATATTCCTTGGCTTCTAATAATCAAAAGGGAATACCATAAATTATAATTATATACAAGACATTTGTGTTGCCTACCATATAAGAGTTGGAACATGGTGTCCAAAATATACGAATGAGATATTACAAATGAAAAATTCCAAGCCCCCAATAAGGACACTATACAAATATTCAATAGAAAAAATGAACACAAAAATCTCCATCAATTGGAGCGAGAGATCATTTTCCTAGAATCTTCCTAATAACGTTTTGCATGCCAGATTTCAAAGCTGGAATGAATTTCCCATTTCTACATCTTAAATCATCCATTAAGGAAATATTGAAACTTCAAAGCCTTGCAACATATTCACATTTCTAAACTTTAATATCAAAAACGTCACCCTCGAAGCAAAGTGTAGGTAAAGAGTTCAACAGTGTATCACATGTGTTCTTTGAGACTTGCTTTAACAATTTGGTTGGATTTACACATAAATCCATTACCAATTTACAATATATTATCAACCAAATATATCACTACTTTTTTTGTGCTGGTGACTAGCAGATGAATCGGTTAAGGTCGTGTATGCATTCAAGCCATTGGTAAAAAAAATTGATTGTAAGGTAAAGTTTGCAATCGAGGATAGCTTTCCCAATTTACTTTTTCTTGGCAGTACAATAACTATTTGAAATTTAAAATTTGAATTTAAATAAGTTCTTTGCACTGTTCAAAGCTAATTGGTTAGAACAACTATTGCAATTCACCTCTCAAATAGTTTACCTAATTAATTAACTTAATAATGGAATTGAAGCAGCCTTAATAGGCGTGCAGCCTAAATTTTTTTTTTGTTGGAAACATTTTAAATTCAAATCACATGAGTTAGGAGGGGGAAAGTATTGAAAACATAAAAAATGAAATTTTTTCCAAAGCTGGGATTCAAACCCAAAATTCATATCTTAGAATTTGCCTGGTGAGCTACTTTGGAAGTTATGCTATAATCTACAAACTTATATCTATACACCAAAATATTATCTGTTTTTCAATATAATAAAATATATCACATTTAAAAACTATGTTAATGAATGTAATAATTATCGGAGAGATTTATAAAAAAAGATATGAAAATAATTTTTTTGTGTTCTCAAAAACTTATGTTCAAAATAAGTTTAGAAAAATTCAAATTTATATGATCCACTTTATAAAATTAATATAACGAATGTATTAAAAATACAAAAAGCTACATTATTAAGATAATGCTTTAGGTAACTTCTCATATCATTACCTTATTAAGAGGCTTTTTTTGTGGGACAAAAAACTAGTGACTTTTAATATGTTAAAAATGTAAAAAATTGAACAATTAATTTATTGAAAATCACATGTACTCTTTTAATTTATAAGATATGAGATTGCAATAACAGCAAATACTTTAGAGTAATCTTCAATTAAATCGACTCTTAGATATTTTAATGTAAATTAAATATATAATTTATAAAAGAATATTTCAAAAAATCACAGTGTAGGTCCTACAACAATCAAACCGTACTCCTGTCATAACTTTGGTAAAAATCTACCCTGAAGAAGAAAAAAAAATATTAGAAAACATATATGACACAAACCAAACCCAGTAGAAAAGAAAAAGATAAGATAATACAAAAAAAATAAGGTTTTCTCATATTCTATACTGACAATGAAATGTATCGTTCCATTTTTATTAAAAGAACGTTGGGTAAAATGTTCAAAAGGTACGTAACACACAATATTCTAGAAAAATATCAATGTGTTCAACTACTTGTGAATATATTTAATGCCTTCGAAACTCAAATACCCATTTCGATAGAAAACATAATCCTTGGCTTCTAATAATCAAAAGGGAATACCATAAATTATAATTATATACAAGACATTTGTGTTGCCTACCATATAAGAGTTGGAACATGGTGTCCAAAATATACGAATGAGATATTACAAATGAAAAATTCCAAGCCCCCAATAAGGACACTATACAAATATTCAATAGAAAAAATGAACACAAAAATCTCCATCAATTGGAGCGAGAGATCATTTTCCTAGAATCTTCCTAATAACGTTTTGTAGGCCAGATTTCAAATCTGGAATGAATTTCCCATTTCTACATCTTAAATCATCCATTAAGGAAATATTGAAACTTCAAAGCCTTGCAACATATTCACATTTCTAAACTTTAATATCAAAAACGTCACCCTCGAAGCAAAGTGTAGGTAAAGAGTTCAACAGTGTATCACATGTGTTCTTTGAGACTTGCTTTAACAATTTGGTTGGATTTACACATAAATCCATTACCAATTTACAATATATTATCAACCAAATATATCACTACTTTTTTTGTGCTGGTGACTAGCAGATGAATCGGTTAAGGTCGTGTATGCATTCAAGCCATTGGTAAAAAAAATTGATTGTAATGTAAAGTTTGCAATCGAGGATAGCTTTCCCAATTTACTTTTTCTTGGCAGTACAATAACTATTTGAAATTTAAAATTTGAATTTAAATAAGTTCTTTGCACTGTTCAAAGCTAATTGGTTAGAACAACTATTGCAATTCACCTCTCAAATAGTTTACCTAATTAATTAACTTAATAATGGAATTGAAGCAGCCTTAATAGGCGTGCAGCCTAATTTTTTTTTTTTTTGGAAACATTTTAAATTCAAATCACATGAGTTAGGAGGGGGAAAGTATTGAAAACATAAAAAATGAAATTTTTTCCAAAGCTGGGATTCGAACTCAGAATTCATATCTTAGAATTTGCCTGGTGAGCTACTTTGGAAGTTATGCTATAATCTAAAAACTTATATCTATACACCAAAATATTATCTGTTTTTCAATATAATAAAATATATCACATTTAAAAACTATGTTAATGAATGTAATAATTATCTGAGAGATTTATAAAAAAAGATATGAAAATAATTTTTTTGTGTTCTCAAAAACTTATGTTCAAAATAAGTTTAGAAAAATTAAAATTTATATGATCCACTTTATAAAATTAATATAACGAATGTATTAAAAATACAAAAAGCTACATTATTAAGATAATGCTTTAGGTAACTTCTCATATTATTACATTATTAAGAGGCTTTTTTTGTGGGACAAAAAACTAGTGACTTTTAATATGTTAAAAATGTAAAAAATTAAACAATTAATTTATTGAAAATCACATGTACTCTTTTAATTTATAAGATATGAGATTGCAATAACAGCAAATACTTTAGAGTAATCTTCAATTAAATCGACTCTTAGATATTTTAATGTAAATTAAATATATAATTTATAAAAGAATATTTCAAAAAATCACAGTGTAGGTCCTACAACAATCAAACCGTACTCCTGTCATAACTTTGGTAAAAATCTACCCTGAAGAAGAAAAAAATATATTAGAAAACTTATATGACACAAACCAAACCCAGTAGAAAAGAAAAAGATAAGATAATACAAAAAAAATAAGGTTTTCTCATATTCTATACTGACAATGAAATGTATCGTTCCATTTTTATTAAAAGAACGTTGGGTAAAATGTTCAAAAGGTACGTAACACACAATATTCTAGAAAAATATCAATGTGTTCAACTACTTGTGAATATATTTAATGCCTTCGAAACTCAAATACCCATTTCGATAGAAAACATAATCCTTGGCTTCTAATAATCAAAAGGGAATACCATAAATTATAATTATATACAAGACATTTGTGTTGCCTACCATATAAGAGTTGGAACATGGTGTCCAAATATACGAATGAGATATTACAAATGAAAAATTCCAAGCCCCCAATAAGGACACTATACAAATATTCAATAGAAAAAATGAACACAAAAATCTCCATCAATTGGAGCGAGAGATCATTTTCCTAGAATCTTCCTAATAACGTTTTGTAGGCCAGATTTCAAATCTGGAATGAATTTCCCATTTCTACATCTTAAATCATCCATTAAGGAAATATTGAAACTTCAAAGCCTTGCAACATATTCACATTTCTAAACTTTAATATCAAAAACGTCACCCTCGAAGCAAAGTGTAGGTAAAGAGTTCAACAGTGTATCACATGTGTTCTTTGAGACTTGCTTTAACAATTTGGTTGGATTTACACATAAATCCATTACCAATTTACAATATATTATCAACCAAATATATCACTACTTTTTTTGTGCTGGTGACTAGCAGATGAATCGGTTAAGGTCGTGTATGCATTCAAGCCATTGGTAAAAAAATTGATTGTAATGTAAAGTTTGCAATCGAGGATAGCTTTCCCAATTTACTTTTTCTTGGCAGTACAATAACTATTTGAAATTTAAAATTTGAATTTAAATAAGTTCTTTGCACTGTTCAAAGCTAATTGGTTAGAACAACTATTGCAATTCACCTCTCAAATAGTTTACCTAATTAATTAACTTAATAATGGAATTGAAGCAGCCTTAATAGGCGTGTAGCCTAAATTTTTTTTTGTTGGAAACATTTTAAATTCAAATCACATGAGTTAGGAGGGGGAAAGTATTGAAAACATAAAAAATGAAATTTTTTCCAAAGCTGGGATTCGAACCCAGAATTCATATCTTAGAATTTGCCTGGTGAGCTACTTTGGAAGTTATGCTATAATCTACAAACTTATATCTATACACCAAAATATTATCTGTTTTTCAATATAATAAAATATATCACATTTAAAAACTATTTTAATGAATGTAATAATTATCTGAGAGATTTATAAAAAAAGATATGAAAATAATTTTTTTGTGTTCTCAAAAACTTATGTTCAAAATAAGTTTAGAAAAATTAAAATTTATATGATCCACTTTATAAAATTAATATAACGAATGTATTAAAAATACAAAAAGCTACATTATTAAGATAATGCTTTAGGTAACTTCTCATGTTATTACATTATTAAGAGGCTTTTTTTGTGGGACAAAAAACTAGTGACTTTTAATATGTTACAAATGTAAAAAATTGAACAATTAATTTATTGAAAATCACATGTACTCTTTTAATTTATAAGATATGAGATTGCAATAACAGCAAATACTTTAGAGTAATCTTCAATTAAATCGACTCTTAGATATTTTAATGTAAATTAAATATATAATTTATAAAAGAATATTTCAAAAAATCACAGTGTAGGTCCTACAACAATCAAACCGTACTCCTGTCATAACTTTGGTAAAAATCTACCCTGAAGAAGAAAAAAATATATTAGAAAACTTATATGACACAAACCAAACCCAGTAGAAAAGAAAAAGATAAGATAATACAAAAAAAATAAGGTTTTCTCATATTCTATACTGACAATGAAATGTATCGTTCCATTTTTATTAAAAGAACGTTGGGTAAAATGTTCAAAAGGTACGTAACACACAATATTCTAGAAAAATATCAATGTGTTCAACTACTTGTGAATATATTTAATGCCTTCGAAACTCAAATACCCATTTCGATAGAAAACATAATCCTTGGCTTCTAATAATCAAAAGGGAATACCATAAATTATAATTATATACAAGACATTTGTGTTGCCTACCATATAAGAGTTGGAACATGGTGTCCAAAATATACGAATGAGATATTACAAATGAAAAATTCCAAGCCCCCAATAAGGACACTATACAAATACTCAATAGAAAAAATGAACACAAAAATCTCCATCAATTGGAGCGAGAGATCATTTTCCTAGAATCTTCCTAATAACGTTTTGTAGGCCAGATTTCAAATCTGGAATGAATTTCCCATTTCTACATCTTAAATCATCCATTAAGGAAATATTGAAACTTCAAAGCCTTGCAACATATTCACATTTCTAAACTTTAATATCAAAAACGTCACCCTCGAAGCAAAGTGTAGGTAAAGAGTTCAACAGTGTATCACATGTGCTCTTTGAGACTTGCTTTAACAATTTGGTTGGATTTACACATAAATCCATTACCAATTTAAAATATATTATCAACCAAATATATCACTATTATTTTTGTGTTGGTGACTAGCGGATGAATTGGTTAAGGTCGTGTATGCATTCAAGCCATTGGTGAAAAAAATTGATTGTAATGAAAAGTTTGCAATCGAGGATAGCTTTCCCAATTTACTTTTTCTTGGCTGTAGAATAACTATTTGAAATTTAAAATTTGAATTTAAATAAGTTCTTTGCATTGTTTAAAGCTAATTGGTTAGAACAACTATTGCAATTCCCCTCTCAAATATTTTACCTGATTAATTAACTTAATAATGGAATTGAAGCAGCCTTAATAGGCGTGTAGCCTAAATTTTTTTTTGTTGGAAACATTTTAAATTCAAATCACATGAGTTAGGAGGGGGAAAGTATTGAAAACATAAAAAATGAAATTTTTTCCAAAGCTGGGATTCAAACCCAGAATTCATATCTTAGAATTTTCCTGGTGAGCTACTTTGGAAGTTATGCTATAATCTACAAACTTATATCTATACACCAAAATATTATCTGTTTTTCAATATAATAAAATATATCACATTTAAAAACTATGTTAATGAATGTAATAATTATCTGAGAGATTTATAAAAAAAGATATGAAAATAATTTTTTTGTGTTCTCAAAAACTTATGTTCAAAATAAGTTTAGAAAAATTAAAATTTATATGATCCACTTTATAAAATTAATATAACGAATGTATTAAAAATACAAAAAGCTACATTATTAAGATAATGCTTTAGGTAACTTCTCATATTATTACATTATTAAGAGGCTTTTTTTGTGGGACAAAAAACCAGTGACTTTTAATATGTTAAAAATGTAAAAAATTGAACAATTAATTTATTGAAAATCACATGTACTCTTTTAATTTATAAGATATGAGATTGCAATAACAACAAATACTTTAGAGTTATCTTCAATTAAATCGACTCTTAGATATTTTAATGTAAATTAAATATATAATTTATAAACGAATATTTCTAAAAATCACAGTGTAGGTCCTACAACAATCAAACCGTACTACTCTCATAACTTTGGTAAAAATCTACACTGAAGAAGAAAAAAATATATTAGAAAACTTATATGACACAAACCAAACCCAGTAGAAAAGAAAAAGATAAGATAATACAAAAAAAATAAGGTTTTCTCATATTCTATACTGACAATGAAATGTATCGTTCCATTTTTATTAAAAGAACGTTGGGTAAAATGTTCAAAAGGTACGTAACACACAATATTCTAGAAAAATATCAATGTGTTCAACTACTTGTGAATATATTTAATGCCTTCGAAACTCAAATACCCATTTCGATAAAAAACATAATCCTTGGCTTCTAATAATCAAAAGGGAATACCATAAATTATAATTATATACAAGACATTTGTGTTGCCTACCATATAAGAGTTGGAACATGGTGTCCAAAATATACGAATGAGATATTACAAATGAAAAATTCCAAGCCCCCAATAAGGACACTATACAAATATTCAATAGAAAAAATGAACACAAAAATCTCCATCAATTGGAGCGAGAGATCATTTTCCTAGAATCTTCCTGTTGCAGTGAAATTTGGATGTCAAGCTATTGATTAACTTGAATCTTAATTCATTTACAACCGGTCTTTGATTTATCCGAAGGAAAGGTTAAAGAAAGAAAAAACCTAAAGGGGAGAGATCTAAGGTTCGGGGGTTGATTAAGATTAGGGAAGGTATTAGCACCCTAAACTTCCGTAGTACTCTACGGGAACCTTTTGTTTATTTTTTTTATTTGTTTCATTTTTTTGCTTTAAGGGTATGTACAAAGGATTAAGGGTTTAAAAGACCTAAGGGGTTAATTCTAAGTTTACTCGGCAAGACATCGCATCTTGTGCCTACGTATCCTTACGGGAATGGAATCAGAGTAATCGTAGTTTCCCTTAAAAGGGAGGTTAGAGACTTCTTGACTGTGGTCAAGGTCTCAAGGGGAATAAACGCATCTTAAGGACACGCTTACATGGAGTCTTAAACTCCGATCTCTATGTTATAAATTGTTAAGTGCATTAGGGTTAGGTTAGGGATTCTGCGGCGGGAAACCCTAAAATGAGTGCGGCGACTCTTTTGGCCTAACACTAGGATAAAAGCAATTTTGCCCACGGCGGGACACCTAGGCTAAACAGGGTTTGATCCTTTAAAGGGGTAAGGCTATTGACTCGGCGGCCAAAAGGCTGGACCAAATCCTTCAGAAGGATAAAACTGTAAAAAAATGTGAAAATATGACAAATCATTATATGGAGGAATAATTAAGGTACAGAAATAAGAAAAGTAATAAAGGCAGAGGGTATAAAGAAACAAAGAAACATTTCTGAAAACATGAAGAATATGAAAATATGTAATGACACTTAGAATGAAGTGAGGGAGGAAAATAGTGTGGGGCTGTGGCCACCACAAGCACATCTCAACCTCGAGCATGCACATGAAATGCTAAAAGAGAGAAAACTAATAAAAGGGTACATAAAATGACACGACAAACATCAAACATCAGGAGTTCCTTACGAAAAGGTTTTAATTTTTTAATATTTTAATTATAAAAAAAAGGTTTTAATTTTTTAATAAAAAATATTTAAGTTAATATTATAAAAAAAAAATTAAGTTTAAATTATATAAAAAAAAAGTTTTTTTGGAGGAAAAGTCTTTTCAGTTTTTTTAGAACAAAAAAGGCTTTTCAATCCAAAAAAAGCCTTTTCAGTTTTTTTGGGAAAAGGCTTTTCAGTTTTTTTTGGGAAAAGGTTTTTGGGAACAAAAAGGTTTTTTTTCTTCGGAACAAAAAGGCTTTTCAGTTTTTAAAAAAGGTCTTACTAAAAAAGGTTTTAATAATAAAAAAAAAAGAGTTTTGATTTTAAAAAAGGTTTTGTTAAAAAAGGGTTTTGATATTAAAATCTAGGGACCTAAACACACATGGAGATTAACATGGCAAAATATGCACATAAACATGAAAAAGCAAAAGGTTTAGTAATTTAACGGACCTAAACACATTATCATGGCAAAATATGCACATAAACATGAAAAGGCAAAAGGTTTAGTAATTTAACCTACGAAGCGGAGGTTTGCTTCGGTAAATGTGAAAAAGGTTTGAATAAGGGAACACTGGAGAGCTTCAATCCTTCTGACGAGTTGTGGGAACGACCGCCTTTCTTCTCTGGGGATCTCCTTTGTTTCTCCCTTTCTCTCTCCTCTTTTCTGAAGAAAACCTTCTGACCCCTCTCAACCTCTCACACTCACAACTCCTTACACATGTCCTCTTGCCAATTATGCCATTTTTACTTTTTAGAAAAAAAATGCATGTCATATGATATTTACCTGCAAAAAGTCAAACGACTACACAAATTTGTTAGTAATTGGTTAAATGCAATAAAAATGCAATGAAATGCGACGACAAATCTTAGGGCAAAATTTGGGGTATTACACTTCCTAATAACGTTTTGCATGCCAGATTTCAAAGCTGGAATGAATTTCCCATTTCTACATCTTAAATCATCCATTAAGGAAATATTGAAACTTCAAAGCCTTGCAACATATTCACATTTCTAAACTTTAATATCAAAAACGTCACCCTCGAAGCAAAGTGTAGGTAAAGAGTTCAACAGTGTATCACATGTGTTCTTTGAGACTTGCTTTAACAATTTGGTTGGATTTACACATAAATCCATTACCAATTTACAATATATTATCAACCAAATATATCACTACTTTTTTTGTGCTGGTGACTAGCAGATGAATCGGTTAAGGTCGTGTATGCATTCAAGCCATTGGTAAAAAAAATTGATTGTAATGTAAAGTTTGCAATCGAGGATAGCTTTCCCAATTTACTTTTTCTTGGCAGTACAATAACTATTTGAAATTTAAAATTTGAATTTAAATAAGTTCTTTGCACTGTTCAAAGCTAATTGGTTAGAACAACTATTGCAATTCACCTCTCAAATAGTTTACCTAATTAATTAACTTAATAATGGAATTGAAGCAGCCTTAATAGGCGTGCAGCCTAAATTTTTTTTTTGTTGGAAACATTTTAAATTCAAATCACATGAGTTAGGAGGGGGAAAGTATTGAAAACATAAAAAATGAAATTTTTTCCAAAGCTGGGATTCGAACCAAGAATTCATATCTTAGAATTTGCCTGGTGAGCTACTTTGGAAGTTATGCTATAATCTAAAAACTTATATCTATACACCAAAATATTATCTATTTTTCAATATAATAAAATATATCACATTTAAAAACTATGTTAATGAATGTAATAATTATCTGAGAGATTTATAAAAAAAGATATGAAAATAATTTTTTTGTGTTCTCAAAAACTTATGTTCAAAATATGTTTAGAAAAATTAAAATTTATATGATCCACTTTATAAAATTAATATAACGAATGTATTAAAAATACAAAAAGCTACATTATTAAGATAATGCTTTAGGTAACTTCTCATATTATTACATTATTAAGAGGCTTTTTTTGTGGGACAAAAAACCAGTGACTTTTAATATGTTAAAAATGTAAAAAATTGAACAATTAATTTATTGAAAATCACATGTACTCTTTTAATTTATAAGATATGAGATTGCAATAACAACAAATACTTTAGAGTAATCTTCAATTAAATCGACTCTTAGATATTTTAATGTAAATTAAATATATAATTTATAAACGAATATTTCTAAAAATCACAGTGTAGGTCCTACAACAATCAAACCGTACTACTCTCATAACTTTGGTAAAAATCTACACTGAAGAAGAAAAAAATATATTAGAAAACTTATATGACACAAACCAAACCCAGTAGAAAAGAAAAAGATAAGATAATATAAAAAAATAAGGTTTTCTCATATTCTATACTGACAATGAAATGTATCGTTCCATTTTTATTAAAAGAACGTTGGGTAAAATGTTCAAAAGGTACGTAACACACAATATTCTAGAAAAATATCAATGTGTTCAACTACTTGTGAATATATTTAATGCCTTCGAAACTCAAATACCCATTTCGATAAAAAACATAATCCTTGGCTTCTAATAATCAAAAGGGAATACCATAAATTATAATTATATACAAGACATTTGTGTTGCCTACCATATAAGAGTTGGAACATGGTGTCCAAAATATACGAATGAGATATTACAAATGAAAAATTCCAAGCCCCCAATAAGGACACTATACAAATATTAAATAGAAAAAATGAACACAAAAATCTCCATCAATTGGAGCGAGAGATCATTTTCCTAGAATCTTCCTGTTGCAGTGAAATTTGGATGTCAAGCTATTGATTAACTTGAATCTTAATTCATTTACAACCGGTCTTTGATTTATCCGAAGGAAAGGTTAAAGAAAGAAAAAACCTAAAGGGGAGAGATCTAAGGTTCGGGGGTTGATTAAGATTAGGGAAGGTATTAGCACCCTAAACTTCCGTAGTACTCTACGGGAACCTTTTGTTTATTTTTTTTATTTGTTTCATTTTTTTGCTTTAAGGGTATGTACAAAGGATTAAGGGTTTAAAAGACCTAAGGGGTTAATTCTAAGTTTACTCGGCAAGACATCGCATCTTGTGCCTACGTATCCTTACGGGAATGGAATCAGAGTAATCGTAGTTTCCCTTAAAAGGGAGGTTAGAGACTTCTTGACTGTGGTCAAGGTCTCAAGGGGAATAAACGCATCTTAAGGACACGCTTACATGGAGTCTTAAACTCCGATCTCTATGTTATAAATTGTTAAGTGCATTAGGGTTAGGTTAGGGATTCTACGGCGGGAAACCCTAAAATGAGTGCGGCGACTCTTTTGGCCTAACACTAGGATAAAAGCAATTTTGCCCACAGCGGGACACCTAGGCTAAACAGGGTTTGATCCATTAAAGGGGTAAGGCTATTGACTCGGCGGCCAAAAGGCTGGACCTAATCCTTCAGAAGGATAAAACTGTAAAAAAATGTGAAAATATGACAAATCATTATATGGAGGAATAATTAAGGTACAGAAATAAGAAAAGTAATAAAGGCAGAGGGTATAAAGAAACAAAGAAACATTTCTGAAAACATGAAGAATATGAAAATATGTAATGACACTTAGAATGAAGTGAGGGAGGAAAATAGTGTGGGGCTGTGGCCACCACAAGCACATCTCAACCTCGAGCATGCACATGAAATGCTAAAAGAGAGAAAACTAATAAAAGGGTACATAAAATGACACGACAAACATCAAACATCAGGAGTTCCTTACGAAAAGGTTTTAATTTTTTAATATTTTAATTAAAAAAAAAAGGTTTTAATTTTTTAATAAAAAATATTTAAGTTAAAATTATAAAAAAAAAATTAAGTTTAAATTATATAAAAAAAAAGTTTTTTTGGAGGAAAAGTCTTTTCAGTTTTTTTAGAACAAAAAAGGCTTTTCAATCCAAAAAAAGGCTTTTCAGTTTTTTTGGGAAAAGGCTTTTCAGTTTTTTTTGGGAAAAGGTTTTTGGGAACAAAAAGGTTTTTTTTTCTTCGGAACAAAAAGGCTTTTCAGTTTTTAAAAAAGGTCTTACTAAAAAAGGTTTTAATAATAAAAAAAAAAGAGTTTTGATTTTAAAAAAGGTTTTGTTAAAAAAGGGTTTTGATATTAAAATCTAGGGACCTAAACGCACATGGAGATTAACATGGCAAAATATGCACATAAACATGAAAAAGCAAAAGGTTTAGTAATTTAACGGACCTAAACACATTATCATGGCAAAATATGCACATAAACATGAAAAGGCAAAAGGTTTAGTAATTTAACCTACGAAGCGGAGGTTTGCTTCGGTAAATGTGAAAAAGGTTTGAATAAGGGAACACTGGAGAGCTCCAATCCTTCTGACGAGTTGTGGGAACGACCGCCTTTCTTCTCTGGGGATCTCCTTTGTTTCTCCCTTTCTCTCTCCTCTTTTTTGAAGAAAACCTTCTGACCCCCCTCAACCTCTCACACTCACAACTCCTTACACATGTCCTCTTGCCAATTATGCCATTTTTACTTTTTAGAAAAATAATGCATGCCATATGATATTTACCTGCAAAAAGTCAAACGACTACACAAATTTGTTAGTAATTGATTAAATGCAATAAAAATGCAATGAAATGCGACGACAAATCTTAGGGCAAAATTTGGGGTATTACAGTTGCCCCTATTTAAATAACTTCACCGGGTGATTCGAGCAACGGAGACTCGAGAAATCGTGGTGGAGGGATTTAAATACAGATAACCGAAAATTTTGCCTTTAGACGCAGTGCTATGCAATGATATGGACAAAACAAAATGAACTAAAATGCTAAATATAATATAAATCTGATATGATGCGTATGATGAAAATGACAAATGCACGGATACAGACGAAACAATGTCACAAGGGACGACCCACCGAGGAATTGCACTAGGGAAGAAGACATGTCATATCTGGAAGAACGTCGGGTAGACACGACACAGAATTGTTGATAGGTGCCAAGTAAATTAGAAATTGTCCGCAAGGTAAGACGCGAGTAAAACACGAGCTCAGGAGAAAAACGCAAATGGGGATAAAACACCCATGATGCCAAGTAAATAAATTTTGCCCACAAGGTAAGACACGAGTAAAACACGACCTCAGGGAGAAAAAAAAAAGCAAATGGGGGTAAAACACCATGATGTTAGGTAAACCCAGGAATATCTGGTAAACGGGGAATAAAACACCCGGGATAAAGGTACATGGGGGATAAAACACCCAAGGATAGAAGGTAAGTGGGGAGTAAAGCACCCAAGATAGACATGTAAATGGGGAGTAAAGCACCCAGGATAGAAATTAAAATGGGGAGTAAAGCACCCAAGATAAAAATGTAAATGGGGAGTAAAGCACCCAAGATAAAAATGTAAATGGGGAGTAAAACACCCAAGATAAAATGTAAATGGGGAGTAAAGCACCCAAGATAGAAATGTAAATGGGGAGTAAAGCACCCAAGCTAGAAATGTAAATGGGGAGTAAAGCACCCAAGATAGAGAGGTAAATGGGGAATAAAGCACCCAAGATAGAAATGTAAATGGGGAGTAAAGCACCCAAGATAGAAATGTAAATGGGGAATAAAGCACCCAAGATATGCACATGTATAGGAATTATGCTATGACATATGATCAAATGCAAATGCAGACGTTGACGACAAGGCTCGACTCTTTCGGTGAGATGACAAAACTGGAGGACTGATTCCTCAACACGGAGATCCTGTCATTCTGTTAAACTGTATCAAGTTGATAGTCACTGTAGGAATGATGAATAACTGCTTGGGAATTATGCAAGTAAACTGCCCCAGGTCAAATGAATTGATAATTGCTTCAGCTGTCTGATTCGTGGAATCGACTGTTTTGCTGTATCCTCGGAGGGCTTGCCCCAGTCTGAGTCTTGAACAATTCTCTGGATAAACCAAATCTGAGAAGATATTTCCTTGAACAAATCTTGAACTGATTCTTTGACAGGATGTAAAAGGAACTTGCCCCTGATAAGATCACTTGACCGTTTCTCATTGTTTGAAAATTCCTTAGAGGAAAGCCAGTTTGCAAACAAAAATATTCATACAAACATGGTAATGCAAAGTTCATGCGATTTTTGAAAAATTATTTTTGAAAGATGGAAAATACATGAGTCGTTAGTCAGAACAAGGCGGTTCAAGACACTCAAAGTTTAAAATAAAAGTGTATTGCCAAAATAAATGATTCGCAAGGATCTTTTGGAGTCAGGTTACGCAACCTTGTTGTAGTATACTATCAAAATAACCCTGTTTCAGTTAGGTCTTTTGAGGGTTGTAACGTGGCCTGGTTCACGGTTTATGAAACAAAAGATAAAGGCTCAAAATTTATTTGTACCCACCCAATCTAGGTGATGATCTTCAGTCCTATGCTCAGTTAACTCATACTATGCATTCAGGTTCCCATAAGTTAGGGATTTCATTGATCGTAGCAGTGATGATTCAAAAGTCAAAGGGACCTATGAAAAGGCAGCCACTACTCCCCTATAACATTTGATTGTTTTGACATTGAGGATTTTCAAGATAAGGGTTTAAAAATCTCTTTGTATTATCCCTAAATTTTGCCTGAACTGTTTATTTTAGAGTTTACAGTCAGCGGGATGCCCCGGTTTTCCCTAAGTCTCCTTCATAGGTTTTGACTTAGCGGGCTTCTTTTTCTTTTTTTATATTATTTTTTTGTGTGAAGGAAAGTGACTGTTTGATTTTAATGATTACGGTGAACCATCATCGACCTTTTGATTAGAAAACATCTTCGACACTTGTTTGACGTGTGCGAAGGAAAATTTGTTAATGAAAGGTGTATCGTATGAACACACAACCAAGTTAACTGAGAACTACCCATCCCAAGGTTAAAATTGTGGGTTTTTTGTAACGAAAGAAACTCCAACTTCTAGGCTCGAAGGGGGTAACGAGGGATTAACTTCCTTATTTCTCCAGTGTTTGGGAATTGAAACAATGCCTTACATCGTCAACAAGGTTTGATTGAAAGCATACTGACAACAATTATGGGTATAACGTTTTCATCATCCTCCCTCCGATCTTAGCATATCAAAATTTTGGACAAGAAGTAAACATTTGAAAAATAAAGCATAAAGATGCAAATAAATGGACGGAAATGAATTGAATCAAAAGTCGCAATGCTTATTTCATTAATGAAAGTACAAACATAATTAAAAGCAAACAACTTAAACAAAATAAGGAAAGTGCAAACAACGAGAAACAAAAGGCCTAGTGACAAAACTTCATTTCTGATGTACTGGCAAGGGATTTTTCTGAACATCCGGATGACTGTCTGTAAAATCAAGTATTCCAGTTCTAACCAATTCACATACTCTAGCCTTCAATGCAAAACAATGCTCCAAGTCATGGCCTGGGGCACCCTCATGGGAAGCACAATGGAGATCAGCCCTAAATCCAGCCGGAGGATTAAGAGGAGGTGGTAAAGCCTTTGTAGTAATCAGTCCTTGCCGGACTAAGTCAGGATCAAAGTGACTCCTATTCCGTTTCTGGTCTGATATCTGTGTCGAGGAATCAGCTTGACGACTCAAAGGTACACTAGAAGACGATAGGACCAAGAAGGAGAAACTGGGGGATAAATGCAATGCAAAAATGTGATGCTAATGCCATGCAATGGTCTCAAGAGTTTCAACGGTCGATTGCAAACATTCCCTTTTAGGAAAGCGAGAAAAGCTTTTAGACTTTAAAATGTAGGACTTTTCGAATTTGCAAAGGACTGTTGAATTCCTTGAAACTAGAAATGATATGATGCTTTATGGATGCGAAGCACAAATACACATAAGCAAACAAAAGGTCCCAAGTTAGAGGAACAATGAATGGAGTCAAGGTCTACCCTTCCCAAAGAGGTATGTACTATAGGTTGATTGTACCTGCAGAACAAGGGTTCTAAATCAGTGCCCAAAATCATCAGTCCATCCTTCGGATATTATCAACTTCCCAACTGACTTGAGGGTCGATAATATTCTCAAGAGAACCTCTTTTGAGTGTAGTATCGCGTAGCAACCATTGTAGGACTACTCCCACATAGTTCCCGCACTACATCCTATATAAGGCCAAGATGGTGTAAAGGTACTATGGTTCCCAGTATCACAGACTCCAATTGATAATGGTAAAAGTTTTCACGATTACACTCGATCAACCGAACCATTTTCGAAAGTGTCTCAACTGAGCGGTGATTCTCGAGTCAACTTAGTCGGGACTCACTCCCTATAAGCCTCGTCGAATATATCACCATCCTATAATAATGTCACTCAAGTCCGGGTGTAGGACTTATCTCACAACACAGTAACTCCCAAGCAGGTACCCTGAACAACGTATATACAAATGAGCAAAAATATTAATGAAACAAATATATAATGAAAAATAAACAAAATGGGGATAACCCTCAAAAGTTAGGACTCCCCAGTGAAGTCGCCATTTTCTGTTGTAGTGAAATTTGGATGTCAAGCTATTGATTAACTTGAATCTTAATTCATTTACAACCGGTCTTTGATTTATCCGAAGGAAAGGTTAAAGAAAGAAAAAACCTAAAGGGGAGAGATCTAAGGTTCGGGGGTTGATTAAGATTAGGGAAGGTATTAGCACCCTAAACTTCCGTAGTACTCTACGGGAACCTTTTGTTTATTTTTTTTATTTGTTTCATTTTTTTGCTTTAAGGGTATGTACAAAGGATTAAGGGTTTAAAAGACCTAAGGGGTTAATTCTAAGTTTACTCGGCAAGACATCGCATCTTGTGCCTACGTATCCTTACGGGAATGGAATCAGAGTAATCGTAGTTTCCCTTAAAAGGGAGGTTAGAGACTTCTTGACTGTGGTCAAGGTCTCAAGGGGAATAAACGCATCTTAAGGACACGCTTACATGGAGTCTTAAACTCCGATCTCTATGTTATAAATTGTTAAGTGCATTAGGGTTAGGTTAGGGATTCTGCGGCGGGAAACCCTAAAATGAGTGCGGCGACTCTTTTGGCCTAACACTAGGATAAAAGCAATTTTGCCCACAGCGGGACACCTAGGCTAAACAGGGTTTGATCCATTAAAGGGGTAAGACTATTTACTCGGCGGCCAAAAGGCTGGACCTAATCCTTCAGAAGGATAAAACTGTAAAAAAATGTGAAAATATGACAAATCATTATATGGAGGAATAATTAAGGTACAGAAATAAGAAAAGTAATAAAGGCAGAGGGTATAAAGAAACAAAGAAACATTTCTGAAAACATGAAGAATATGAAAATATGTAATGACACTTAGAATGAAGTGAGGGAGGAAAATAGTGTGGGGCTGTGGCCACCACAAGCACATCTCAACCTCGAGCATGCACATGAAATGCTAAAAGAGAGAAAACTAATAAAAGGGTACATAAAATGACACGACAAACATCAAACATCAGGAGTTCCTTACGAAAAGGTTTTAATTTTTTAATATTTTAATTATAAAAAAAAGGTTTTAACTTTTTAATAAAAAATATTTAAGTTAAAATTATAAAAAAAAAATTAAGTTTAAATTATATAAAAAAAAAAGTTTTTTTGGAGGAAAAGTCTTTTCAGTTTTTTTAGAACAAAAAAGGCTTTTCAATCCAAAAAAAGGCTTTTCAGTTTTTTTGGGAAAAGGCTTTTCAGTTTTTTTTGGGAAAAGGTTTTTGGGAACAAAAAGGTTTTTTTTTCTTCGGAACAAAAAGGCTTTTCAGTTTTTAAAAAAGGTCTTACTAAAAAAGGTTTTAATAATAAAAAAAAAAGAGTTTTGATTTTAAAAAAGGTTTTGTTAAAAAAGGGTTTTGATATTAAAATCTAGGGACCTAAACACACATGGAGATTAACATGGCAAAATATGCACATAAACATGAAAAAGCAAAAGGTTTAGTAATTTAACGGACCTAAACACATTATCATGGCAAAATATGCACATAAACATGAAAAGGCAAAAGGTTTAGTAATTTAACCTACGAAGCGGAGGTTTGCTTCGGTAAATGTGAAAAAGGTTTGAATAAGGGAACACTGGAGAACTTCAATCCTTCTGACAAGTTGTGGGAACGACCGCCTTTCTTCTCTGGGGATCTCCTTTGTTTCTCCCTTTCTCTCTCCTCTTTTCTGAAGAAAACCTTCTGACCCCTCTCAACCTCTCACACTCACAACTCCTTACACATGTCCTCTTGCCAATTATGCCATTTTTACTTTTTAGAAAAAAAAATGCATGCCATATGATAATTACCTGCAAAAAGTCAAACGACTACACAAATTTGTTAGTAATTGATTAAATGCAATAAAAATGCAATGAAATGCGACGACAAATCTTAGGGCAAAATTTGGGGTATTACACTTCCTAATAACGTTTTGCATGCCAGATTTCAAAGCTGGAATGAATTTCCCATTTCTACATCTTAAATCATCCATTAAGGAAATATTGAAACTTCAAAGCCTTGCAACATATTCACATTTCTAAACTTTAATATCAAAAACGTCACCCTCGAAGCAAAGTGTAGGTAAAGAGTTCAACAGTGTATCACATGTGTTCTTTGAGACTTGCTTTAACAATTTGGTTGGATTTACACATAAATCCATTACCAATTTACAATATATTATCAACCAAATATATCACTACTTTTTTTGTGCTGGTGACAAGCAAATGAATCGGTTAAGGTCGTGTATGCATTCAAGCCATTGGTAAAAAAAATTGATTGTAATGTAAAGTTTGCAATCGAGGATAGCTTTCCCAATTTACTTTTTCTTGGCAGTACAATAACTATTTGAAATTTAAAATTTGAATTTAAATAAGTTCTTTGCACTGTTCAAAGCTAATTGGTTAGAACAACTATTGCAATTCACCTCTCAAATAGTTTACCTAATTAATTAACTTAATAATGGAATTGAAGCAGCCTTAATAGGCGTGCAGCCTAAATTTTTTTTTTGTTGGAAACATTTTAAATTCAAATCACATGAGTTAGGAGGGGGAAAGTATTGAAAACATAAAAAATGAAATTTTTTCCAAAGCTGGGATTCGAACCAAGAATTCATATCTTAGAATTTGCCTGGTGAGCTACTTTGGAAGTTATGCTATAATCTAAAAACTTATATCTATACACCAAAATATTATCTGTTTTTCAATATAATAAAATATATCACATTTAAAAACTATGTTAATGAATGTAATAATTATCTGAGAGATTTATAAAAAAAGATATGAAAATAATTTTTTTGTGTTCTCAAAAACTTATGTTCAAAATAAGTTTAGAAAAATTAAAATTTATATGATCCACTTTATAAAATTAATATAACGAATGTATTAAAAATACAAAAAGCTACATTATTAAGATAATGCTATAGGTAACTTCTCATGTTATTACATTATTAAGAGGCTTTTTTTGTGGGACAAAAAACTAGTGATTTTAATATGTTAAATATGTAAAAAATTGAACAATTAATTTATTGAAAATCACATGTACTCTTTTAATTTATAAGATATGAGATTGCAATAACAGCAAATAATTTAGAGTAATCTTCAATTAAATCGACTCTTAGATATTTTAATGTAAATTAAATATATAATTTATAAAAGAATATTTCAAAAAATCACAGTGTAGGTCCTACAACAATCAAACCGTACTCCTGTCATAACTTTGGTAAAAATCTACCCTGAAGAAGAAAAAAATATATTAGAAAACTTATATGACACAAACCAAACCCAGTAGAAAAGAAAAAGATAAGATAATACAAAAAAAATAAGGTTTTCTCATATTCTATACTGACAATGAAATGTATCGTTCCATTTTTATTAAAAGAACGTTGGGTAAAATGTTCAAAAGGTACGTAACACACAATATTCTAGAAAAATATCAATGTGTTCAACTACTTGTGAATATATTTAATGCCTTCGAAACTCAAATACCCATTTCGATAGAAAACATAATCCTTGGCTTCTAATAATCAAAAGGGAATACCATAAATTATAATTATATACAAGACATTTGTGTTGCCTACCATATAAGAGTTGGAACATGGTGTCCAAAATATACGAATGAGATATTACAAATGAAAAATTCCAAGCCCCCAATAAGGACACTATACAAATATTCAATAGAAAAAATGAACACAAAAATCTCCATCAATTGGAGCGAGAGATCATTTTCCTAGAATCTTCCTAATAACGTTTTGTAGGCCAGATTTCAAATCTGGAATGAATTTCCCATTTCTACATCTTAAATCATCCATTAAGGAAATATTGAAACTTCAAAGCCTTGCAACATATTCACATTTCTAAACTTTAATATCAAAAACGTCACCCTCGAAGCAAAGTGTAGGTAAAGAGTTCAACAGTGTATCACATGTGTTCTTTGAGACTTGCTTTAACAATTTGGTTGGATTTACACATAAATCCATTACCAATTTACAATATATTATCAACCAAATATATCACTACTTTTTTTGTGCTGGTGACTAGCAGATGAATCGGTTAAGGTCGTGTATGCATTCAAGCCATTGGTAAAAAAATTGATTGTAATGTAAAGTTTGCAATCGAGGATAGCTTTCCCAATTTACTTTTTCTTGGCAGTACAATAACTATTTGAAATTTAAAATTTGAATTTAAATAAGTTCTTTGCACTGTTCAAAGCTAATTGGTTAGAACAACTATTGCAATTCACCTCTCAAATAGTTTACCTAATTAATTAACTTAATAATGGAATTGAAGCAGCCTTAATAGGCGTGTAGCCTAAATTTTTTTTTGTTGGAAACATTTTAAATTCAAATCACATGAGTTAGGAGGGGGAAAGTATTGAAAACATAAAAAATGAAATTTTTTCCAAAGCTGGGATTCGAACCCAGAATTCATATCTTAGAATTTGCCTGGTGAGCTACTTTGGAAGTTATGCTATAATCTACAAACTTATATCTATACACCAAAATATTATCTATTTTTCAATATAATAAAATATATCACATTTAAAAACTATGTTAATGAATGTAATAATTATCTGAGAGATTTATAAAAAAAGATATGAAAATAATTTTTTTGTGTTCTCAAAAACTTATGTTCAAAATAAGTTTAGAAAAATTAAAATTTATATGATCCACTTTATAAAATTAATATAACGAATGTATTAAAAATACAAAAAGCTACATTATTAAGATAATGCTTTAGGTAACTTCTCATGTTATTACATTATTAAGAGGCTTTTTTTGTGGGACAAAAAACTAGTGACTTTTAATATGTTAAAAATGTAAAAAATTGAACAATTAATTTATTGAAAATCACATGTACTCTTTTAATTTATAAATTATGAGATTGCAATAACAGCAAATACTTTAGAGTAATCTTCAATTAAATCGACTCTTAGATATTTTAATGTAAATTAAATATATAATTTATAAAAGAATATTTCAAAAAATCACAGTGTAGGTCCTACAACAATCAAACCGTACTCCTGTCATAACTTTGGTAAAAATCTACCCTGAAGAAGAAAACAATATATTAGAAAACTTATATGACACAAACCAAACCCAGTAGAAAAGAAAAAGATAAGATAATACAAAAAAAATAAGGTTTTCTCATATTCTATACTGACAATGAAATGTATCGTTCCATTTTTATTAAAAGAATGTTGGGTAAAATGTTCAAAAGGTACGTAACACACAATATTCTAGAAAAATATCAATGTGTTCAACTACTTGTGAATATATTTAATGCCTTCGAAACTCAAATACCCATTTCGATAGAAAACATAATCCTTGGCTTCTAATAATCAAAAGGGAATACCATAAATTATAATTATATACAAGACATTTGTGTTGCCTACCATATAAGAGTTGGAACATGGTGTCCAAAATATACGAATGAGATATTACAAATGAAAAATTCCAAGCCCCCAATAAGGACACTATACAAATATTCAATAGAAAAAATGAACACAAAAATCTCCATCAATTGGAGCGAGAGATCATTTTCCTAGAATCTTCCTAATAACGTTTTGTAGGCCAGATTTCAAATCTGGAATGAATTTCCCATTTCTACATCTTAAATCATCCATTAAGGAAATATTGAAACTTCAAAGCCTTGCAACATATTCACATTTCTAAACTTTAATATCAAAAACGTCACCCTCGAAGCAAAGTGTAGGTAAAGAGTTCAACAGTGTATCACATGTGTTCTTTGAGACTTGCTTTAACAATTTGGTTGGATTTACACATAAATCCATTACCAATTTACAATATATTATCAACCAAATATATCACTACTTTTTTTGTGCTGGTGACTAGCAGATGAATCGGTTAAGGTCGTGTATGCATTCAAGCCATTGGTAAAAAAATTGATTGTAATGTAAAGTTTGCAATCGAGGATAGCTTTCCCAATTTAATTTTTCTTGGCAGTACAATAACTATTTGAAATTTAAAATTTGAATTTAAATAAGTTCTTTGCACTGTTCAAAGCTAATTGGTTAGAACAACTATTGCAATTCACCTCTCAAATAGTTTACCTAATTAATTAACTTAATAATGGAATTGAAGCAGCCTTAATAGGCGTGTAGCCTAAATTTTTTTTTGTTGGAAACATTTTAAATTCAAATCACATGAGTTAGGAGGGGGAAAGTATTGAAAACATAAAAAATGAAATTTTTTCCAAAGCTGGGATTCGAACCCAGAATTCATATCTTAGAATTTGCCTAGTGAGCTACTTTGAAAGTTGTGCTATAATCTACAAACTTATATCTATACACCAAAATATTATCTGTTTTTCAATATAATAAAATATATCACATTTAAAAACTATGTTAATGAATGTAATAATTATTTGAGAGATTTATAAAAAAAGATATGAAAATAATTTTTTTGTGTTCTCAAAAACCTATGTTCAAAATAAGTTTAGAAAAATTAAAATTTATATGATCCACTTTATAAAATTAATATAACGAATGTATTAAAAATACAAAAAGCTACATTATTAAGATAATGCTTTAGGTAACTTCTCATGTTATTACATTATTAAGAGGCTTTTTTTGTGGGACAAAAAACTAGTGACTTTTAATATGTTAAAAATGTAAAAAATTGAACAATTAATTTATTGAAAATCACATGTACTCTTTTAATTTATAAGATATGAGATTGCAATAACAGCAAATACTTTAGAGTAATCTTCAATTAAATCGACTCTTATATATTTTAATGTAAATTAAATATATAATTTATAAAAGAATATTTCAAAAAATCACAGTGTAGGTCCTACAACAATCAAACCGTACTCCTGTCATAACTTTGGTAAAAATCTACCCTGAAGAAGAAAAAAATATATTAGAAAACTTATATGACACAAACCAAACCCAGTAGAAAAGAAAAAGATAAGATAATACAAAAAAAAAATTAGGTTTTCTCATATTCTATACTGACAATGAAATGTATCGTTCCATTTTTATTAAAAGAACGTTGGGTAAAATGTTCAAAAGGTACGTAACACACAATATTCTAGAAAAATATCAATGTGTTCAACTACTTGTGAATATATTTAATGCCTTCGAAACTCAAATACCCATTTCGATAGAAAACATAATCCTTGGCTTCTAATAATCAAAAGGGAATACCATAAATTATAATTATATACAAGACATTTGTGTTGCCTACCATATAAGAGTTGGAACATGGTGTCCAAAATATACGAATGAGATATTACAAATGAAAAATTCCAAGCCCCCAATAAGGACACTATACAAATATTCAATAGAAAAAATGAACACAAAAATCTCCATCAATTGGAGCGAGAGATCATTTTCCTAGAATCTTCCTAATAACGTTTTGTAGGCCAGATTTCAAATCTGGAATGAATTTCCCATTTCTACATCTTAAATCATCCATTAAGGAAATATTGAAACTTCAAAGCCTTGCAACATATTCACATTTCTAAACTTTAATATCAAAAACGTCACCCTCGAAGCAAAGTGTAGGTAAAGAGTTCAACAGTGTATCACATGTGTTCTTTGAGACTTGCTTTAACAATTTGGTTGGATTTACACATAAATCCATTACCAATTTACAATATATTATCAACCAAATATATCACTACTTTTTTTGTGCTGGTGACTAGCAGATGAATCGGTTAAGGTCGTGTATGCATTCAAGCCATTGGTAAAAAAATTGATTGTAATGTAAAGTTTGCAATCGAGGATAGCTTTCCCAATTTACTTTTTCTTGGCAGTACAATAACTATTTGAAATTTAAAATTTGAATTTAAATAAGTTCTTTGCACTGTTCAAAGCTAATTGGTTAGAACAACTATTGCAATTCACCTCTCAAATAGTTTACCTAATTAATTAACTTAATAATGGAATTGAAGCAGCCTTAATAGGCGTGTAGCCTAAATTTTTTTTTGTTGGAAACATTTTAAATTCAAATCACATGAGTTAGGAGGGGGAAAGTATTGAAAACATAAAAAATGAAATTTTTTCCAAAGCTGGGATTCGAACCCAGAATTCATATCTTAGAATTTGCCTGGTGAGCTACTTTGGAAGTTATGCTATAATCTACAAACTTATATCTATACACCAAAATATTATCTATTTTTCAATATAATAAAATATATCACATTTAAAAACTATGTTAATGAATGTAATAATTATCTGAGAGATTTATAAAAAAAGATATGAAAATAATTTTTTTGTGTTCTCAAAAACTTATGTTCAAAATAAGTTTAGAAAAATTAAAATTTATATGATCCACTTTATAAAATTAATATAACGAATGTATTAAAAATACAAAAAGCTACATTATTAAGATAATGCTTTAGGTAACTTCTCATGTTATTACATTATTAAGAGGCTTTTTTTGTGGGACAAAAAACTAGTGACTTTTAATATGTTAAAAATGTAAAAAATTGAACAATTAATTTATTGAAAATCACATGTACTCTTTTAATTTATAAATTATGAGATTGCAATAACAGCAAATACTTTAGAGTAATCTTCAATTAAATCGACTCTTAGATATTTTAATGTAAATTAAATATATAATTTATAAAAGAATATTTCAAAAAATCACAGTGTAGGTCCTACAACAATCAAACCGTACTCCTGTCATAACTTTGGTAAAAATCTACCCTGAAGAAGAAAACAATATATTAGAAAACTTATATGACACAAACCAAACCCAGTAGAAAAGAAAAAGATAAGATAATACAAAAAAAATAAGGTTTTCTCATATTCTATACTGACAATGAAATGTATCGTTCCATTTTTATTAAAAGAATGTTGGGTAAAATGTTCAAAAGGTACGTAACACACAATATTCTAGAAAAATATCAATGTGTTCAACTACTTGTGAATATATTTAATGCCTTCGAAACTCAAATACCCATTTCGATAGAAAACATAATCCTTGGCTTCTAATAATCAAAAGGGAATACCATAAATTATAATTATATACAAGACATTTGTGTTGCCTACCATATAAGAGTTGGAACATGGTGTCCAAAATATACGAATGAGATATTACAAATGAAAAATTCCAAGCCCCCAATAAGGACACTATACAAATATTCAATAGAAAAAATGAACACAAAAATCTCCATCAATTGGAGCGAGAGATCATTTTCCTAGAATCTTCCTAATAACGTTTTGTAGGCCAGATTTCAAATCTGGAATGAATTTCCCATTTCTACATCTTAAATCATCCATTAAGGAAATATTGAAACTTCAAAGCCTTGCAACATATTCACATTTCTAAACTTTAATATCAAAAACGTCACCCTCGAAGCAAAGTGTAGGTAAAGAGTTCAACAGTGTATCACATGTGTTCTTTGAGACTTGCTTTAACAATTTGGTTGGATTTACACATAAATCCATTACCAATTTACAATATATTATCAACCAAATATATCACTACTTTTTTTGTGCTGGTGACTAGCAGATGAATCGGTTAAGGTCGTGTATGCATTCAAGCCATTGGTAAAAAAATTGATTGTAATGTAAAGTTTGCAATCGAGGATAGCTTTCCCAATTTAATTTTTCTTGGCAGTACAATAACTATTTGAAATTTAAAATTTGAATTTAAATAAGTTCTTTGCACTGTTCAAAGCTAATTGGTTAGAACAACTATTGCAATTCCCCTCTCAAATATTTTACCTGATTAATTAACTTAATAATGGAATTGAAGCAGCCTTAATAGGCGTGTAGCCTAAATTTTTTTTTTGTTGGAAACATTTTAAATTCAAATCACATGAGTTAAAAGGGGGAAAGTATTGAAAACATAAAAAATGAAATTTTTTCCAAAGCTGGGATTCGAACCCAGAATTCATATCTTAGAATTTTCCTGGTGAACTACTTTGGAAGTTATGCTATAATCTACAAACTTATATCTATACACCAAAATATTATCTGTTTTTCATATAATAAAATATATCACATTTAAAAACTATGTTAATGAATGTAATAATTATCTGAGAGATTTATAAAAAAAGATATGAAAATAATTTTTTTGTGTTCTCAAAAACTTATGTTCAAAATAAGTTTAGAAAAATTAAAATTTATATGATCCACTTTATAAAATTAATATAACGAATGTATTAAAAATACAAAAAGCTACATTATTAAGATAATGCTTTAGGTAACTTCTCATATTATTACATTATTAAGAGGCTTTTTTTGTGGGACAAAAAACCAGTGACTTTTAATATGTTAAAAATGTAAAAAATTGAACAATTAATTTATTGAAAATCACATGTACTCTTTTAATTTATAAGATATGAGATTGCAATAACAACAAATACTTTAGAGTAATCTTCAATTAAATCGACTCTTAGATATTTTAATGTAAATTAAATATATAATTTATAAACGAATATTTCTAAAAATCACAGTGTAGGTCCTACAACAATCAAACCGTACTACTGTCATAACTTTGGTAAAAATCTACACTGAAGAAGAAAAAAATATATTAGAAAACTTATATGACACAAACCAAACCCAGTAGAAAAGAAAAAGATAAGATAATACAAAAAAAAAAATTAGGTTTTCTCATATTCTATACTGACAATGAAATGTATCGTTCCATTTTTATTAAAAGAACGTTGGGTAAAATGTTCAAAAGGTACGTAACACACAATATTCTAGAAAAATATCAATGTGTTCAACTACTTGTGAATATATTTAATGCCTTCGAAACTCACATACCCATTTCGATAGAAAACATAATCCTTGGCTTCTAATAATCAAAAGGGAATACCATAAATTATAATTATATATAAGACATTTGTGTTGCCTACCATATAAGAGTTGGAACATGGTGTCCAAAATATACGAATGAGATATTACAAATGAAAAATTCCAAGCCCCCAATAAGGACACTATACAAATATTCAATAGAAAAAATGAACACAAAAATCTCCATCAATTGGAGCGAGAGATCATTTTCCTAGAATCTTCCTAATAACGTTTTGTAGGCCAGATTTCAAATCTGGAATGAATTTCCCATTTCTACATCTTAAATCATCCATTAAGGAAATATTGAAACTTCAAAGCCTTGCAACATATTCACATTTCTAAACTTTAATATCAAAAACGTCACCCTCGAAGCAAAGTGTAGGTAAAGAGTTCAACAGTGTATCACATGTGTTCTTTGAGACTTGCTTTAACAATTTGGTTGGATTTACACATAAATCCATTACCAATTTACAATATATTATCAACCAAATATATCACTACTTTTTTTGTGTTGGTGACTAGCAGATGAATCGGTTAAGGTCGTGTATGCATTCAAGCCATTGGTAAAAAAATTGATTGTAATGTAAAGTTTGCAATCGAGGATAGCTTTCCCAATTTAATTTTTCTTGGCAGTACAATAACTATTTGAAATTTAAAATTTGAATTTAAATAAGTTCTTTGCACTGTTCAAAGCTAATTGGTTAGAACAACTATTGCAATTCACCTCTCAAATAGTTTACCTAATTAATTAACTTAATAATGGAATTGAAGCAGCCTTAATAGGCGTGTAGCCTAAATTTTTTTTTGTTGGAAACATTTTAAATTCAAATCACATGAGTTAGGAGGGGGAAAGTATTGAAAACATAAAAAATGAAATTTTTTCCAAAGCTGGGATTCGAACCCAGAATTCATATCTTAGAATTTGCCTCGTGAGCTACTTTGGAAGTTATGCTATAATCTACAAACTTATATCTATACACCAAAATATTATCTGTTTTTCAATATAATAAAATATATCACATTTAAAAACTATGTTAATGAATGTAATAATTATCCGAGAGATTTATAAAAAAAGATATGAAAATAATTTTTTTGTGTTCTCAAAAACCTATGTTCAAAATAAGTTTAGAAAAATTAAAATTTATATGATCCACTTTATAAAATTAATATAACGAATGTATTAAAAATACAAAAAGCTACATTATTAAGATAATGCTTTAGGTAACTTCTCATGTTATTACATTATTAAGAGGCTTTTTTTGTGGGACAAAAAACTAGTGACTTTTAATATGTTAAAAATGTAAAAAATTGAACAATTAATTTATTGAAAATCACATGTACTCTTTTAATTTATAAGATATGAGATTGCAATAACAGCAAATACTTTAGAGTAATCTTCAATTAAATCGACTCTTAGATATTTTAATGTAAATTAAATATATAATTTATAAAAGAATATTTCAAAAAATCACAGTGTAGGTCCTACAACAATCAAACCGTACTACTGTCATAACTTTGGTAAAAATCTACACTGAAGAAGAAAAAAAAAATATTAGAAAACTTATATGACACAAACCAAACCCAGTAGAAAAGAAAAAGATAAGATAATACAAAAAAATAAGGTTTTCTCATATTCTATACTGACAATGAAATGTATCGTTCCATTTTTATTAAAAGAACGTTGGGTAAAATGTTCAAAACGTACGTAACACACAATATTCTAGAAAAATATCAATGTGTTCAACTACTTGTGAATATATTTAATGCCTTCGAAACTCAAATACCCATTTCGATAGAAAACATAATCCTTGGCTTCTAATAATCAAAAGGGAATACCATAAATTATAATTATATACAAGACATTTGTGTTGCCTACCATATAAGAGTTGGAACATGGTGTCCAAAATATACGAATGAGATATTACAAATGAAAAATTCCAAGCCCCCAATAAGGACACTATACAAATATTCAATAGAAAAAATGAACACAAAAATCTCCATCAATTGGAGCGAGAGATCATTTTCCTAGAATCTTCCTAATAACGTTTTGTAGGCCAGATTTCAAATCTGGAATGAATTTCCCATTTCTACATCTTAAATCATCCATTAAGGAAATATTGAAACTTCAAAGCCTTGCAACATATTCACATTTCTAAACTTTAATATCAAAAACGTCACCCTCGAAGCAAAGTGTAGGTAAAGAGTTCAACAGTGTATCACATGTGTTCTTTGAGACTTGCTTTAACAATTTGGTTGGATTTACACATAAATCCATTACCAATTTACAATATATTATCAACCAAATATATCACTACTTTTTTTGTGCTGGTGACTAGCAGATGAATCGGTTAAGGTCGTGTATGCATTCAAGCCATTGGTAAAAAAATTGATTGTAATGTAAAGTTTGCAATCGAGGATAGCTTTCCCAATTTACTTTTTCTTGGCAGTACAATAACTATTTGAAATTTAAAATTTGAATTTAAATAAGTTCTTTGCACTGTTCAAAGCTAATTGGTTAGAACAACTATTGCAATTCACCTCTCAAATAGTTTACCTAATTAATTAACTTAATAATGGAATTGAAGCAGCCTTAATAGGCGTGTAGCCTAAATTTTTTTTTGTTGGAAACATTTTAAATTCAAATCACATGAGTTAGGAGGGGGAAAGTATTGAAAACATAAAAAATGAAATTTTTTCCAAAGCTGGGATTCGAACCCAGAATTCATATCTTAGAATTTGCCTGGTGAGCTACTTTGGAAGTTATGCTATAATCTACAAACTTATATCTATACACCAAAATATTATCTGTTTTTCAATATAATAAAATATATCACATTTAAAAACTATGTTAATGAATGTAATAATTATCTGAGAGATTTATAAAAAAAGATATGAAAATAATTTTTTTGTGTTCTCAAAAACTTATGTTCAAAATAAGTTTAGAAAAATTAAAATTTATATGATCCACTTTATAAAATTAATATAACGAATGTATTAAAAATACAAAAAGCTACATTATTAAGATAATGCTTTAGGTAACTTCTCATGTTATTACATTATTAAGAGGCTTTTTTTGTGGGACAAAAAACTAGTGACTTTTAATATGTTAAAAATGTAAAAAATTGAACAATTAATTTATTGAAAATCACATGTACTCTTTTAATTTATAAGATATGAGATTGCAATAACAGCAAATACTTTAGAGTAATCTTCAATTAAATCGACTCTTATATATTTTAATGTAAATTAAATATATAATTTATAAAAGAATATTTCAAAAAATCACAGTGTAGGTCCTACAACAATCAAACCGTACTCCTGTCATAACTTTGGTAAAAATCTACCCTGAAGAAGAAAAAAATATATTAGAAAACTTATATGACACAAACCAAACCCAGTAGAAAAGAAAAAGATAAGATAATACAAAAAAAAAATTAGGTTTTCTCATATTCTATACTGACAATGAAATGTATCGTTCCATTTTTATTAAAAGAACGTTGGGTAAAATGTTCAAAAGGTACGTAACACACAATATTCTAGAAAAATATCAATGTGTTCAACTACTTGTGAATATATTTAATGCCTTCGAAACTCAAATACCCATTTCGATAGAAAACATAATCCTTGGCTTCTAATAATCAAAAGGGAATACCATAAATTATAATTATATACAAGACATTTGTGTTGCCTACCATATAAGAGTTGGAACATGGTGTCCAAAATATACGAATGAGATATTACAAATGAAAAATTCCAAGCCCCCAATAAGGACACTATACAAATATTCAATAGAAAAAATGAACACAAAAATCTCCATCAATTGGAGCGAGAGATCATTTTCCTAGAATCTTCCTAATAACGTTTTGTAGGCCAGATTTCAAATCTGGAATGAATTTCCCATTTCTACATCTTAAATCATCCATTAAGGAAATATTGAAACTTCAAAGCCTTGCAACATATTCACATTTCTAAACTTTAATATCAAAAACGTCACCCTCGAAGCAAAGTGTAGGTAAAGAGTTCAACAGTGTATCACATGTGCTCTTTGAGACTTGCTTTAACAATTTGGTTGGATTTACACATAAATCCATTACCAATTTACAATATATTATCAACCAAATATATCACTACTTTTTTTGTGCTGGTGACTAGCAGATGAATCGGTTAAGGTCGTGTATGCATTCAAGCCATTGGTAAAAAAAATTGATTGTAATGTAAAGTTTGCAATCGAGGATAGCTTTCCCAATTTAATTTTTCTTGGCAGTACAATAACTATTTGAAATTTAAAATTTGAATTTAAATAAGTTCTTTGCACTGTTCAAAGCTAATTGGTTAGAACAACTATTGCAATTCACCTCTCAAATAGTTTACCTAATTAATTAACTTAATAATGGAATTGAAGCAGCCTTAATAGGCGTGCAACCTAAATTTTTTTTTTTGTTGGAAACATTTTAAATTCAAATCACATGAGTTAGGAGGGGGAAAGTATTGAAAAAATAAAAAATGAAATTTTTTCCAAAGCTGGGATTCGAACCCAAAATTCATATCTTAGAATTTGCCTGGTGAGCTACTTTGGAAGTTATGCTATAATCTACAAACTTATATCTATACACCAAAATATTATCTGTTTTTCAATATAATAAAATCTATCACATTTAAAAACTATGTTAATGAATGTAATAATTATCTGAGAGATTTATAAAAAAAGATATGAAAATAATTTTTTTGTGTTCTCAAAAACTTATGTTCAAAATAAGTTTAGAAAAATTAAAATTTATATGATCCACTTTATAAAATTAATATAACGAATGTATTAAAAATACAAAAAGCTACATTATTAAGATAATGCTTTAGGTAACTTCTCATATTATTACATTATTAAGAGGCTTTTTTTGTGGGACAAAAAACTAGTGACTTTTAATATGTTAAAAATGTAAAAAATTGAACAATTAATTTATTGAAAATCACATGTACTCTTTTAATTTATAAGATATGAGATTGCAATAACAGCAAATACTTTAGAGTAATCTTCAATTAAATCGACTCTTATATATTTTAATGTAAATTAAATATATAATTTATAAAAGAATATTTCAAAAAATCACAGTGTAGGTCCTACAACAATCAAACCGTACTCCTGTCATAACTTTGGTAAAAATCTACCCTGAAGAAGAAAAAAATATATTAGAAAACTTATATGACACAAACCAAATCCAGTAGAAAAGAAAAAGATAAGATAATACAAAAAAAAAATTAGGTTTTCTCATATTCTATACTGCCAATGAAATGTATCGTTCCATTTTTATTAAAAGAACGTTGGGTAAAATGTTCAAAAGGTACGTAACACACAATATTCTAGAAAAATATCAATGTGTTCAACTACTTGTGAATATATTTAATGCCTTCGAAACTCAAATACCCATTTCGATAGAAAACATAATCCTTGGCTTCTAATAATCAAAAGGGAATACCATAAATTATAATTATATACAAGACATTTGTGTTGCCTACCATATAAGAGTTGGAACATGGTGTCCAAAATATACGAATGAGATATTACAAATGAAAAATTCCAAGCCCCCAATAAGGACACTATACAAATATTCAATAGAAAAAATGAACACAAAAATCTCCATCAATTGGAGCGAGAGATCATTTTCCTAGAATCTTCCTAATAACGTTTTGTAGGCCAGATTTCAAATCTGGAATGAATTTCCCATTTCTACATCTTAAATCATCCATTAAGGAAATATTGAAACTTCAAAGCCTTGCAACATATTCACATTTCTAAACTTTAATATCAAAAACGTCACCCTCGAAGCAAAGTGTAGGTAAAGAGTTCAACAGTGTATCACATGTGCTCTTTGAGACTTGCTTTAACAATTTGGTTGGATTTACACATAAATCCATTACCAATTTACAATATATTATCAACCAAATATATCACTATTATTTTTGTGTTGGTGACTAGCGGATGAATTGGTTAAGGCCGTGTATGCATTCAAGCCATTGGTAAAAAAAATTGATTGTAATGTAAAGTTTGCAATCGAGGATAGCTTTCCCAATTTACTTTTTCTTGGCTGTAGAATAAGTATTTGAAATTTAAAATTTGAATTTAAATAAGTTCTTTGCATTGTTCAAAGCTAATTGGTTAGAACAACTATTGCAATTCCCCTCTCAAATATTTTACCTGATTAATTAACTTAATAATGGAATTGAAGCAGCCTTAATAGGCGTGTAGCCTAAATTTTTTTTTTGTTGGAAACATTTTAATTTCAAATCACATGAGTTAGGATGGGAAAGTATTGAAAACATAAAAAATGAAATTTTTTCCAAAGCTGGGATTCGAACCCAGAATTCATATCTTAGAATTTTCCTGGTGAGCTACTTTGGAAGTTATGCTATAATCTACAAACTTATATCTATACACCAAAATATTATCTATTTTTCA
Source organism: Lathyrus sativus (assembly GCA_963859935.3). Taxonomy (NCBI): domain Eukaryota; kingdom Viridiplantae; phylum Streptophyta; class Magnoliopsida; order Fabales; family Fabaceae; genus Lathyrus; species Lathyrus sativus. Next base: position 489,893,129 of record OZ012736.1, read on the forward strand.
ATATAATAAAATGTATCACATTTAAAAACTATGTTAATGAATGTAATAATTATCTGAGAGATTTATAAAAAAAGATATGAAAATAATTTTTTTGTGTTCTCAAAAACTTAAGTTCAAAATAAGTTTAGAAAAATTAAAATTTATATGATCCACTTTATAAAATTAATATAACGAATGTATTAAAAATGCAAAAAGCTACATTATTAAGATAATGCTTTAGGTAAATTCTCATATTATTACATTATTAAGAGGCTTTTTTTGTGGGACAAAAAACCAGTGACTTTTAATATGTTAAAAATGTAAAAAATTGAACAATTAATTTATTGAAAATCACATGTACTCTTTTAATTTATAAGATATGAGATTGCAATAACAGCAAATACTTTAGAGTAATCTTCAATTAAATCGACTCTTAGATATTTTAATAAAAATTAAATATATAATTTATAAACGAATATTTCTAAAAATCACAGTGTAGGTCCTACAACAATCAAACCGTACTACTGTCATAACTTTGGTAAAAATCTACACTGAAGAAGAAAAAAAAATATTAGAAAACTTATATGACACAAACCAAACCCAGTAGAAAAGAAAAAGATAAGATAATACAAAAAAATAAGGTTTTCTCATATTCTATACTGACAATGAAATGTATCGTTCCATTTTTATTAAAAGAACGTTGGGTAAAATGTTCAAAAGGTACGTAACACACAATATTCTAGAAAAATATCAATGTGTTCAACTACTTGTGAATATATTTAATGCCTTCGAAACTCAAATACCCATTTCGATAGAAAACATAATCCTTGGCTTCTAATAATCAAAAGGGAATACCATAAATTATAATTATATACAAGACATTTGTGTTGCCTACCATATAAGAGTTGGAACATGGTGTCCAAAATATACGAATGAGATATTACAAATGAAAAATTCCAAGCCCCCAATAAGGACACTATACAAATATTCAATAGAAAAAATGAACACAAAAATCTCCATCAATTGGAGCGAGAGATCATTTTCCTAGAATCTTCCTAATAACGTTTTGTAGGCCAGATTTCAAATCTGGAATGAATTTCCCATTTCTACATCTTAAATCATCCATTAAGGAAATATTGAAACTTCAAAGCCTTGCAACATATTCACATTTCTAAACTTTAATATCAAAAACGTCACCCTCGAAGCAAAGTGTAGGTAAAGAGTTCAACAGTGTATCACATGTGTTCTTTGAGACTTGCTTTAACAATTTGGTTGGATTTACACATAAATCCATTACCAATTTACAATATATTATCAACCAAATATATCACTACTTTTTTTGTGCTGGTGACTAGCAGATGAATCGGTTAAGGTCGTGTATGCATTCAAGCCATTGGTAAAAAAATTGATTGTAATGTAAAGTTTGCAATCGAGGATAGCTTTCCCAATTTACTTTTTCTTGGCAGTACAATAACTATTTGAAATTTAAAATTTGAATTTAAATAAGTTCTTTGCACTGTTCAAAGCTAATTGGTTAGAACAACTATTGCAATTCACCTCTCAAATAGTTTACCTAATTAATTAACTTAATAATGGAATTGAAGCAGCCTTAATAGGCGTGTAGCCTAAATTTTTTTTTGTTGGAAACATTTTAAATTCAAATCACATGAGTTAGGAGGGGGAAAGTATTGAAAACATAAAAAATGAAATTTTTTCCAAAGCTTGGATTCGAACCCAGAATTCATATCTTAGAAATTGCCTGGTGAGCTACTTTGGAAGTTATGCTATAATCTACAAACTTATATCTATACACCAAAATATTATCTGTTTTTCAATATAATAAAATATATCACATTTAAAAACTATGTTAATGAATGTAATAATTATCTGAGAGATTTATAAAAAAAGATATGAAAATAATTTTTTTGTGTTCTCAAAAACTTATGTTCAAAATAAGTTTAGAAAAATTAAAATTTATATGATCCACTTTATAAAATTAATATAACGAATGTATTAAAAATACAAAAAGCTACATTATTAAGATAATGCTTTAGGTAACTTCTCATGTTATTACATTATTAAGAGGCTTTTTTTGTGGGACAAAAAACTAGTGACTTTTAATATGTTAAAAATGTAAAAAATTGAACAATTAATTTATTGAAAATCACATGTACTCTTTTAATTTATAAGATATGAGATTGCAATAACAGCAAATACTTTAGAGTAATCTTCAATTAAATCGACTCTTATATATTTTAATGTAAATTAAATATATAATTTATAAAAGAATATTTCAAAAAATCACAGTGTAGGTCCTACAACAATCAAACCGTACTCCTGTCATAACTTTGGTAAAAATCTACCCTGAAGAAGAAAAAAATATATTAGAAAACTTATATGACACAAACCAAACCCAGTAGAAAAGAAAAAGATAAGATAATACAAAAAAAATTAGGTTTTCTCATATTCTATACTGACAATGAAATGTATCGTTCCATTTTTATTAAAAGAACGTTGGGTAAAATGTTCAAAAGGTACGTAACACACAATATTCTAGAAAAATATCAATGTGTTCAACTACTTGTGAATATATTTAATGCCTTCGAAACTCAAATACCCATTTCGATAGAAAACATAATCCTTGGCTTCTAATAATCAAAAGGGAATACCATAAATTATAATTATATACAAGACATTTGTGTTGCCTACCATATAAGAGTTGGAACATGGTGTCCAAAATATACGAATGAGATATTACAAATGAAAAATTCCAAGCCCCCAATAAGGACATTATACAAATATTCAATAGAAAAAATGAACACAAAAATCTCCATCAATTGGAGCGAGAGATCATTTTCCTAGAATCTTCCTAATAACGTTTTGTAGGCCAGATTTCAAATTTGGAATGAATTTCCCATTTCTACATCTTAAATCATCCATTAAGGAAATATTGAAACTTCAAAGCCTTGCAACATATTCACATTTCTAAACTTTAATATCAAAAACGTCACCCTCGAAGCAAAGTGTAGGTAAAGAGTTCAACAGTGTATCACATGTGCTCTTTGAGACTTGCTTTAACAATTTGGTTGGATTTACACATAAATCCATTACCAATTTACAATTTATTATCAACCAAATATATCACTATTATTTTTGTGTTGGTGACTAGCGGATGAATTGGTTAAGGCCGTGTATGCATTCAAGCCATTGGTAAAAAAAATTGATTGTAATGTAAAGTTTGCAATCGAGGATAGCTTTCCCAATTTACTTTTTCTTGGCTGTAGAATAAGTATTTGAAATTTAAAATTTGAATTTAAATAAGTTCTTTGCATTGTTCAAAGCTAATTGGTTAGAACAACTATTGCAATTCCCCTCTCAAATATTTTACCTGATTAATTAACTTAATAATGGAATTGAAGCAGCCTTAATAGGCGTGTAGCCTAAATTTTTTTTGTTGGAAACATTTTAATTTCAAATCACATGAGTTAGGAGGGGGAAAGTATTGAAAACATAAAAAATGAAATTTTTTCCAAAGCTGGGATTCGAACCCAGAATTCATATCTTAGAATTTTCCTGGTGAGCTACTTTGGAAGTTATGCTATAATCTACAAACTTATATCTATACACAAAAATATTATCTATTTTTCAATATAATAAAATGTATCACATTTAAAAACTATGTTAATGAATGTAATAATTATCTGAGAGATTTATAAAAAAAGATATGAAAATAATTTTTTTGTGTTCTCAAAAACTTAAGTTCAAAATAAGTTTAGAAAAATTAAAATTTATATGATCCACTTTATAAAATTAATATAACGAATGTATTAAAAATGCAAAAAGCTACATTATTAAGATAATGCTTTAGGTAACTTCTCATATTATTACATTATTAAGAGGCTTTTTTTGTAGGACAAAAAACAAGTGACTTTTAATATGTTAAAAATGTAAAAAATTGAACAATTAATTTATTGAAAATCACATGTACTCTTTTAATTTATAAGATATGAGATTGCAATAACAGCAAATACTTTAGAGTAATCTTCAATTAAATCGACTCTTAGATATTTTAATGTAAATTAAATATATAATTTATAAACGAATATTTCTAAAAATCACAGTGTAGGTCCTACAACAATCAAACCGTACTACTGTCATAACTTTGGTAAAAATCTACACTGAAGAAGAAAAAAAAATATTAGAAAACTTATATGACACAAACCAAACCCAGTAGAAAAGAAAAAGATAAGATAATACAAAAAAATAAGGTTTTCTCATATTCTATACTGACAATGAAATGTATCGTTCCATTTTTATTAAAAGAACGTTGGGTAAAATGTTCAAAACGTACGAAACACACAATATTCTAGAAAAATATCAATGTGTTCAACTACTTGTGAATATATTTAATGCCTTCGAAACTCAAATACCCATTTCGATAGAAAACATAATCCTTGGCTTCTAATAATCAAAAGGGAATACCATAAATTATAATTATATACAAGACATTTGTGTTGCCTACCATATAAGAGTTGGAACATGGTGTCCAAAATATACGAATGAGATATTACAAATGAAAAATTCCAAGCCCCCAATAAGGACACTATACAAATATTCAATAGAAAAAATGAACACAAAAATCTCCATCAATTGGAGCGAGAGATCATTTTCCTAGAATCTTCCTAATAACGTTTTGTAGGCCAGATTTCAAATCTGGAATGAATTTCCCATTTCTACATCTTAAATCATCCATTAAGGAAATATTGAAACTTCAAAGCCTTGCAACATATTCACATTTCTAAACTTTAATATCAAAAACGTCACCCTCGAAGCAAAGTGTAGGTAAAGAGTTCAACAGTGTATCACATGTGTTCTTTGAGACTTGCTTTAACAATTTGGTTGGATTTACACATAAATCCATTACCAATTTACAATATATTATCAACCAAATATATCACTACTTTTTTTGTGCTGGTGACTAGCAGATGAATCGGTTAAGGTCGTGTATGCATTCAAGCCATTGGTAAAAAAATTGATTGTAATGTAAAGTTTGCAATCGAGGATAGCTTTCCCAATTTACTTTTTCTTGGCAGTACAATAACTATTTGAAATTTAAAATTTGAATTTAAATAAGTTCTTTGCACTGTTCAAAGCTAATTGGTTAGAACAACTATTGCAATTCACCTCTCAAATAGTTTACCTAATTAATTAACTTAATAATGGAATTGAAGCAGCCTTAATAGGCGTGTAGCCTAAATTTTTTTTTGTTGGAAACATTTTAAATTCAAATCACATGAGTTAGGAGGGGGAAAGTATTGAAAACATAAAAAATGAAATTTTTTCCAAAGCTGGGATTCGAACCCAGAATTCATATCTTAGAATTTGCCTGGTGAGCTACTTTGGAAGTTATGCTATAATCTACAAACTTATATCTATACACCAAAATATTATCTGTTTTTCAATATAATAAAATATATCACATTTAAAAACTATGTTAATGAATGTAATAATTATCTGAGAGATTTATAAAAAAAGATATGAAAATAATTTTTTTGTGTTCTCAAAAACTTATGTTCAAAATAAGTTTAGAAAAATTAAAATTTATATGATCCACTTTATAAAATTAATATAACGAATGTATTAAAAATACAAAAAGCTACATTATTAAGATAATGCTTTAGGTAACTTCTCATGTTATTACATTATTAAGAGGCTTTTTTTGTGGGACAAAAAACTAGTGACTTTTAATATGTTAAAAATGTAAAAAATTGAACAATTAATTTATTGAAAATCACATGTACTCTTTTAATTTATAAGATATGAGATTGCAATAACAGCAAATACTTTAGAGTAATCTTCAATTAAATCGACTCTTATATATTTTAATGTAAATTAAATATATAATTTATAAAAGAATATTTCAAAAAATCACAGTGTAGGTCCTACAACAATCAAACCGTACTCCTGTCATAACTTTGGTAAAAATCTACCCTGAAGAAGAAAAAAATATATTAGAAAACTTATATGACACAAACCAAACCCAGTAGAAAAGAAAAAGATAAGATAATACAAAAAAAAATTAGGTTTTCTCATATTCTATACTGACAATGAAATGTATCGTTCCATTTTTATTAAAAGAACGTTGGGTAAAATGTTCAAAAGGTACGTAACACACAATATTCTAGAAAAATATCAATGTGTTCAACTACTTGTGAATATATTTAATGCCTTCGAAACTCAAATACCCATTTCGATAGAAAACATAATCCTTGGCTTCTAATAATCAAAAGGGAATACCATAAATTATAATTATATACAAGACATTTGTGTTGCCTACCATATAAGAGTTGGAACATGGTGTCCAAAATATACGAATGAGATATTACAAATGAAAAATTCCAAGCCCCCAATAAGGACACTATACAAATATTCAATAGAAAAAATGAACACAAAAATCTCCATCAATTGGAGCGAGAGATCATTTTCCTAGAATCTTCCTAATAACGTTTTGTAGGCCAGATTTCAAATCTGGAATGAATTTCCCATTTCTACATCTTAAATCATCCATTAAGGAAATATTGAAACTTCAAAGCCTTGCAACATATTCACATTTCTAAACTTTAATATCAAAAACGTCACCCTCGAAGCAAAGTGTAGGTAAAGAGTTCAACAGTGTATCACATGTGCTCTTTGAGACTTGCTTTAACAATTTGGTTGGATTTACACATAAATCCATTACCAATTTACAATATATTATCAACCAAATATATCACTATTATTTTTGTGTTGGTGACTAGCGGATGAATTGGTTAAGGTCGTGTATGCATTCAAGCCATTGGTGAAAAAAATTGATTGTAATGAAAAGTTTGCAATCGAGGATAGCTTTCCCAATTTACTTTTTCTTGGCTGTAGAATAACTATTTGAAATTTAAAATTTGAATTTAAATAAGTTCTTTGCATTGTTTAAAGCTAATTGGTTAGAACAACTATTGCAATTCCCCTCTCAAATATTTTACCTGATTAATTAACTTAATAATGGAATTGAAGCAGCCTTAATAGGCGTGTAGCCTAAATTTTTTTTTTTGTTGGAAACATTTTAAATTCAAATCACATGAGTTAAAAGGGGGAAAGTATTGAAAACATAAAAAATGAAATTTTTTCCAAAGCTGGGATTCGAACCCAGAATTCATATCTTAGAATTTTCCTGGTGAACTACTTTGGAAGTTATGCTATAATCTACAAACTTATATCTATACACCAAAATATTATCTGTTTTTCATATAATAAAATATATCACATTTAAAAACTATGTTAATGAATGTAATAATTATCTGAGAGATTTATAAAAAAAGATATGAAAATAATTTTTTTGTGTTCTCAAAAACTTATGTTCAAAATAAGTTTAGAAAAATTAAAATTTATATGATCCACTTTATAAAATTAATATAACGAATGTATTAAAAATACAAAAAGCTACATTATTAAGATAATGCTTTAGGTAACTTCTCATATTATTACATTATTAAGAGGCTTTTTTTGTGGGACAAAAAACCAGTGACTTTTAATATGTTAAAAATGTAAAAAATTGAACAATTAATTTATTGAAAATCACATGTACTCTTTTAATTTATAAGATATGAGATTGCAATAACAGCAAATACTTTAGAGTAATCTTCAATTAAATCGACTCTTAGATATTTTAATGTAAATTAAATATATAATTTATAAACGAATATTTCTAAAAATCACAATGTAGGTCCTACAACAATCAAACCGTACTACTGTCATAACTTTGGTAAAAATCTACACTGAAGAAGAAAAAAATATATTAGAAAACTTATATGACACAAACCAAACCCAGTAGAAAAGAAAAAGATAAGATAATACAAAAAAATAAGTTTTTCTCATATTCTATACTGACAATGAAATGTATCGTTCCATTTTTATTAAAAGAACGTTGGGTAAAATGTTCAAAAGGTACGTAACACACAATATTCTAGAAAAATATCAATGTGTTCAACTACTTGTGAATATATTTAATGCCTTCGAAACTCAAATACCCATTGCGATAGAAAACATAATCCTTGGCTTCTAATAATCAAAAGGGAATACCATAAATTATAATTATATACAAGACATTTGTGTTGCCTACCATATAAGAGTTGGAACATGGTGTCCAAAATATACGAATGAGATATTACAAATGAAAAATTCCAAGCCCCCAATAAGGACACTATACAAATATTCAATAGAAAAAATGAACACAAAAATCTCCATCAATTGGAGTGAGAGATCATTTTCCTAGAATCTTCCTAATAACGTTTTGCATGCCAGATTTCAAAGCTGGAATGAATTTCCCATTTCTACATCTTAAATCATCCATTAAGGAAATATTGAAACTTCAAAGCCTTGCAACATATTCACATTTCTAAACTTTAATATCAAAAACGTCACCCTCGAAGCAAAGTGTAGGTAAAGAGTTCAACAGTGTATCACATGTGTTCTTTGAGACTTGCTTTAACAATTTGGTTGGATTTACACATAAATCCATTACCAATTTACAATATATTATCAACCAAATATATCACTACTTTTTTTGTGCTGGTGACTAGCAGATGAATCGGTTAAGGTCGTGTATGCATTCAAGCCATTGGTAAAAAAAATTGATTGTAATGTAAAGTTTGCAATCGAGGATAGCTTTCCCAATTTAATTTTTCTTGGCAGTACAATAACTATTTGAAATTTAAAATTTGAATTTAAATAAGTTTTTTGCACTGTTCAAAGCTAATTGGTTAGAACAACTATTGCAATTCACCTCTCAAATAGTTTACCTAATTAATTAACTTAATAATGGAATTGAAGCAGCCTTAATAGGCGTGCAACCTAAATTTTTTTTTTGTTGGAAACATTTTAAATTCAAATCACATGAGTTAGGAGGGGGAAAGTATTGAAAACATAAAAAATGAAATTTTTTCCAAAGCTGGGATTCGAACCCAAAATTCATATCTTAGAATTTGCCTGGTGAGCTACTTTGGAAGTTATGCTATAATCTACAAACTTATATCTATACACCAAAATATTATCTGTTTTTCAATATAATAAAATCTATCACATTTAAAAACTATGTTAATGAATGTAATAATTATCTGAGAGATTTATAAAAAAAGATATGAAAATAATTTTTTTGTGTTCTCAAAAACTTATGTTCAAAATAAGTTTAGAAAAATTAAAATTTATATGATCCACTTTATAAAATTAATATAACGAATGTATTAAAAATACAAAAAGCTACATTATTAAGATAATGCTTTAGGTAACTTCTCATATTATTACATTATTAAGAGGCTTTTTTTGTGGGACAAAAAACTAGTGACTTTTAATATGTTAAAAATGTAAAAAATTGAACAATTAATTTATTGAAAATCACATGTACTCTTTTAATTTATAAGATATGAGATTGCAATAACAGCAAATACTTTAGAGTAATCTTCAATTAAATCGACTCTTATATATTTTAATGTAAATTAAATATATAATTTATAAAAGAATATTTCAAAAAATCACAGTGTAGGTCCTACAACAATCAAACCGTACTCCTGTCATAACTTTGGTAAAAATCTACCCTGAAGAAGAAACAAATATATTAGAAAACTTATATGACACAAACCAAACCCAGTAGAAAAGAAAAAGATAAGATAATACAAAAAAAAAATTAGGTTTTCTCATATTCTATACTGACAATGAAATGTATCGTTCCATTTTTATTAAAAGAACGTTGGGTAAAATGTTCAAAAGGTACGTAACACACAATATTCTAGAAAAATATCAATGTGTTCAACTACTTGTGAATATATTTAATGCCTTCGAAACTCAAATACCCATTGCGATAGAAAACATAATCCTTGGCTTCTAATAATCAAAAGGGAATACCATAAATTATAATTATATACAAGACATTTGTGTTGCCTACCATATAAGAGTTGGAACATGGTGTCCAAAATATACGAATGAGATATTACAAATGAAAAATTCCAAGCCCCCAATAAGGACACTATACAAATATTCAATAGAAAAAATGAACACAAAAATCTCCATCAATTGGAGTGAGAGATCATTTTCCTAGAATCTTCCTAATAACGTTTTGCATGCCAGATTTCAAAGCTGGAATGAATTTCCCATTTCTACATCTTAAATCATCCATTAAGGAAATATTGAAACTTCAAAGCCTTGCAACATATTCACATTTCTAAACTTTAATATCAAAAACGTCACCCTCGAAGCAAAGTGTAGGTAAAGAGTTCAACAGTGTATCACATGTGTTCTTTGAGACTTGCTTTAACAATTTGGTTGGATTTACACATAAATCCATTACCAATTTACAATATATTATCAACCAAATATATCACTACTTTTTTTGTGCTGGTGACTAGCAGATGAATCGGTTAAGGTCGTGTATGCATTCAAGCCATTGGTAAAAAAAATTGATTGTAATGTAAAGTTTGCAATCGAGGATAGCTTTCCCAATTTAATTTTTCTTGGCAGTACAATAACTATTTGAAATTTAAAATTTGAATTTAAATAAGTTTTTTGCACTGTTCAAAGCTAATTGGTTAGAACAACTATTGCAATTCACCTCTCAAATAGTTTACCTAATTAATTAACTTAATAATGGAATTGAAGCAGCCTTAATAGGCGTGCAACCTAAATTTTTTTTTTGTTGGAAACATTTTAAATTCAAATCACATGAGTTAGGAGGGGGAAAGTATTGAAAACATAAAAAATGAAATTTTTTCCAAAGCTGGGATTCGAACCCAAAATTCATATCTTAGAATTTGCCTGGTGAGCTACTTTGGAAGTTATGCTATAATCTACAAACTTATATCTATACACCAAAATATTATCTGTTTTTCAATATAATAAAATCTATCACATTTAAAAACTATGTTAATGAATGTAATAATTATCTGAGAGATTTATAAAAAAAGATATGAAAATAATTTTTTTGTGTTCTCAAAAACTTATGTTCAAAATAAGTTTAGAAAAATTAAAATTTATATGATCCACTTTATAAAATTAATATAACGAATGTATTAAAAATACAAAAAGCTACATTATTAAGATAATGCTTTAGGTAACTTCTCATATTATTACATTATTAAGAGGCTTTTTTTGTGGGACAAAAAACTAGTGACTTTTAATATGTTAAAAATGTAAAAAATTGAACAATTAATTTATTGAAAATCACATGTACTCTTTTAATTTATAAGATATGAGATTGCAATAACAGCAAATACTTTAGAGTAATCTTCAATTAAATCGACTCTTATATATTTTAATGTAAATTAAATATATAATTTATAAAAGAATATTTCAAAAAATCACAGTGTAGGTCCTACAACAATCAAACCGTACTCCTGTCATAACTTTGGTAAAAATCTACCCTGAAGAAGAAACAAATATATTAGAAAACTTATATGACACAAACCAAACCCAGTAGAAAAGAAAAAGATAAGATAATACAAAAAAAAAATTAGGTTTTCTCATATTCTATACTGACAATGAAATGTATCGTTCCATTTTTATTAAAAGAACGTTGGGTAAAATGTTCAAAAGGTACGTAACACACAATATTCTAGAAAAATATCAATGTGTTCAACTACTTGTGAATATATTTAATGCCTTCGAAACTCAAATACCCATTTCGATAGAAAACATAATCCTTGGCTTCTAATAATCAAAAGGGAATACCATAAATTATAATTATATACAAGACATTTGTGTTGCCTACCATATAAGAGTTGGAACATGGTGTCCAAAATATACGAATGAGATATTACAAATGAAAAATTCCAAGCCCCCAATAAGGACACTATACAAATATTCAATAGAAAAAATGAACACAAAAATCTCCATCAATTGGAGTGAGAGATCATTTTCCTAGAATCTTCCTAATAACGTTTTGCATGCCAGATTTCAAAGCTGGAATGAATTTCCCATTTCTACATCTTAAATCATCCATTAAGGAAATATTGAAACTTCAAAGCCTTGCAACATATTCACATTTCTAAACTTTAATATCAAAAACGTCACCCTCGAAGCAAAGTGTAGGTAAAGAGTTCAACAGTGTATCACATGTGTTCTTTGAGACTTGCTTTAACAATTTGGTTGGATTTACACATAAATCCATTACCAATTTACAATATATTATCAACCAAATATATCACTACTTTTTTTGTGCTGGTGACTAGCAGATGAATCGGTTAAGGTCGTGTATGCATTCAAGCCATTGGTAAAAAAAATTGATTGTAATGTAAAGTTTGCAATCGAGGATAGCTTTCCCAATTTAATTTTTCTTGGCAGTACAATAACTATTTGAAATTTAAAATTTGAATTTAAATAAGTTTTTTGCACTGTTCAAAGCTAATTGGTTAGAACAACTATTGCAATTCACCTCTCAAATAGTTTACCTAATTAATTAACTTAATAATGGAATTGAAGCAGCCTTAATAGGCGTGCAACCTAAATTTTTTTTTGTTGGAAACATTTTAAATTCAAATCACATGAGTTAGGAGGGGGAAAGTATTGAAAACATAAAAAATGAAATTTTTTCCAAAGCTGGGATTCGAACCCAAAATTCATATCTTAGAATTTGCCTGGTGAGCTACTTTGGAAGTTATGCTATAATCTACAAACTTATATCTATACACCAAAATATTATCTGTTTTTCAATATAATAAAATCTATCACATTTAAAAACTATGTTAATGAATGTAATAATTATCTGAGAGATTTATAAAAAAAGATATGAAAATAATTTTTTTGTGTTCTCAAAAACTTATGTTCAAAATAAGTTTAGAAAAATTAAAATTTATATGATCCACTTTATAAAATTAATATAACGAATGTATTAAAAATACAAAAAGCTACATTATTAAGATAATGCTTTAGGTAACTTCTCATATTATTACATTATTAAGAGGCTTTTTTTGTGGGACAAAAAACTAGTGACTTTTAATATGTTAAAAATGTAAAAAATTGAACAATTAATTTATTGAAAATCACATGTACTCTTTTAATTTATAAGATATGAGATTGCAATAACAGCAAATACTTTAGAGTAATCTTCAATTAAATCGACTCTTATATATTTTAATGTAAATTAAATATATAATTTATAAAAGAATATTTCAAAAAATCACAGTGTAGGTCCTACAACAATCAAACCGTACTCCTGTCATAACTTTGGTAAAAATCTACCCTGAAGAAGAAACAAATATATTAGAAAACTTATATGACACAAACCAAACCCAGTAGAAAAGAAAAAGATAAGATAATACAAAAAAAAAATTAGGTTTTCTCATATTCTATACTGACAATGAAATGTATCGTTCCATTTTTATTAAAAGAACGTTGGGTAAAATGTTCAAAAGGTACGTAACACACAATATTCTAGAAAAATATCAATGTGTTCAACTACTTGTGAATATATTTAATGCCTTCGAAACTCAAATACCCATTTCGATAGAAAACATAATCCTTGGCTTCTAATAATCAAAAGGGAATACCATAAATTATAATTATATACAAGACATTTGTGTTGCCTACCATATAAGAGTTGGAACATGGTGTCCAAAATATACGAATGAGATATTACAAATGAAAAATTCCAAGCCCCCAATAAGGACACTATACAAATATTCAATAGAAAAAATGAACACAAAAATCTCCATCAATTGGAGCGAGAGATCATTTTCCTAGAATCTTCCTAATAACGTTTTGTAGGCCAGATTTCAAATCTGGAATGAATTTCCCATTTCTACATCTTAAATCATCCATTAAGGAAATATTGAAACTTCAAAGCCTTGCAACATATTCACATTTCTAAACTTTAATATCAAAAACGTCACCCTCGAAGCAAAGTGTAGGTAAAGAGTTCAACAGTGTATCACATGTGTTCTTTGAGACTTGCTTTAACAATTTGGTTGGATTTACACATAAATCCATTACCAATTTACAATATATTATCAACCAAATATATCACTACTTTTTTTGTGCTGGTGACTAGCAGATGAATCGGTTAAGGTCGTGTATGCATTCAAGCCATTGGTAAAAAAATTGATTGTAATGTAAAGTTTGCAATCGAGGATAGCTTTCCCAATTTACTTTTTCTTGGCAGTACAATAACTATTTGAAATTTAAAATTTGAATTTAAATAAGTTCTTTGCACTGTTCAAAGCTAATTGGTTAGAACAACTATTGCAATTCCCCTCTCAAATATTTTACCTGATTAATTAACTTAATAATGGAATTGAAGCAGCCTTAATAGGCGTGTAGCCTAAATTTTTTTTTGTTGGAAACATTTTAATTTCAAATCACATGAGTTAGGAGGGGGAAAGTATTGAAAACATAAAAAATGAAATTTTTTCCAAAGCTGGGATTCGAACCCAGAATTCATATCTTAGAATTTTCCTGGTGAGCTACTTTGGAAGTTATGCTATAATCTACAAACTTATATCTATACACCAAAATATTATCTATTTTTCAATATAATAAAATGTATCACATTTAAAAACTATGTTAATGAATGTAATAATTATCTGAGAGATTTATAAAAAAAGATATGAAAATAATTTTTTTGTGTTCTCAAAAACTTAAGTTCAAAATAAGTTTAGAAAAATTAAAATTTATATGATCCGCTTTATAAAATTAATATAACGAATGTATTAAAAATGCAAAAAGCTACATTATTAAGATAATGCTTTAGGTAACTTCTCATATTATTACATTATTAAGAGGCTTTTTTTTGTGGGACAAAAAACCAGTGACTTTTAATATGTTAAAAATGTAAAAAATTGAACAATTAATTTATTGAAAATCACATGTACTCTTTTAATTTATAAGATATGAGATTGCAATAACAGCAAATACTTTAGAGTAATCTTCAATTAAATCGACTCTTAGATATTTTAATGTAAATTAAATATATAATTTATAAACAAATATTTCTAAAAATCACAGTGTAGGTCCTACAACAATCAAACCGTACTACTGTCATAACTTTGGTAAAAATCTACACTGAAGAAGAAAAAAAATATTAGAAAACTTATATGACACAAACCAAACCCAGTAGAAAAGAAAAAGATAAGATAATACAAAAAAATAAGGTTTTCTCATATTCTATACTGACAATGAAATGTATCGTTCCATTTTTATTAAAAGAACGTTGGGTAAAATGTTCAAAAGGTACGTAACACACAATATTCTAGAAAAATATCAATGTGTTCAACTACTTGTGAATATATTTAATGCCTTCGAAACTCAAATACCCATTTCGATAGAAAACATAATCCTTGGCTTCTAATAATCAAAAGGGAATACCATAAATTATAATTATATACAAGACATTTGTGTTGCCTACCATATAAGAGTTGGAACATGGTGTCCAAAATATACGAATGAGATATTACAAATGAAAAATTCCAAGCCCTCAATAAGGACATTATACAAATATTCAATAGAAAAAATGAACACAAAAATCTCCATCAATTGGAGCGAGAGATCATTTTCCTAGAATCTTCCTAATAACGTTTTGTAGGCCAGATTTCAAATCTGGAATGAATTTCCCATTTCTACATCTTAAATCATCCAATAAGAAAATATTGAAACTTCAAAGCCTTGCAACATATTCACATTTCTAAACTTTAATATCAAAAACGTCACCCTCGAAGCAAAGTGTAGGTAAAGAGTTCAACAGTGTATCACATGTGCTCTTTGAGACTTGCTTTAACAATTTGGTTGGATTTACACATAAATCCATTACCAATTTACAATATATTATCAACCAAATATATCACTATTATTTTTGTGTTGGTGACTAGCGGATGAATTGGTTAAGGTCGTGTATGCATTCAAGCCATTGGTAAAAAAAATTGATTGTAATGTAAAGTTTGCAATCGAGGATAGCTTTCCCAATTTACTTTTTCTTGGCTGTAGAATAACTATTTGAAATTTAAAATTTGAATTTAAATAAGTTCTTTGCATTGTTCAAAGCTAATTGGTTAGAACAACTATTGCAATTCCCCTCTCAAATATTTTACCTGATTAATTAACTTAATAATGGAATTGAAGCAGCCTTAATAGGCGTGTAGCCTAAATTTTTTTTTTTTGTTGGAAACATTTTAAATTCAAATCACATGAGTTAAAAGGGGGAAAGTATTGAAAACATAAAAAATGAAATTTTTTCCAAAGCTGGGATTCGAACCCAGAATTCATATCTTAGAATTTTCCTGGTGAGCTACTTTGGAAGTTATGCTATAATCTACAAACGTATATCTATACACCAAAATATTATCTGTTTTTCAATATAATAAAATCTATCACATTT
This sequence comes from Lathyrus sativus, assembly GCA_963859935.3. Taxonomy (NCBI): domain Eukaryota; kingdom Viridiplantae; phylum Streptophyta; class Magnoliopsida; order Fabales; family Fabaceae; genus Lathyrus; species Lathyrus sativus. Next base: position 489,909,492 of record OZ012736.1, read on the forward strand.
AAAAACTATGTTAATGAATGTAATAATTATCTGAGAGATTTATAAAAAAAGATATGAAAATAATTTTTTTGTGTTCTCAAAAACTTATGTTCAAAATAAGTTTAGAAAAATTAAAATTTATATGATCCACTTTATAAAATTAATATAACGAATGTATTAAAAATACAAAAAGCTACATTATTAAGATAATGCTTTAGGTAACTTCTCATGTTATTACATTATTAAGAGGCTTTTTTTGTGGGACAAAAAACTAGTGACTTTTAATATGTTAAAAATGTAAAAAATTGAACAATTAATTTATTGAAAATCACATGTACTCTTTTAATTTATAAGATATGAGATTGCAATAACAGCAAATACTTTAGAGTAATCTTCAATTAAATCGACTCTTATATATTTTAATGTAAATTAAATATATAATTTATAAAAGAATATTTCAAAAAATCACAGTGTAGGTCCTACAACAATCAAACCGTACTCCTGTCATAACTTTGGTAAAAATCTACCCTGAAGAAGAAAAAAATATATTAGAAAACTTATATGACACAAACCAAACCCAGTAGAAAAGAAAAAGATAAGATAATACAAAAAAAAAATTAGGTTTTCTCATATTCTATACTGACAATGAAATGTATCGTTCCATTTTTATTAAAAGAACGTTGGGTAAAATGTTCAAAAGGTACGTAACACACAATATTCTAGAAAAATATCAATGTGTTCAACTACTTGTGAATATATTTAATGCCTTCGAAACTCAAATACCCATTTCGATAGAAAACATAATCCTTGGCTTCTAATAATCAAAAGGGAATACCATAAATTATAATTATATACAAGACATTTGTGTTGCCTACCATATAAGAGTTGGAACATGGTGTCCAAAATATACGAATGAGATATTACAAATGAAAAATTCCAAGCCCCCAATAAGGACACTATACAAATATTCAATAGAAAAAATGAACACAAAAATCTCCATCAATTGGAGCGAGAGATCATTTTCCTAGAATCTTCCTAATAACGTTTTGTAGGCCAGATTTCAAATCTGGAATGAATTTCCCATTTCTACATCTTAAATCATCCATTAAGGAAATATTGAAACTTCAAAGCCTTGCAACATATTCACATTTCTAAACTTTAATATCAAAAACGTCACCCTCGAAGCAAAGTGTAGGTAAAGAGTTCAACAGTGTATCACATGTGCTCTTTGAGACTTGCTTTAACAATTTGGTTGGATTTACACATAAATCCATTACCAATTTACAATATATTATCAACCAAATATATCACTATTATTTTTGTGTTGGTGACTAGCGGATGAATTGGTTAAGGTCGTGTATGCATTCAAGCCATTGGTGAAAAAAATTGATTGTAATGAAAAGTTTGCAATCGAGGATAGCTTTCCCAATTTACTTTTTCTTGGCTGTAGAATAACTATTTGAAATTTAAAATTTGAATTTAAATAAGTTCTTTGCATTGTTTAAAGCTAATTGGTTAGAACAACTATTGCAATTCCCCTCTCAAATATTTTACCTGATTAATTAACTTAATAATGGAATTGAAGCAGCCTTAATAGGCGTGTAGCCTAAATTTTTTTTTTTGTTGGAAACATTTTAAATTCAAATCACATGAGTTAAAAGGGGGAAAGTATTGAAAACATAAAAAATGAAATTTTTTCCAAAGCTGGGATTCGAACCCAGAATTCATATCTTAGAATTTTCCTGGTGAGCTACTTTGGAAGTTATGCTATAATCTACAAACTTATATCTATACACCAAAATATTATCTGTTTTTCAATATAATAAAATCTATCACATTTAAAAACTATGTTAATGAATGTAATAATTATCTGAGAGATTTATAAAAAAAGATATGAAAATAATTTTTTTGTGTTCTCAAAAACTTATGTTCAAAATAAGTTTAGAAAAATTAAAATTTATATGATCCACTTTATAAAATTAATATAACGAATGTATTAAAAATACAAAAAGCTACATTATTAAGATAATGCTTTAGGTAACTTCTCATATTATTACATTATTAAGAGGCTTTTTTTGTGGGACAAAAAACTAGTGACTTTTAATATGTTAAAAATGTAAAAAATTGAACAATTAATTTATTGAAAATCACATGTACTCTTTTAATTTATAAGATATGAGATTGCAATAACAGCAAATACTTTAGAGTAATCTTCAATTAAATCGACTCTTATATATTTTAATGTAAATTAAATATATAATTTATAAAAGAATATTTCTAAAAATCACAGTGTAGGTCCTACAACAATCAAACCGTACTCCTGTCATAACTTTGGTAAAAATCTACCCTGAAGAAGAAAAAAATATATTAGAAAACTTATATGACACAAACCAAACCCAGTAGAAAAGAAAAAGATAAGATAATACAAAAAAAAAATTAGGTTTTCTCATATTCTATACTGACAATGAAATGTATCGTTCCATTTTTATTAAAAGAACGTTGGGTAAAATGTTCAAAAGGTACGTAACACACAATATTCTAGAAAAATATCAATGTGTTCAACTACTTGTGAATATATTTAATGCCTTCGAAACTCAAATACCCATTTCGATAGAAAACATAATCCTTGGCTTCTAATAATCAAAAGGGAATACCATAAATTATAATTATATACAAGACATTTGTGTTGCCTACCATATAAGAGTTGGAACATGGTGTCCAAAATATACGAATGAGATATTACAAATGAAAAATTCCAAGCCCCCAATAAGGACACTATACAAATATTCAATAGAAAAAATGAACACAAAAATCTCCATCAATTGGAGCGAGAGATCATTTTCCTAGAATCTTCCTAATAACGTTTTGTAGGCCAGATTTCAAATCTGGAATGAATTTCCCATTTCTACATCTTAAATCATCCATTAAGGAAATATTGAAACTTCAAAGCCTTGCAACATATTCACATTTCTAAACTTTAATATCAAAAACGTCACCCTCGAAGCAAAGTGTAGGTAAAGAGTTCAACAGTGTATCACATGTGCTCTTTGAGACTTGCTTTAACAATTTGGTTGGATTTACACATAAATCCATTACCAATTTACAATATATTATCAACCAAATATATCACTATTATTTTTGTGTTGGTGACTAGCGGATGAATTGGTTAAGGTCGTGTATGCATTCAAGCCATTGGTGAAAAAAATTGATTGTAATGAAAAGTTTGCAATCGAGGATAGCTTTCCCAATTTACTTTTTCTTGGCTGTAGAATAACTATTTGAAATTTAAAATTTGAATTTAAATAAGTTCTTTGCATTGTTTAAAGCTAATTGGTTAGAACAACTATTGCAATTCCCCTCTCAAATATTTTACCTGATTAATTAACTTAATAATGGAATTGAAGCAGCCTTAATAGGCGTGTAGCCTAAATTTTTTTTTTTGTTGGAAACATTTTAAATTCAAATCACATGAGTTAAAAGGGGGAAAGTATTGAAAACATAAAAAATGAAATTTTTTCCAAAGCTGGGATTCGAACCCAGAATTCATATCTTAGAATTTTCCTGGTGAGCTACTTTGGAAGTTATGCTATAATCTACAAACTTATATCTATACACCAAAATATTATCTGTTTTTCAATATAATAAAATCTATCACATTTAAAAACTATGTTAATGAATGTAATAATTATCTGAGAGATTTATAAAAAAAGATATGAAAATAATTTTTTTGTGTTCTCAAAAACTTATGTTCAAAATAAGTTTAGAAAAATTAAAATTTATATGATCCACTTTATAAAATTAATATAACGAATGTATTAAAAATACAAAAAGCTACATTATTAAGATAATGCTTTAGGTAACTTCTCATATTATTACATTATTAAGAGGCTTTTTTTGTGGGACAAAAAACTAGTGACTTTTAATATGTTAAAAATGTAAAAAATTGAACAATTAATTTATTGAAAATCACATGTACTCTTTTAATTTATAAGATATGAGATTGCAATAACAGCAAATACTTTAGAGTAATCTTCAATTAAATCGACTCTTATATATTTTAATGTAAATTAAATATATAATTTATAAAAGAATATTTCTAAAAATCACAGTGTAGGTCCTACAACAATCAAACCGTACTCCTGTCATAACTTTGGTAAAAATCTACCCTGAAGAAGAAAAAAATATATTAGAAAACTTATATGACACAAACCAAACCCAGTAGAAAAGAAAAAGATAAGATAATACAAAAAAAAAAATAGGTTTTCTCATATTCTATACTGACAATGAAATGTATCGTTCCATTTTTATTAAAAGAATGTTGGGTAAAATGTTCAAAAGGTACGTAACACACAATATTCTAGAAAAATATCAATGTGTTCAACTACTTGTGAATATATTTAATGCCTTCGAAACTCAAATACCCATTTCGATAGAAAACATAATCCTTGGCTTCTAATAATCAAAAGGGAATACCATAAATTATAATTATATACAAGACATTTGTGTTGCCTACCATATAAGAGTTGGAACATGGTGTCCAAAATATACGAATGAGATATTACAAATGAAAAATTCCAAGCCCCCAATAAGGACACTATACAAATATTCAATAGAAAAAATGAACACAAAAATCTCCATCAATTGGAGCGAGAGATCATTTTCCTAGAATCTTCCTAATAACGTTTTGTAGGCCAGATTTCAAATCTGGAATGAATTTCCCATTTCTACATCTTAAATCATCCATTAAGGAAATATTGAAACTTCAAAGCCTTGCAACATATTCACATTTCTAAACTTTAATATCAAAAACGTCACCCTCGAAGCAAAGTGTAGGTAAAGAGTTCAACAGTGTATCACATGTGCTCTTTGAGACTTGCTTTAACAATTTGGTTGGATTTACACATAAATCCATTACCAATTTACAATATATTATCAACCAAATATATCACTATTATTTTTGTGTTGGTGACTAGCGGATGAATTGGTTAAGGTCGTGTATGCATTCAAGCCATTGGTGAAAAAAATTGATTGTAATGAAAAGTTTGCAATCGAGGATAGCTTTCCCAATTTACTTTTTCTTGGCTGTAGAATAACTATTTGAAATTTAAAATTTGAATTTAAATAAGTTCTTTGCATTGTTTAAAGCTAATTGGTTAGAACAACTATTGCAATTCCCCTCTCAAATATTTTACCTGATTAATTAACTTAATAATGGAATTGAAGCAGCCTTAATAGGCGTGTAGCCTAAATTTTTTTTTTTGTTGGAAACATTTTAAATTCAAATCACATGAGTTAAAAGGGGGAAAGTATTGAAAACATAAAAAATGAAATTTTTTCCAAAGCTGGGATTCAAACCCAGAATTCATATCTTAGAATTTTCCTGGTGAGCTACTTTGGAAGTTATGCTATAATCTACAAACTTATATCTATACACCAAAATATTATCTGTTTTTCAATATAATAAAATCTATCACATTTAAAAACTATGTTAATGAATGTAATAATTATCTGAGAGATTTATAAAAAAAGATATGAAAATAATTTTTTTGTGTTCTCAAAAACTTATGTTCAAAATAAGTTTAGAAAAATTAAAATTTATATGATCCACTTTATAAAATTAATATAACGAATGTATTAAAAATACAAAAAGCTACATTATTAAGATAATGCTTTAGGTAACTTCTCATATTATTACATTATTAAGAGGCTTTTTTTGTGGGACAAAAAACTAGTGACTTTTAATATGTTAAAAATGTAAAAAATTGAACAATTAATTTATTGAAAATCACATGTACTCTTTTAATTTATAAGATATGAGATTGCAATAACAGCAAATACTTTAGAGTAATCTTCAATTAAATCGACTCTTATATATTTTAATGTAAATTAAATATATAATTTATAAAAGAATATTTCTAAAAATCACAGTGTAGGTCCTACAACAATCAAACCGTACTCCTGTCATAACTTTGGTAAAAATCTACCCTGAAGAAGAAAAAAATATATTAGAAAACTTATATGACACAAACCAAACCCAGTAGAAAAGAAAAAGATAAGATAATACAAAAAAAAAATTAGGTTTTCTCATATTCTATACTGACAATGAAATGTATCGTTCCATTTTTATTAAAAGAACGTTGGGTAAAATGTTCAAAAGGTACGTAACACACAATATTCTAGAAAAATATCAATGTGTTCAACTACTTGTGAATATATTTAATGCCTTCGAAACTCAAATACCCATTTCGATATAAAACATAATCCTTGGCTTCTAATAATCAAAAGGGAATACCATAAATTATAATTATATACAAGACATTTGTGTTGCCTACCATATAAGAGTTGGAACATGGTGTCCAAAATATACGAATGAGATATTACAAATGAAAAATTCCAAGCCCCCAATAAGGACACTATACAAATATTCAATAGAAAAAATGAACACAAAAATCTCCATCAATTGGAGCGAGAGATCATTTTCCTAGAATCTTCCTAATAACGTTTTGTAGGCCAGATTTCAAATCTGGAATGAATTTCCCATTTCTACATCTTAAATCATCCATTAAGGAAATATTGAAACTTCAAAGCCTTGCAACATATTCACATTTCTAAACTTTAATATCAAAAACGTCACCCTCGAAGCAAAGTGTAGGTAAAGAGTTCAACAGTGTATCACAGGTGCTCTTTGAGACTTGCTTTAACAATTTGGTTGGATTTACACATAAATCCATTACCAATTTACAATATATTATCAACCAAATATATCACTATTATTTTTGTGTTGGTGACTAGCGGATGAATTGGTTAAGGTCGTGTATGCATTCAAGCCATTGGTGAAAAAAATTGATTGTAATGAAAAGTTTGCAATCGAGGATAGCTTTCCCAATTTACTTTTTCTTGGCTGTAGAATAACTATTTGAAATTTAAAATTTGAATTTAAATAAGTTCTTTGCATTGTTTAAAGCTAATTGGTTAGAACAACTATTGCAATTCCCCTCTCAAATATTTTACCTGATTAATTAACTTAATAATGGAATTGAAGCAGCCTTAATAGGCGTGTAGCCTAAATTTTTTTTTTTGTTGGAAACATTTTAAATTCAAATCACATGAGTTAAAAGGGGGAAAGTATTGAAAACATAAAAAATGAAATTTTTTCCAAAGCTGGGATTCGAACCCAGAATTCATATCTTAGAATTTTCCTGGTGAGCTACTTTGAAAGTTATGCTATAATCTACAAACTTATATCTATACACCAAAATATTATCTGTTTTTCAATATAATAAAATCTATCACATTTAAAAACTATGTTAATGAATGTAATAATTATCTGAGAGATTTATAAAAAAAGATATGAAAATAATTTTTTTGTGTTCTCAAAAACTTATGTTCAAAATAAGTTTAGAAAAATTAAAATTTATATGATCCACTTTATAAAATTAATATAACGAATGTATTAAAAATACAAAAAGCTACATTATTAAGATAATGCTTTAGGTAACTTCTCATATTATTACATTATTAAGAGGCTTTTTTTGTGGGACAAAAAACTAGTGACTTTTAATATGTTAAAAATGTAAAAAATTGAACAATTAATTTATTGAAAATCACATGTACTCTTTTAATTTATAAGATATGAGATTGCAATAACAGCAAATACTTTAGAGTAATCTTCAATTAAATCGACTCTTATATATTTTAATGTAAATTAAATATATAATTTATAAAAGAATATTTCTAAAAATCACAGTGTAGGTCCTACAACAATCAAACCGTACTCCTGTCATAACTTTGGTAAAAATCTACCCTGAAGAAGAAAAAAATATATTAGAAAACTTATATGACACAAACCAAACCCAGTAGAAAAGAAAAAGATAAGATAATACAAAAAAAAAATTAGGTTTTCTCATATTCTATACTGACAATGAAATGTATCGTTCCATTTTTATTAAAAGAACGTTGGGTAAAATGTTCAAAAGGTACGTAACACACAATATTCTAGAAAAATATCAATGTGTTCAACTACTTGTGAATATATTTAATGCCTTCGAAACTCAAATACCCATTTCGATAGAAAACATAATCCTTGGCTTCTAATAATCAAAAGGGAATACCATAAATTATAATTATATACAAGACATTTGTGTTGCCTACCATATAAGAGTTGGAACATGGTGTCCAAAATATACGAATGAGATATTACAAATGAAAAATTCCAAGCCCCCAATAAGGACACTATACAAATATTCAATAGAAAAAATGAACACAAAAATCTCCATCAATTGGAGCGAGAGATCATTTTCCTAGAATCTTCCTAATAACGTTTTGTAGGCCAGATTTCAAATCTGGAATGAATTTCCCATTTCTACATCTTAAATCATCCATTAAGGAAATATTGAAACTTCAAAGCCTTGCAACATATTCACATTTCTAAACTTTAATATCAAAAACGTCACCCTCGAAGCAAAGTGTAGGTAAAGAGTTCAACAGTGTATCACATGTGCTCTTTGAGACTTGCTTTAACAATTTGGTTGGATTTACACATAAATCCATTACCAATTTACAATTTATTATCAACCAAATATATCACTATTATTTTTGTGTTGGTGACTAGCGGATGAATTGGTTAAGGCCGTGTATGCATTCAAGCCATTGGTAAAAAAAATTGATTGTAATGTAAAGTTTGCAATCGAGGATAGCTTTCCCAATTTACTTTTTCTTGGCTGTAGAATAACTATTTGAAATTTAAAATTTGAATTTAAATAAGTTCTTTGCATTGTTCAAAGCTAATTGGTTAGAACAACTATTGCAATTCCCCTCTCAAATATTTTACCTGATTAATTAACTTAATAATGGAATTGAAGCAGCCTTAATAGGCGTGTAGCCTAAATTTTTTTTTGTTGGAAACATTTTAATTTCAAATCACATGAGTTAGGAGGGGGAAAGTATTGAAAACATAAAAAATGAAATTTTTTCCAAAGCTGGGATTCGAACCCAGAATTCATATCTTAGAATTTTCCTGGTGAGCTACTTTGGAAGTTATGCTATAATCTACAAACTTATATCTATACACCAAAATATTATCTATTTTTCAATATAATAAAATGTATCACATTTAAAAACTATGTTAATGAATGTAATAATTATCTGAGAGATTTATAAAAAAAGATATGAAAATAATTTTTTTGTGTTCTCAAAAACTTAAGTTCAAAATAAGTTTAGAAAAATTAAAATTTATATGATCCGCTTTATAAAATTAATATAACGAATGTATTAAAAATGCAAAAAGCTACATTATTAAGATAATGCTTTAGGTAACTTCTCATATTATTACATTATTAAGAGGCTTTTTTTGTGGGACAAAAAACCAGTGACTTTTAATATGTTAAAAATGTAAAAAATTGAACAATTAATTTATTGAAAATCACATGTACTCTTTTAATTTATAAGATATGAGATTGCAATAACAGCAAATACTTTAGAGTAATCTTCAATTAAATCGACTCTTAGATATTTTAATGTAAATTAAATATATAATTTATAAACAAATATTTCTAAAAATCACAGTGTAGGTCCTACAACAATCAAACCGTACTACTGTCATAACTTTGGTAAAAATCTACACTGAAGAAGAAAAAAAAATATTAGAAAACTTATATGACACAAACCAAACCCAGTAGAAAAGAAAAAGATAAGATAATACAAAAAAATAAGGTTTTCTCATATTCTATACTGACAATGAAATGTATCGTTCCATTTTTATTAAAAGAACGTTGGGTAAAATGTTCAAAAGGTACGTAACACACAATATTCTAGAAAAATATCAATGTGTTCAACTACTTGTGAATATATTTAATGCCTTCGAAACTCAAATACCCATTTCGATAGAAAACATAATCCTTGGCTTCTAATAATCAAAAGGGAATACCATAAATTATAATTATATACAAGACATTTGTGTTGCCTACCATATAAGAGTTTGAACATGGTGTCCAAAATATACGAATGAGATATTACAAATGAAAAATTCCAAGCCCTCAATAAGGACACTATACAAATATTCAATAGAAAAAATGAACACAAAAATCTCCATCAATTGGAGCGAGAGATCATTTTCCTAGAATCTTCCTAATAACGTTTTGTAGGCCAGATTTCAAATCTGGAATGAATTTCCCATTTCTACATCTTAAATCATCCATTAAGGAAATATTGAAACTTCAAAGCCTTGCAACATATTCACATTTCTAAACTTTAATATCAAAAACGTCACCCTCGAAGCAAAGTGTAGGTAAAGAGTTCAACAGTGTATCACATGTGCTCTTTGAGACTTGCTTTAACAATTTGGTTGGATTTACACATAAATCCATTACCAATTTACAATATATTATCAACCAAATATATCACTATTATTTTTGTGTTGGTGACTAGCGGATGAATTGGTTAAGGTCGTGTATGCATTCAAGCCATTGGTAAAAAAAATTGATTGTAATGTAAAGTTTGCAATCGAGGATAGCTTTCCCAATTTACTTTTTCTTGGCTGTAGAATAACTATTTGAAATTTAAAATTTGAATTTAAATAAGTTCTTTGCATTGTTCAAAGCTAATTGGTTAGAACAACTATTGCAATTCCCCTCTCAAATATTTTACCTGATTAATTAACTTAATAATGGAATTGAAGCAGCCTTAATAGGCGTGTAGCCTAAATTTTTTTTTGTTGGAAACATTTTAAATTCAAATCACATAAGTTAGGAGGGGGAAAGTATTGATAACATAAAAAATGAAATTTTTTCCAAAGCTGGGATTCGAACCCAGAATTCATATCTTAGAATTTTCCTGGTGAGCTACTTTGGAAGTTATGCTATAATCTACAAACTTATATCTATACACCAAAATATTATCTATTTTTCAATATAATAAAATGTATCACATTTAAAAACTATGTTAATGAATGTAATAATTATCTGAGAGATTTATAAAAAAAGATATGAAAATAATTTTTTTGTGTTCTCAAAAACTTATGTTCAAAATAAGTTTAGAAAAATTAAAATTTATATGATCCACTTTATAAAATTAATATAACGAATGTATTAAAAATGCAAAAAGCTACATTATTAAGATAATGCTTTAGGTAACTTCTCATATTATTACATTATTAAGAGGCTTTTTTTGTGGGACAAAAAACCAGTGACTTTTAATATGTTAAAAATGTAAAAAATTGAACAATTAATTTATTGAAAATCACATGTACTCTTTTAATTTATAAGATATGAGATTGCAATAACAGCAAATACTTTAGAGTAATCTTCAATTAAATCGACTCTTAGATATTTTAATATAAATTAAATATATAATTTATAAACGAATATTTCTAAAAATCACAGTGTAGGTCCTACAACAATCAAACCGTACTACTGTCATAACTTTGGTAAAAATCTACACTGAAGAAGAAAAAAATATATTAGAAAACTTATATGACACAAACCAAACCCAGTAGAAAAGAAAAAGATAAGATAATACAAAAAAATAAGGTTTTCTCATATTCTATACTGACAATGAAATGTATCGTTCCATTTTTATTAAAAGAACGTTGGGTAAAATGTTCAAAAGGTACGTAACACACAATATTCTAGAAAAATATCAATGTGTTCAACTACTTGTGAATATATTTAATGCCTTCGAAACTCAAATACCCATTTCGATAGAAAACATAATCCTTGGCTTCTAATAATCAAAAGGGAATACCATAAATTATAATTATATACAAGACATTTGTGTTGCCTACCATATAAGAGTTGGAACATGGTGTCCAAAATATACGAATGAGATATTACAAATGAAAAATTCCAAGCCCCCAATAAGGACACTATACAAATATTCAATAGAAAAAATGAACACAAAAATCTCCATCAATTGGAGCGAGAGATCATTTTTCTAGAATCTTCCTGTAATACCCCAAATTTTGCCCTAAGATTTGTCGTCGCATTTCATTGCATTTAATCAATTACTAACAAATTTGTGTAGTCGTTTGACTTTTTGCAGGTAAATATCATATTGCATGTATTTTTTTTCTAAAAAGTAAAAATGGCACAATTGGCAAAAGGACATGTCTAAGGAGTTGTGAGTGTGAGAGGTTGAGAGTTCAAATCTCACCTTTGTCACTTTTTGTTTTTTATTATTTTTAATCTAAATTTTTCTATCTTTCATTAAAAAATAACAAAAATAGTTTTTTATTATTATTTAATTATTATTTTCGTATTTTAATTAAATCATTTTTTAAAATATTATTTTTTTTCTCCTTTTTCTAAATTATTCATAAAAATATCCAAAAAATCATAAAATAAAAAATATTGGAAAAAATTTTGTTCTTTTTATAATATTTTTGATTTTAGGAATCAATAGGATTATTAGTTTTTATTTTAAGTTTATTTTAATTATTTTAAATTATTTAAATTTTATTTTTTCTTAACTAATTATTTAGTTTGGGCTTTAAAATGGGCTTTAGGGACATTATTGACAATTTGGTGTTAACCCTAATTTGTTCCCTATATATACATGTGTTGCCTTGTTGAAAAAGGGAGAATGAAAAAAACCTAAGAGGAGTGAGTGTCGTTTACCGTTATTTCTTTTTCTTCATCTATTACTGTTGTTTCTTTTTCTTCATCGTTTACCGTTATTTCTTTTCCTTCATCTATTACTGTTGTTTCTTTTTCTTCATCTTTTACCGTTATTTCTTTTTCTTCATCTATTACCGTTATTTCTTTTTCTTCATCTATTACGGTTACGTTTATATATTTATAATTTTTAAATTGTTAGAGTTTATATATATATAAGATTAATTTTTGATCGAATTATATCGATACGATGTTTGCACATTTGTGTGCATGACGCGTGACATTTGTGTTAGTTCGATCTGGTTGCGATGATCGCATTTTTGTGTGAGCAATAATACTGTTTTTTTGCTTAATTTCTTTTTCTTTGCGATAAATTTTGTTTCGTCCGATTTAGATCTGGTTGCGCTGAGCGCATTTCTGCGTTAGCAACATTGTTGGGTTATTTGGCACATTTAAAATTCATTATTGCTTTATTATTATTATTATTATTATTATTATTATTAGTATTATTATTATCATTATTTATTATTATTATTATTATTAGTATTATTATTATTATCATTATTTATTATTATCATTATTATTATTATTACTATAATTATTATTATTATCATTAATTTATTAAAACTTGTTATAATATAAAAATCTGTTTTTTAAAATAAATAACATTAACATCTTTTCCAAATTAATATGAAAACCTATTGTTTTTAAGAAAAACTTTTTTTTAGATAAATTTAAAATAATAACTAAAATCTTTTTTTAAAATAATAACTAGAACCGTTTTTAAAAAAATATATAATAATAACATTAAACCTTTTTTTTTTAAAATAAAACCTTTTTGTTAGATAATTAAATTAAGGCTATTTTTGAAAAGTTTTTTTAATAATATTAAAACCTCTTTTTTTAACTTAAATCAAAAGCTTTTTTATATATCACAAATAAACAACAAAGAATATCTATAATTTTCGCACTTCCGTTTCATAACTCGCCTGATTACTATGTGACTCTGTCTACTAACCTTGTGTATTCAATGTGCAGCTTGTTACGTTGCTATTAGCTATTTTAATGTGTTTTTCAATTCAAGTTGTATTATAATTGTATCTGTTTCTCATTTGTAACTTCGCGAACAAATTATCGCGTTTACCTTTCCGCACTTTAATTTCTGCTGTTTGTATGGTTTAAATTCGCGCATTTGCATCGTTAATTTGTCCCATTGCATTCCTCCGAAGGATTAGGTCTAGCCGTTTGGCCTCCACGCCAATAGTCCTCAAAATTTCAAACCCTTACAAACCCTAACTTTTCACAAATGTCTCGCCATAGACAAAATTACAAAACTACCCCTAGCTTTAGGTCAAAGAGTCGCCGCACTCATTTTAGGGTTTCCCGCCGCGGAATCCCTAACCTAACCCTAATGCACTTAACAATTTATAACATAGAGATCGGAGTTTAAGACTCCATGTAAGCGTGTCCTTAAGATGCGTTTATTCCCCTTGAGACCTTGACCACAGTCAAGAAGTCTCTAACCTCCCTTTTGAGGGGAACTACAGTTACTCTGATTCCATTCCCGTAAGGATATGTAGGCACAAGATGCGATGTCTTGCCGAGTAAACTTAGAATTAACCCCTAGGTCTTTTTTAATTTTCAATCCTTTGTATATACCCTAAAGCAAAATAGTTAATGAAATAAATAAAAAAAAATAAACAAAAGGTTCCCGTAGAGTACTACGGAAGTTTAGGGTGCTAATACCTTCCCTAAATTTAACCAACCCCCGAACCTTAGATCTCTCCCTTTTAGGTTTTACCTTTCTTTAACCTTTCCTTCGGATAAATCAAAAACCGGTTGTAAATGAATTAAGATTCAAGTTAATCAATAGCTTGACATCCAAATTTCACCGCAACACTTCCTAATAACGTTTTGCATGCCAGATTTCAAAGCTGGAATGAATTTCCCATTTCTACATCTTAAATCATCCATTGAGGAAATATTTAAACTTCAAAGCCTTGCAACATATTCACATTTCTAAACTTTAATATCAAAAACGTCACCCTCGAAGCAAAGTCTAGGTAAAGAGTTCAACAGTGTATCACATGTGTTCATTGAGACTTGCTTTAACAATTTGGTTGGATTTACACATAAATCCATTACCAATTTACAATATATTATCAACCAAATATATCACTACTTTTTTTGTGCTGGTGACTAGCAGATGAATCGGTTAAGGTCGTGTATGCATTCAAGCCATTGGTAAAAAAAATTGATTGTAATGTAAAGTTTGCAATCGAGGATAGCTTTCCCAATTTACTTTTTCTTGGCAGTACAATAACTATTTGAAATTTAAAATTTGAATTTAAACAAGTTCTTTGCACTGTTCAAAGCTAATTGGTTAGAACAACTATTGCAATTCACCTCTCAAATAGTTTACCTAATTAATTACCTTAATAATGGAATTGAAGCAGCCTTAATAGGGGTGTAGCCTAAATTTTTTTTTTGTTGGAAACATTTTAAATTCAAATCACATGAGTTAGGAGGGGGAAAGTATTGCAAACATAAAAAATGAAATTTTTTCCAAAGCTGGGATTCGAACCCAGAATTCATATCTTAGAATTTGCCTGGTGAGCTACTTTGGAAGTTATGCTATAATCTACAAACTTATATCTATACACCAAAATATTATCTGTTTTTCAATATAATAAAATATATCACATTTAAAAACTATGTTGTTAATGAATGTAATAATTATCTGAGAGATTTATAAAAAAAGATATGAAAATAATTTTTTTGTGTTCTCAAAAACTTATGTTCAAAATAAGTTTAGAAAAATTAAAATTTATATGATCCACTTTATAAAATTAATATAACGAATGTATTAAAAATACAAAAAGCTACATTATTAAGATAATGCTTTAGGTAACTTCTCATATTATTACATTATTAAGAGGCTTTTTTGTGGGACAAAAAACTAGTGACTTTTAATATGTTAAAAATGTAAAAAATTGAACAATTAATTTATTGAAAATCACATGTACTCTTTTAATTTATAAGATATGAGATTGCAATAACAGCATATACTTTAGAGTAATCTTCAATTAAATCGACTCTTAGATATTTTAATGTAAATTAAATATATAATTTATAAAAGAATATTTCAAAAAATCACAGTGTAGGTCCTACAACTATCAAACCGTACTCCTGTCATAACTTTGGTAAAAATCTACCCTGAAGAAGAAAAAAATATATTAGAAAACTTATATGACACAAACCAAACCCAGTAGAAAAGAAAAAGATAAGATAATACAAAAAAATAAGGTTTTCTCATATTCTATACTGACAATGAAATGTATCGTTCCATTTTTATTAAAAGAACGTTGGGTAAAATGTTCAAAAGGTACGTAACACACAATATTCTAGAAAAATATCAATGTGTTCAACTACTTGTGAATATATTTAATGCCTTCGAAACTCAAATACCCATTTCGATAGAAAACATAATACTTGGCTTCTAATAATCAAAAGGGAATATCATAAATTATAATTATAGACAAGACATTTGTGTTGCCTACCATATAAGGACACTATACAAATATTCAATAGAAAAAATGAACACAAAAATCTCCATCAATTGGAGCGAGAGATCATTTTCCTAGAATCTTCCTAATAACGTTTTGCATGCCAGATTTCAAAGCTGGAATGAATTTCCCATTTCTACATCTTAAATAATCCATTAAGGAAATATTGAAACTTCAAAGCCTTGCAACATATTCACATTTCTAAACTTTAATATCAAAAACGTCACCCTCGAAGCAAAGTGTAGGTAAAGAGTTCAACAGTGTATCACATGTGTTCTTTGAGACTTGCTTTAACAATTTGGTTGGATTTACACATAAATCCATTACCAATTTACAATATATTATCAACCAAATATATCACTACTTTTTTTGTGCTGGTGACTAGCAGATGAATCGGTTAAGGTCGTGTATGCATTCAAGCCATTGGTAAAAAAAATTGATTGTAATGTAAAGTTTGCAATCGAGGATAGCTTTCCCAATTTACTTTTTCTTGGCAGTACAATAACTATTTGAAATTTAAAATTTGAATTTAAATAAGTTCTTTGCACTGTTCAAAGCTAATTGGTTAGAACAACTATTGCAATTCACCTCTCAAATAGTTTACCTAATTAATTAACTTAATAATGGAATTGAAGCCGCCTTAATAGGCGTGTAGCCTAAATTTTTTTTTTGTTGGAAACATTTTAAATTCAAATCACATGAGTTAGGAGGGGGAAAGTATTGAAAACATAAAAAATGAAATTTTTTTCAAAGCTGGGATTCGAACCCAGAATTCAAATCTTAGAATTTGCCTTCTGAGCTACTTTGGAAGTTATGCTATAATCTACAAATTTATATCTATACACCAAAATATTATCTGTTTTTCAATATAATAAAATATATCACATTTAAAAACTATGTTAATGAATGTAATAATTATCTGAGAGATTTATAAAAAAAGATATGAAAATAATTTTTTTGTGTTCTCAAAAACTTATGTTCAAAATAAGTTTAGAAAAATTAAAATTTATATGATCCACTTTATAAAATTAATATAACGAATGTATTAAAAATACAAAAAGCTACATTATTAAGATAATGCTTTAGGTAACTTCTCATATTATTACATTATTAAGAGGCTTTTTTGTGGGACAAAAAACTAGTGACTTTTAATATGTTAAAAATGTAAAAAATTGAACAATTAATTTATTGAAAATCACATGTACTCTTTTAATTTATAAGATATGAGATTGCAATAACAGAAAATACTTTAGAGTAATCTTCAATTAAATCGACTCTTAGATATTTTAATGTAAATTAAATATATAATTTATAAAAGAATATTTCAAAAAATCACAGTGTAGGTCCTACAACAATCAAACCGTACTCCTGTCATAACTTTGGTAAAAATCTACCCTGAAGAAGAAAAAAATATATTAGAAAACTTATATGACACAAACCAAACCCAGTAGAAAAGAAAAAGATAAGATAATATAAAAAAAATAAGGTTTTCTCATATTCTATACTGACAATGAAATGTATCGTTCCATTTTTATTAAAAGAACGTTGGGTAAAATGTTCAAAAGGTACGTAACACACAATATTCTAGAAAAATATCAATGTGTTCAACTACTTGTGAATATATTTAATGCCTTCGAAACTCAAATACCCATTTCGATAGAAAACATAATCCTTGGCTTCTTATAATCAAAAGGGAATACCATAAATTATAATTATATACAAGACATTTGTGTTGCCTACCATATAAGAGTTGGAACATGGTGTCCAAAATATACGAATGAGATATTACAAATGAAAAATTCCAAGCCCCCAATAAGGACACTATACAAATATTCAATAGAAAAAATGAACACAAAAATCTCCATCAATTGGAGCGAGAGATCATTTTCCTAGAATCTTCCTAATAACGTTTTGTAGGCCAGATTTCAAATCTGGAATGAATTTCCCATTTCTACATCTTAAATCATCCATTAAGGAAATATTGAAACTTCAAAGCCTTGCAACATATTCACATTTCTAAACTTTAATATCAAAAACGTCACCCTCGAAGCAAAATGTAGGTAAAGAGTTCAACAGTGTATCACATGTGTTCTTTGAGACTTGCTTTAACAATTTGGTTGGATTTACACATAAATCCATTACCAATTTACAATATATTATCAACCAAATATATCACTACTTTTTTTGTGCTGGTGACTAGCAGATGAATCGGTTAAGGTCGTGTATGCATTCAAGCCATTGGTAAAAAAATTGATTGTAATGTAAAGTTTGCAATCGAGGATAGCTTTCCCAATTTACTTTTTCCTGGCAGTACAATAACTATTTGAAATTTAAAATTTGAATTTAAATAAGTTCTTTCCACTGTTCAAAGCTAATTGGTTAGAACAACTATTGCAATTCACCTCTCAAATAGTTTACCTAATTAATTAACTTAATAATGGAATTGAAGCAGCTATAATAGGCGTGTAGCCTAAATTTTTTTTTTGTTGGAAACATTTTAAATTCAAATCACATGAGTTAGGAGGGGGAAAGTATTGAAAACATAAAAAATGAAATTTTTTCCAAAGCTGGGATTCGAACCCAGAATTCATATCTTAGAATTTGCCTGGTGAGCTACTTTGGAAGTTATGCTATAATCTACAAACTTATATCTATACACCAAAATATTATCTGTTTTTCAATATAATAAAATATATCACATTTAAAAACTATGTTAATGAATGTAATAGTTATCTGAGAGATTTTTAAAAAAAGATATGAAAATAATTTTTTTGTGTTCTCAAAAACTTATGTTCAAAATAAGTTTAGAAAAATTAAAATTTATATGATCCACTTTATAAAATTAATATAACGAATGTATTAAAAATACAAAAAGCTACATTATTAAGATAATGCTTTAGGTAACTTCTCATATTATTACATTATTAAGAGGCTTTTTTTTGTGGGACAAAAAACTAGTGACTTTTAATATGTTAAAAATGTAAAAAATTGAACAATTAATTTATTGAAAATCACATGTACTCTTTTAATTTATAAGATATGAGATTGCAATAACAGCAAATACTTTAGAGTAATCTTCAATTAAATCGACTCTTAGATATTTTAATGTAAATTAAATATATAATTTATAAAAGAATATTTCAAAAAATCACAGTGTAGGTCCTACAACAATCAAACCGTACTCCTGTCATAACTTTGGTAAAAATCTACCCTGAAGAAGAAAAAAATATATTAGAAAACTTATATGACACAAACCAAACCCAGTAGAAAAGAAAAAGATAAGATAATACAAAAAAATAAGGTTTTCTCATATTCTATACTGACAATGAAATGTATCGTTCCATTTTTATTAAAAGAACGTTGGGTAAAATGTTCAAAAGGTACGTAACACACAATATTCTAGAAAAATATCAATGTGTTCAACTACTTGTGAATATATTTAATGCCTTCGAAACTCAAATACCCATTTCGATATAAAACATAATCCTTGGCTTCTAATAATCAAAAGGGAATACCATAAATTATAATTATATACAAGACATTTGTGTTGCCTACCATATAAGAGTTGGAACATGGTGTCCAAAATATACGAATGAGATATTACAAATGAAAAATTCCAAGCCCCCAATAAGGACACTATACAAATATTCAATAGAAAAAATGAACACAAAAATCTCCATCAATTGGAGCGAGAGATCATTTTCCTAGAATCTTCCTAATAACGTTTTGTAGGCCAGATTTCAAATCTGGAATGAATTTCCCATTTCTACATCTTAAATCATCCATTAAGGAAATATTGAAACTTCAAAGCCTTGCAACATATTCACATTTCTAAACTTTAATATCAAAAACGTCACCCTCGAAGCAAAGTGTAGGTAAAGAGTTCAACAGTGTATCACATGTGCTCTTTGAGACTTGCTTTAACAATTTGGTTGGATTTACATATAAATCCATTACCAATTTACAATATATTATCAACCAAATATATCACTATTATTTTTGTGTTGGTGACTAGCGGATGAATTGGTTAAGGTCGTGTATGCATTCAAGCCATTGATAAAAAAAATTGATTGTAATGTAAAGTTTGCAATCGAGGATAGCTTTCCCAATTTACTTTTTCTTGGCTGTAGAATAACTATTTGAAATTTAAAATTTGAATTTAAATAAGTTCTTTGCATTGTTCAAAGCTAATTGGTTAGAACAACTATTGCAATTCCCCTCTCAAATATTTTACCTGATTAATTAACTTAATAATGGAATTGAAGCAGCCTTAATAGGCGTGTAGCCTAATTTTTTTTTTTTGGAAACATTTTAAATTCAAATCACATGAGTTAGGAGGGGGAAAGTATTGAAAACATAAAAAATGAAATTTGGTTCCAAAGCTGGGATTCGAACCCAGAATTCATATCTTAGAATTTGCCTGGTGAGCTACTTTGGAAGTTATGCTATAATCTACAAACTTATATCTATACACCAAAATATTATCTGTTTTTCAATATAATAAAATATATCACATTTAAAAACTATGTTAATGAATGTAATAATTATCTGAGAGATTTATAAAAAAAGATATGAAAATAATTTTTTTGTGTTCTCAAAAACTTATGTTCAAAATAAGTTTAGAAAAATTAAAATTTATATGATCCACTTTATAAAATTAATATAACGAATGTATTAAAAATACAAAAAGCTACATTATTAAGATAATGCTTTAGGTAACTTCTCATATTATTACATTATTAAGAGGCTTTTTTTGTGGGACAAAAAACTAGTGACTTTTAATATGTTAAAAATGTAAAAAATTGAACAATTAATTTATTGAAAATCACATGTACTCTTTTAATTTATAAGATATGAGATTGCAATAACAGCAAATACTTTAGAGTAATCTTCAATTAAATCGACTCTTAGATATTTTAATGTAAATTAAATATATAATTTATAAAAGAATATTTCAAAAAATCACAGTGTAGGTCCTACAACAATCAAACCGTACTCCTGTCATAACTTTGGTAAAAATCTACCCTGAAGAAGAAAAAAATATATTAGAAAACTTATATGACACAAACCAAACCCAGTAGAAAAGAAAAAGATAAGATAATACAAAAAAAATAAGGTTTTCTCATATTCTATACTGACAATGAAATGTATCATTCCATTTTTATTAAAAGAACGTTAGGTAAAATGTTCAAAAGGTACGTAACACACAATATTCTAGAAAAATATCAATGTGTTCAACTACTTGTGAATATATTTAATGCCTTCGAAACTCAAATACCCATTTCGATAGAAAACATAATCCTTGGCTTCTAATAATCAAAAGGGAATACCATAAATTATAATTATATACAAGACATTTGTGTTGCCTACCATATAAGAGTTGGAACATGGTGTCCAAAATTTACAAATGAGATATTACAAATGAAAAATTCCAAGCCCCCAATAAGGACACTATACAAATATTCAATAGAAAAAATGAACACAAAAATCTCCATCAATTGGAGCGAGAGATCATTTTCCTAGAATCTTCCTAATAACGTTTTGCATGCCAGATTTCAAAGCTGGAATGAATTTCCCATTTCTACATCTTAAATCATCCATTAAGGAAATATTGAAACTTCAAAGCCTTGCAACATATTCACATTTCTAAACTTTAATATCAAAAACATCACCCTCGAAGCAAAGTGTAGGTAAAGAGTTCAACAGTGTATCACATGTGTTCTTTGAGACTTGCTTTAACAATTTGGTTGGATTTACACATAAATCCATTACCAATTTACAATATATTATCAACCAAATATATCACTACTTTTTTTGTGCTGGTGACTAGCAGATGAATCGGTTAAGGTCGTGTATGCATTCAAGCCATTGGTAAAAAAAATTGATTGTAATGTAAAGTTTGCAATCGAGGATAGCTTTCCCAATTTACTTTTTCTTGGCAGTACAATAACTATTTGAAATTTAAAATTTGAATTTAAATAAGTTCTTTGCATTGTTCAAAGCTAATTGGTTAGAACAACTATTGCAATTCACCTCTCAAATAGTTTACCTAATTAATTTTAAATTCAAATCACATGAGTTAGGAGGGGGAAAGTATTGAAAACATAAAAAATGAAATTTTTTCCAAAGCTGGGATTTGAACCCATAATTCATATCTTAGAATTTGCCTGGTGAGCTACTTTGGAAGTTATGCTATAATCTACAAACTTATATCTATACACCAAAATATTATCTGTTTTTCAATATAATAAAATATATCACATTTAAAAACTATGTTAATGAATGTAATAATTATCTGAGAGATTTATAAAAAAAGATATGAAAATAATTTTTTTGTGTTCTCAAAAACTTATGTTCAAAATAAGTTTAGAAAAATTAAAATTTATATGATCCACTTTATAAAATTAATATAATGAATGTATTAAAAATACAAAAAGCTATATTATTAAGATAATGCTTTAGGTAACTTCTCATATTATTACATTATTAAGAGGCTTTTTTGTGGGACAAAAAACTAGTGACTTTTAATATGTTAAAAATGTAAAAAATTGAACAATTAATTTATTGAAAATCACATGTACTCTTTTAATTTATAAGATATGAGATTGCAATAACAGCAAATACTTTAGAGTAATCTTCAATTAAATCGACTCTTAGATATTTTAATGTAAATTAAATATATAATTTATAAAAGAATATTTCAAAAAATCACAGTGTAGGTCCTACAACAATCAAACCGTACTCCTGTCATAACTTTGGTAAAAATCTACCCTGAAGAAGAAAAAAATATATTAGAAAACTTATATGACACAAACCAAACCCAGTAGAAAAGAAAAAGATAAGATAATACAAAAAAAATAAGGTTTTCTCATATTCTATACTGACAATGAAATGTATCATTCCATTTTTATTAAAAGAACGTTAGGTAAAATGTTCAAAAGGTACGTAACACACAATATTCTAGAAAAATATCAATGTGTTCAACTACTTGTGAATATATTTAATGCCTTCGAAACTCAAATACCCATTTCGATAGAAAACATAATCCTTGGCTTCTAATAATCAAAAGGGAATACCATAAATTATAATTATATACAAGACATTTGTGTTGCCTACCATATAAGAGTTGGAACATGGTGTCCAAAATTTACAAATGAGATATTACAAATGAAAAATTCCAAGCCCCCAATAAGGACACTATACAAATATTCAATAGAAAAAATGAACACAAAAATCTCCATCAATTGGAGCGAGAGATCATTTTCCTAGAATCTTCCTAATAACGTTTTGCATGCCAGATTTCAAAGCTGGAATGAATTTCCCATTTCTACATCTTAAATCATCCATTAAGGAAATATTGAAACTTCAAAGCCTTGCAACATATTCACATTTCTAAACTTTAATATCAAAAACATCACCCTCGAAGCAAAGTGTAGGTAAAGAGTTCAACAGTGTATCACATGTGTTCTTTGAGACTTGCTTTAACAATTTGGTTGGATTTACACATAAATCCATTACCAATTTACAATATATTATCAACCAAATATATCACTACTTTTTTTGTGCTGGTGACTAGCAGATGAATCGGTTAAGGTCGTGTATGCATTCAAGCCATTGGTAAAAAAAATTGATTGTAATGTAAAGTTTGCAATCGAGGATAGCTTTCCCAATTTACTTTTTCTTGGCAGTACAATAACTATTTGAAATTTAAAATTTGAATTTAAATAAGTTCTTTGCATTGTTCAAAGCTAATTGGTTAGAACAACTATTGCAATTCACCTCTCAAATAGTTTACCTAATTAATTTTAAATTCAAATCACATGAGTTAGGAGGGGGAAAGTATTGAAAACATAAAAAATGAAATTTTTTCCAAAGCTGGGATTTGAACCCATAATTCATATCTTAGAATTTGCCTGGTGAGCTACTTTGGAAGTTATGCTATAATCTACAAACTTATATCTATACACCAAAATATTATCTGTTTTTCAATATAATAAAATATATCACATTTAAAAACTATGTTAATGAATGTAATAATTATCTGAGAGATTTATAAAAAAAGATATGAAAATAATTTTTTTGTGTTCTCAAAAACTTATGTTCAAAATAAGTTTAGAAAAATTAAAATTTATATGATCCACTTTATAAAATTAATATAACGAATGTATTAAAAATACAAAAAGCTATATTATTAAGATAATGCTTTAGGTAACTTCTCATATTATTACATTATTAAGAGGCTTTTTTGTGGGACAAAAAACTAGTGACTTTTAATATGTTAAAAATGTAAAAAATTGAACAATTAATTTATTGAAAATCACATGTACTCTTTTAATTTATAAGATATGAGATTGCAATAACAGCAAATACTTTAGAGTAATCTTCAATTAAATCGACTCTTAGATATTTTAATGTAAATTAAATATATAATTTATAAAAGAATATTTCAAAAAATCACAGTGTAGGTCCTACAACAATCAAACCGTACTCCTGTCATAACTTTGGTAAAAATCTACCCTGAAGAAGAAAAAAATATATTAGAAAACTTATATGACACAAACCAAACCCAGTAGAAAAGAAAAAGATAAGATAATACAAAAAAAAATAAGGTTTTCTCATATTCTATACTGACAATGAAATGTATCGTTCCATTTTTATTAAAAGAACGTTGGGTAAAATGTTCAAAAGGTACGTAACACACAATATTCTAGAAAAATATCAATGTGTTCAACTACTTGTGAATATATTTAATGCCTTCGAAACTCAAATACCCATTTCGATAGAAAACATAATCCTTGGCTTCTAATAATCAAAAGGGAATACCATAAATTATAATTATATACAAGACATATGTGTTGCCTACCATATAAGAGTTGGAACATGGTGTCCAAAATATACGAATGACATATTACAAATGAAAAATTCCAAGCCCCCAATAAGGACACTATACAAATATTCAATAGAAAAAATGAACACAAAAATCTCCATCAATTGGAACGAGAGATCATTTTCCTAGAATCTTCCTAATAACGTTTTGCATGCCAGATTTCAAAGCTGGAATGAATTTCCCATTTCTACATCTTAAATCATCCATTAAGGAAATATTGAAACTTCAAAGCCTTGCAACATATTCACATTTCTAAACTTTAATATCAAAAACGTCACCCTCGAAGCAAAGTGTAGGTAAAGAGTTCAACAGTGTATCACATGTGCTCTTTGAGACTTGCTTTAACAATTTGGTTGGATTTACACATAAATCCATTACCAATTTACAATATATTATCAACCAAATATATCACTATTTTTTTTGTACTGGTGACTAGCAGATGAATTGGTTAAGGTCGTGTATGCATTCAAGCCATTGGTAAAAAATATTGATTGTAATGTAAAGTTTGTAATCGAGGATAGCTTTCCCAATTTACTTTTTCTTGGGAGTACAATAACTATTTGAAATTTAAAATTTGAATTTAAATAAGTTCTTTGCATTGTTCAAAGCTAATTGGTTAGAACAACTATTGCAATTCACCTCTCAAATATTTTACCTGATTAATTAACTTAATAATGGAATTGAAGCAGACTTAATAGGCGTGTAGCCTAGAGGGGGAAAGTATTGAAAACATAAAAAATGAAATTTTTTCCAAAGCTGGGATTCGAACAAAGAATTCATATCTTAGAATTTTCCTGGTGAGCTACTTTGGAAGTTATGCTATAATCTACAAACTTATATCTATACACCAAAATATTATTATCTGTTTTTCAATATAATAAAATATATCACATTTAAAAACTATGTTAATGAATGTAATAATTATCTGAGAGATTTATAAAAAAAGATATGAAAATAATTTTTTTGTGTTCTCAAAAACATATATTCACAATACGTTTAGAAAAATTAAAATTTATATGATCCACTTTATAAAATTAATATAACGAATGTATTAAAAATACAAAAAGCTATCTTATTAAAATAATGCTTTAGGTAACTTCTCATATTATTAACTTATTAAGAGGCTTTTTTTGTGGGACAAAAAACTAGTGACTTTTAATATGTTAAAATTGTAAAAAATTGAACAATTAATTTATTGAAAATCACATGTACTCTTTTAATTTATAAGATATGAGATTGCAATAACAACAAATATTTTAGAGTAATCTTCAATTAAATCGACTCTTAGATAATTTAATGTAAGTTAAATATATAATTTATAAAAGAATATTTCAAAAAATCACAGTGTAGGTCCTACAACAATCAAACAGTACTACTGTCATAACTTTGGTAAAAATCTACCCTGAAGAAGAAAAAAATATATTAGAAAACTTATATGACACAAACCAAACCCAGTAGAAAAGAAAAAGATAAGATAATACAAAAAAAATAAGGTTTTCTCATATTCTATACTGACAATGAAATGTATCGTTCCATTTTTATTAAAAGAACGTTGGGTAAAATGTAAAAAATGTACGTAACAGACAATATTCTAGAAAAATATCAATGTGTTCAACTACTTGTGAATATATTTAATGCCTTCGAAACTCGAATACCCATTTCGATAGAAAACATAATCCTTGGCTTCTAATAATCAAAAGGGAATACCATAAATTATAATTATATACAAGACATTTGTGTTGCCTACCATATAAGAGTTGGAACATGGTGTCCAAAACATACGAATGAGATATTACAAATGAAAAATTCCAAGCCCCCAATAAGGACACTATACAAATATTCAATAGAAAAAATGAACACAAAAATCTCCATCAATTGGAGCGAGAGATCATTTTCCTAGAATCTTCCTAATAACGTTTTGCATGCCAGATTTCAAAGCTGGAATGAATTTCCCATTTCTACATCTTAAATCATCCATTAAGGAAATATTGAAACTTCAAAGCCTTGCAACATATTCACATTTCTAAACTTTAATATCAAAAACGTCACCCTCGAAGCAAAGTGTAGGTAAAGAGTTCAACAGTGTATCACATGTGTTCTTTGAGACTTGCTTTAACAATTTGGTTGGATTTACACATAAATCCATTACCAATTTACAATATATTATCAACCAAATATATCACTACTTTTTTTGTGCTGGTGACTAGCAGATGAATCGGTTAAGGTCGTGTATGCATTCAAGCCATTGGTAAAAAAAATTGATTGTAATGTAAAGTTTGCAATCGAGGATAGCTTTCCCAATTTACTTTTTCTTGGCAGTACAATAACTATTTGAAATTTAAAATTTGAATTTAAATAAGTTCTTTGCACTGTTCAAAGCTAATTGGTTAGAACAACTATTGCAATTCACCTCTCAAATAGTTTACCTAATTAATTAACTTAATAATGGAATTGAAAACGCCTTAATAGGCGTGTAGCCTAAATTTTTTTTTTGTTGGAAACATTTTAAATTCAAATCACATGAGTTAGGAGGGGGAAAGTATTAAAAACATAAAAAATGAAATTTTTTCCAAAGCTGGAATTCGAACCCAGAATTCATATCTTAGAATTTGCCTGGTGAGCTACTTTGGAAGTTATGCTATAATCTACAAACTTATATCTATACACCAAAATATTATCTGTTTTTCAATATAATAAAATATATCACATTTAAAAACTATGTTAATGAATGTAATAATTATCTGAGAGATTTATAAAAAAAGATATGAAAATAATTTTTTTGTGTTCTCAAAAACTTATGTTCAAAATAAGTTTAGAAAAATTAAAATTTATATGATCCACTTTATAAAATTAATATAACGAATGTATTAAAAATACAAAAAGCTACATTATTAAGATAATGCTTTAGGTAACTTATCATATTATTACATTATTAAGAGGCTTTTTTTGTAGGACAAAAAACTAGTGACTTTTAATATGTTAAAAATGTAAAAAATTGAACAATTAATTTATTGAAAATCACATGTACTCTTTTAATTTATAAGATATGAGATTGCAATAACAGCAAATACTTTAGAGTAATCTTCAATTAAATCGACTCTTAGATATTTTAATGTAAATTAAATATATAATTTATAAAAGAATATTTCAAAAAATCACAGTGTAGGTCCTACAACAATCAAACCGTACTCCTGTCATAACTTTGGTAAAAATCTACCCTGAAGAAGAAAAAAATATATTAGAAAACTTATATGACACAAACCAAACCCAGTAGAAAAGAAAAAGATAAGATAATATAAAAAAAATAAGGTTTTCTCATATTCTATATTGACAATGAAATGTATCGTTCCATTTTTATTAAAAGAACGTTGGGTAAAATGTTCAAAAGGTACGTAACACACAATATTCTAGAAAAATATCAATGTGTTCAACTACTTGTTAATATATTTAATGCCTTCGAAACTCAAATACCCATTTCGATAGAAAACATAATCCTTGGATTCTAATAATCAAAAGGGAATACCATAAATTATAATTATATACAAGACATATGTGTTGCCTACCATATAAGAGTTGGAACATTGTGTCCAAAATATACGAATGACATATTACAAATGAAAAATTCCAAGCCCCCAATAAGGACACTATACAAATATTCAATAGAAAAAATGAACACAAAAATCTCCATCAATTGGAACGAGAGATCATTTTCCTAGAATCTTCCTAATAACGTTTTGCATGCCAGATTTCAAAGCTGGAATGAATTTCCCATTTCTACATCTTAAATCATCCATTAAGGAAATATTGAAATTTCAAAGCCTTGCAACATATTCACATTTCTAAACTTTAATATCAATAACGTCACCGTCGAAGCAAAGTGTAGGTAAAGAGTTCAACAGTGTATCACATGTGTTCTTTGAGACTTGCTTTAACAATTTGGTTGGATTTACACATAAATCCATTACCAATTTACAATATATTATCAACCAAATATATCACTACTTTTTTTGTGCTGGTGACTAGCAGATGAATCGGTTAAGGTCGTGTATGCATTCAAGCCATTGGTAAAAAAAATTGATTGTAATGTAAAGTTTGCAATCGAGGATAGCTTTCCCAATTTACTTTTTCTTGGCAGTACAATAACTATTTGAAATTTAAAATTTGAATTTAAATAAGTTCTTTGCACTGTTCAAAGCTAATTGGTTAGAACAACTATTGCAATTCACCTCTCAAATAGTTTACCTAATTAATTAACTTAATAATGGAATTGAAGCCGCCTTAATAGGCGTGTAGCCTAAATTTTTTTTTGTTGGAGACATTTTAAATTCAAATCACATGAGTTAGGAGGGGGAAAGTATTGAAAACATAAAAAATGAAATTTTTTCCAAAGCTGGGATTCGAACCCAGAATTCATATCTTAGAATTTGCCTAGTGAGCTACTTTGGAAGTTATGCTATAATCTACAAACTTATATCTATACACCAAAATATTATCTGTTTTTCAATATAATAAAATATATCACATTTAAAAACTATGTTAATGAATGTAATAATTATCTGAGAGATTTATAAAAAAAGATATTAAAATAATTTTTTTGTGTTCTCAAAAACTTATGTTCAAAATAAGTTTAGAAAAATTAAAATTTATATGATCCACTTTATAAAATTAATATAACGAATGTATTAAAAATACAAAAAGCTACATTATTAAGATAATGCTTTAGGTAACTTATCATATTATTACATTATTAAGAGGCTTTTTTTGTAGGACAAAAAACTAGTGACTTTTAATATGTTAAAAATGTAAAAAATTGAACAATTAATTTATTGAAAATCACATGTACTCTTTTAATATATAAGATATGAGATTGCAATAACAGCAAATACTTTAGAGTAATCTTCAATTAAATCGACTCTTAGATATTTTAATGTAAATTAAATATATAATTTATAAAAGAATATTTCAAAAAATCACAGTGTAGGTCCTACAACAATCAAACCGTACTCCTGTCATAACTTTGGTAAAAATCTACCCTGAAGAAGAAAAAAATATATTAGAAAACTTATATGACACAAACCAAACCCAGTAGAAAAGAAAAAGATAAGATAATACAAAAAAAATAAGGTTTTCTCATATTCTATACTGACAATGAAATGTATCGTTCCATTTTTATTAAAAGAACGTTGGGTAAAATGTTCAAAAGGTACGTAACACACAATATTCTAGAAAAATATCTTGTGTTCAACTACTTGTGAATATATTTAATGCCTTCGAAACTCAAATACCCATTTCGATAGAAAACATAATCCTTGGATTCTAATAATCAAAAGGGAATACCATAAATTATAATTATATACAAGACATATGTGTTGCCTACCATATAAGAGTTGGAACATGGTGTCCAAAATATACGAATGACATATTACAAATGAAAAATTCCAAGCCCCCAATAAGGACACTATACAAATATTCAATAGAAAAAATGAACACAAAAATCTCCATCAATTGGAACGAGAGATCATTTTCCTAGAATCTTCCTAATAACGTTTTGCATGCCAGATTTCAAAGCTGGAATGAATTTCCCATTTCTACATCTTAAATCATCCATTAAGGAAATATTGAAACTTCAAAGCCTTGCAACATATTCACATTTCTAAACTTTAATATCAAAAACGTCACCCTCGAAGCAAAGTGTAGGTAAAGAGTTCAACAGTGTATCACATGTGCTCTTTGAGACTTGCTTTAACAATTTGGTTGGATTTACACATAAATCCATTACCAATTTACAATATATTATCAACCAAATATATCACTATTTTTTTGTGCTGGTGACTAGCAGATGAATCGGTTAAGGTCGTGTATGCATTCAAGCCATTGGTAAAAAATATTGATTGTAATGTAAAGTTTGTAATCGAGGATAGCTTTCCCAATTTACTTTTTCTTGGCAGTACAATAACTATTTGAAATTTAAAATTTGAATTTAAATAAGTTCTTTGCATTGTTCAAAGCTAATTGGTTAGAACAACTATTGCAATTCACCTCTCAAATATTTTACCTGATTAATTAACTTAATAATGGAATTGAAGCAGACTTAATAGGCGTGTAGCCTAGAGGGGGAAAGTATTGAAAACATAAAAAATGAAATTTTTTCCAAAGCTGGGATTCGAACAAAGAATTCATATCTTAGAATTTTCCTGGTGAGCTACTTTGGAAGTTATGCTATAATCTACAAACTTATATCTATACACCAAAATATTATTATCTGTTTTTCAATATAATAAAATATATCACATTTAAAAACTATGTTAATGAATGTAATAATTATCTGAGAGATTTATAAAAAAAGATATGAAAATAATTTTTTTGTGTTCTCAAAAACATATATTCAAAATACGTTTAGAAAAATTAAAATTTATATGATCCACTTTATAAAATTAATATAACGAATGTATTAAAAATACAAAAAGCTACCTTATTAAAATAATACTTTAGGTAACTTCTCATATTATTAACTTATTAAGAGGCTTTTTTTGTGGGACAAAAAACTAGTGACTTTTAATATGTTAAAAATGTAAAAAATTGAACAATTAATTTATTGAAAATCACATGTACTCTTTTAATTTATAAGATATGAGATTGCAATAACAGCAAATACTTTAGAGTAATCTTCAATTAAATCGACTCTTAGATATTTTAATGTAAATTAAATATATAATTTATAAAAGAATATTTCAAAAAATCACAGTGTAGGTCCTACAACAATCAAACAGTACTACTGTCATAACTTTGGTAAAAATCTACCCTGAAGAAGAAAAAAATATATTAGAAAACTTATATGACAAAAACCAAACCCAATAGAAAAGAAAAAGATAAGATAATACAAAAAAATAAGGTTTTCTCATATTCTATACTGACAATGAAATGTATCGTTCCATTTTTATTAAAAGAACGTTGGGTAAAATGTAAAAAGTGTACGTAACAGACAATATTCTAGAAAAATATCAATGTGTTCAACTACTTGTGAATATATTTAATGCCTTCGAAACTCGAATACCCATTTCGATAGAAAACATAATCCTTGGCTTCTAATAATCAAAAGGGAATACCATAAATTATAATTATATACAAGACATTTGTGTTGCCTACCATATAAGAGTTGGAACATGGTGTCCAAAATATACGAATGAGATATTACAAATGAAAAATTCCAAGCCCCCAATAAGGACACTATACAAATATTCAATAGAAAAAATGAACACAAAAATCTCCATCAATTGGAGCGAGAGATCATTTTCCAAGAATCTTCCTAATAACGTTTTGCATGCCAGATTTCAAAGCTGGAATGAATTTCCCATTTCTACATCTTAAATCATCCATTAAGGAAATATTGAAACTTCAAAGCCTTGCAACATATTCACATTTCTAAACTTTAATATCAAAAGCGTCACCCTCGAAGCAAAGTGTAGGTAAAGAGTTCAACAGTGTATCACATGTGTTCTTTGAGACTTGCTTTAACAATTTGGTTGGATTTACACATAAATCCATTACCAATTTAAAATATATTATCAACCAAATATATCACTACTTTTTTTGTGCTGGTGACTAGCAGATGAACCGGTTAAGGTCGTTTATGCATTCAAGCCATTGGTAAAAAAAATTGATTGTAATGTAAAGTTTGCAATCGAGGATAGCTTTCCCAATTTACTATTTCTTGGCAGTACAATAACTATTTGAAATTTAAAATTTGAATTTAAATAAGTTCTTTGCATTGTTCAAAGCTAATTGGTTAGAACAACTATTGCAATTCACTTCTCAAATATTTTACCTGATTAATTAACTTAATAATGGAATTGAAGCAGCCTTAATAGGTGTGTAGACTAATTTTTTTTTTGTTGGAAACATTTAAAATTCATATCACATGAGTTAGGAGGGGGAAAGTATTGAAAACATAAAAAATGAAATTTTTTCCAAAGCTGGGATTCGAACCCAGAATTCATATCTTAGAATTTTCCTGGTGAGCTACTTTGGAAGTTATGCTATAATCTACAAACTTATATCTATACGCCAAAATATTATCTGTTTTTCAATATAATAAAATATATCACATTTAAAAACTATGTTAATGAATGTAATAATTATCTGAGAGATTTATGAAAAAAGATATGAAAATAATTTTTTTGTGTTCTCAAAAACTTATGTTCAAAATAAGTTTAGAAAAATTAAAATTTATATGATCCACTTTATAAAATGAATATAACAAATGTATTAAAAATACAAAAAGCTACATTATCTATAACTATATACAAATGGGATACAACTTTTTGGTGTGGCCTATTTTTGTTCCAAAATTACCCTTCATTAATGTTTAATTTCAAATTTTTATTCCATATCTACCCTTTACCTTAATGCTTAATTTCTCACACGATTTATTTAATAATCTATAACTATATATAAAGGGGATACAAGTTTTTGGTGTGGCTTATTTTTGTTCCAAAATTACCCTTATTTAATTGTAATATTTCCATAATTCTCTCTGCAGTTTTTTTTAATTACAACCATGTGTGATCAAGAATCTCAACCGCTCAAACAAAACAAAAACTGCCGTACACAGACATTTAAGTGTGAAACAACTGCTCTCATTTCAATATCAAAACAAAAGTAATTACAAAACTTGGTAGAGCATCCTGAATAACAATGGAGTAGACTCTTATCGTTTTTCTTCATTTTTTTATCTACATATTATCCTTTCCTTTCTCCATCCCTCTAATCTATTTTTTCATGTTTTCACTTTTTAATTTTCTTTTAGATATGTTCTTAAACATGATAAGGTCAAAATATATAAATCAATTAATATTATCACTTTTGTATATGTTCATGTATGTTTTATTGGTTTATTCAATTTAGTTTAATTTTGTTTTGTTCTAATGTGTAGCTTTTGATTTTAGTGTCTGAGTAAAAATACATTGCTCTAACTTTACAGGTTTTGACGAGATTGTCATTTTTATGTGACTAATAATTTAAGAATCATATATATTTTCATCATTTTAGTGTTAATTTAGGAATCATATATATTTTCACCATTTTAGTGTTAATTTAGGAAATCATATATATTTTCACCATTTTAGTGTTAATTTAAGAATCATACATATTTTCACCATTTTCAAAATTACTCAGTTTTTTTCTTGGTCAATCTCTATCTTTTCTCCTTCTGCATTTTTCTTTCCGTTTTCACAATTACTCAGTGTCAATCTCTGTTTTGGTTATTTTTATGCATTTTCATTTTGTAGGATAAGCGGATAATGTCACAATAAAACTGTTCCGGTATGGGCCCAACCTCGGCAGGCCCAATACCGCGTACGGCCCAACAAGCGAATCGGGCACGCCAGGCACGTGCTCCCCACGAGACGAGCAGGGCAAGCCGCCGAGCACAAGCAACGTCTCCACAACCTTTTGTCGTCCACCACACCGGACTGGCAAAACCGTCCCCGACTCACCAAAGCGCGGCCCTTGGCTCCTCTCTTCCACGGGAAGGATAACGCGCTCCGGGGAACCCCCCGAGCTCCCCTCCGCGAGGAGAATAACGTGCTTGGCGCACGTTCTCCACGTGCTCCCCTCCGCGGGGACACGTCACCGGCCAACCGCCCACCTCCGAAAGAGCAGGTCAAACCCACTTTCCGGAGATCTAGGAGCGGTTGAACTAGGGCGAAGACCACGTCCTGGTCTTCACTACGCCACGTAAGCCCTAGCAGTCGTTAGGGTTGGGCCTGGTCATCCAGCCCATCTCAAATGACCATTGGCCCAGCGCTGGGGTCTCTCTATAAATACCCTCTTCCTCAAGAGGGTCAGGTAATTGAATTCTCTACCAACTTTCTGTACTTCGTTGTCACTCTGCCCATTTTCTCACTTTGGCATCGGAGTGTCTTGCAGGTACACCCCCTTCCTCTTTCTCACCCCGGTGAACAGGTAGTCGTCCAGTAGCACGTGGCCATATCGTGATCCCCTCCTGATCAGGTCAGATCAGTGGCGCCGTCTGTGGGAATCTGAAACTTCCCCGTTACTCCGAGCAGAAAACCAAAAGTTTCACCAAACCTCCACGATCATGGCTAGCCCACGCCGCGACGACACTCCGCACGACCTTGCGCTCAACGTCGCCACCAACGGGAAGCAGACAGGAACGACACGTCAGACGGAAGCCGATGAAAGGGACGGGCAAACTGCCTCACCATCATCCGAGGAACGGCCCCTTCAGCCCGATCACCGCCCCCTGAGCCCGCCAGCATTCCACCCCGTTCCCATCCCGGCGAGAGCAGACCCAATGGTGGCCGCTCTCTTTACAGCCATCAACCAGACGAACCAGCTGCTATTCCAACAAAATGCGAGAATTGGAGCATTAGAACGCGTCGGCCCCCCGAGGTACCCCTAGCGGGAAGACCAGAACGGAGGTTCGAGGAGTCCCTCGCCTCGGCCCAGAAACCGCCGACCCCGGCTGGAGAGACACCGACCGTAGGCGACTCGAGAACGCACCAGATCCCCGGCAAGACACGTTCGCGGGAGGAACCAGAACGCAGCGACGATCCCAACTGAGGACCCCCGAGTCGAGAACCCCGGCAGGAGGTCGAGAACCAGAAACCAGGGGCACACCTTGAACGGCTCATCTCCTCACAGATCCCCGGCACATAGCGACGAGGATGATTACCGCACCCCGCTGTCCCGGGAGATCATGGGCGCCCCTATACCCCAGGGGATGGAGAAACCACCGACGCTGTCGACATACGACGGCACCTCCGACCCGGACGATCACCTGGAAGACATCGAGGCTATGCTCGACTACCGAAACGTCCGGGGAGCTATCAAGTGCAGACTTTTCCCAACGACTCTGAGGAAAGGCGCTATGACCTGGTACAAAAGTCTGGAGCCCGAATCAGTCACATCGTGGAGGGTCTTGAAGGACCTGTTCTCCAAGCACTTTACGGCGTCCCGACGCCACCCGAAGACGGAAGCAGTCCTCGGGGCAATCATCCAAGGCCCCGACGAGCCTCTCCGAAAATACATCTAAAGGTTTACTCGGGAAGCCGTGCAGGTGACAACTTCCGACGAAATGAAACGCTACTTAATGGAACAGGGCCTGCGCCACGACTCCAAATTCTACGAGGCCGTAGGCATACACCGGCCCACGTCCCTCCAAGATTTCCTCGACAGAGCCGCACATTACATCCGATTCGAAGAAACACAAGCGGCCAACTCCGCTCGCGACACTCGAGACAGAGAGGCCCCCCGCGGGCACCGAGACGACGGAGCTTCGAGCCATCGACGAGGAGGAGACCGCCGTCGGGAAGACCGCCCCCGCGAGCCCCGCGAACAACGCGAGCCCCGCGAACAACGCGAGCCGCGCGGCCCCGCAGGAAGATTCACAGAGTATACAACCTTGGTCGCTTCGCGCGAACGCATACTGGCCGAATGCGCTAAAACCGAGTTTGTTCAAGGAGGTGTCCGATTTCCACGACCAACGCCGCCCAAACCCAACGTGGACAAGTCGAAATACTGCCGATTCCACAGGACCCACGAACACGTGACAGAGGACTGCATCCATCTCAAAGATGCGATCGAAATTCTAATCAAAGACGGGCACCTGAAGCGATACACCCGAGGAGGCGAACCACCTAGGCCAGAGGCTCAGGAAACCAAGAAGATCGAGGAACTCCCCTCTCCAGAGGACAGCAGCAGGCTCCATGTCGCATTGTGCGTCAGCCGCCCCGAGGATTGGTTCGCGAGCAGAGAATTCGGCATCCCCGAAGGACCCAACCTAAGCGACGAGCCAATCCGACCAACCAGCCGATGGGAATACTTCCCTAGAGCCATGGTCATCTCTGATGGAGCCACAAGGAGTCTATCCATAGGATCTGTGAAAAGGAAGTTCGACGAGCTCATCGCGAACAACTCAGGCAAAATGAGCACGCTCGACAAATTCCGAGGCCGCTCCAACCCGATCACATTCTACCTCGAGGAACTACCCGGGGGATCCCCCAATTCCAACATCCCCTTGCTCATACGTGCCCGGATGGCAAACTTCGACGTCAGGCGCCTCCTCGTGGACGGCGGGAGCTCGGTTGACATCATGTACTCGCATCTGTTCGCAACCCTCCAGCTCGACGAATCCAATCTTTCTCCCTACGTAGGCTCCGACCTTCAGGGGTTCAACGGGACGACGACGAGACCTTGGGGATACATGGAATTGAAAGTCACCTTCGGAGAAGAGGAAACCGCCAGGGACATCAACGTCCGTTTCTTAGTCATCGAATGTCCGTCCCTCTATAACTGCATTCTGGGCAGGACGACGATAGCAGAACTCACCGCGGTACCTTCCACCGTCCACCTGAAGATGAAGTACTACACGAGACGGGGAGCCGTGGTAACCCTCAACAGAGACATCGAAGCCGCTCGAAGATGTTTCGAAGCCGCCTTGAAAGGACTAGACTCCATCGCTCCATCGACCAAGAGGAAAGCGTCAACCGCTACGCCGAAAGACAAACCAACGGAGCTGGTCGGATCCGTTGAGCTCGACAATCGCTTCACCGACGAGCTCGACAATAAAACAAAGACCGACGGAGGCAACGGGCAACCCTCGCACCCAGCGCGCCCCATCCCGGATGGAGAATTCGAACTCATTCCCCTCGGAGAAGACACGGGCAGAACCGTGAGGATAGGCGCAGGACTCCCAGACCTCGCGAAGCGCCAGCTCCAAGCCTGCCTCCGCGAGAATGCCGACCTCTTCGCCTGGAGCGCCGCGGAAATGCCGGGACTCGACCCCGAGGTCGCCTGCCACCAGCTGTCCATCAACCCAACCGCGAAGGCCGTTGTACAACGCCGACGTCGCCAGTCCCCCGAAAAATCGGCAGCGGCCGAACAAGCTGTAAAAGACCTCTTAGAGGAAAATTTTATTTCGGAAGCCCGGTATTCAACCTGGCTGTCCAACGTTGTACTCGTCAAAAAGAATAATGGAAAATGGCGCATGTGTGTTGACTATACTGACCTCAACCGGGCATGTCCTAAGGACGCCTACCCCCTCCCCAATATCGACAAGCTCGTCGACAATTCGGCGGGCTTCAAACTCTTGTCCTTCATGGACGCGTACTCGGGATACAACCAGATCCCGATGGCCGAACACGATAAGCAAGCCACGTCCTTCATGACGGCGTCGGGCAATTACTATTACAACGTGATGCCCTTCGGCCTCAAAAACGCCGGGGCCACATACCAGCGGATGATGAACCATGTCTTCCGCGACGAAATCGGGGACATGCTCGAAGTATATATGGACGACATGATCGTCAAATCCGGCGCGGAGGACGACCACGCGGCACACCTCCGGAGGGTCTTCAAGACCGCGAGGTCGTGTCGCATGCGTTTTAACCCAGAAAAGTGCACCTTCGGCGTCTGCGTCGGTAAATTCCTCGGCTACTACCTGACCGAACGGGGGATCGAAGCCAATCCGGACAAATGCCACGCCTTCTCCAATACCACCACGCCGACCACGAAGAGGGTCATCCAGTCCCTCAACGGCGTACTAGCCTCCCTCTCGCGATTCATCGCGAGATCGGCCCAACACGCCCTCCCGTTCTTCAAACTGCTCAGGAAGGAGACCAAATTCGAATGGACGGACGAATGTGAGAAAGCCCTTTGCCACCTCAAACGCGTCTTATCCGAACCGCCAGTGCTGACGCGCCCCGCGACGGGCGAAACCCTATATTTATATCTGGCCGTCTCCAACGAAGCCGTCAGCGCCGTCCTCGTGAGCGAAGCCGGAGAAGGACAAAAGCCCATTTACTTTATTAGTAAAGCTCTCCACGACCCAGAAGTCCGATACCAGCTGATCGAGAAAGTCGCCCTGGCCCTCGTGACAGCGGCACGCCGACTCCGACATTATTTTCTAGCACACACCATCGTGCTCCGCACCGATCAGCCCATCCGCCAGCTACTCGGCCGCCCCGACATGGCTGGACGCATGCTGAAATGGTCGCTAGAACTCTCCGAGTTCGACATCACCTACGAAAGCCGACACGCCATCAAGGCTCAAGCTTTGGCCGACTTCGTCGCCG
Organism: Lathyrus sativus; assembly: GCA_963859935.3. NCBI lineage: Eukaryota > Viridiplantae > Streptophyta > Magnoliopsida > Fabales > Fabaceae > Lathyrus > Lathyrus sativus. The sequence goes on from OZ012736.1 coordinate 489,948,628, forward strand.
AGATGACCACGCCCCCGACCCTACCTCCGGGAACCACCTCTGGACCATCTTTGTGGATGGCTCCTCCAACTCTACGGGAAGCGGCGCCGGCATCGTCCTCGATAACGACGAGGGTACGGTCATCGAAGTCTCCCTCACACTGGCTTTTCCAACGACTAACAACCAGGCCGAATACGAAGCATTTCTCGCCGGCCTTCGCCTAGCATCCGACCTGGGAGCCAGGGACATCCGAATCTACACGGATTCCCAGCTGGTCGCTTCGCAAGTCCGAGGCGAATACCAAGCAAAAAATGACACCCTCGCCGGATACCTCGCGCTCATCACTGAAAAACTGAGAGGGTTCGACTCAGCAGAGATTCAGCACGTTCCTCGAGAGCAGAACACCCGCGCCGACATCCTCTCCAAACTGGCAAGCACCAAAAAGCGAGGCGGCCACAAATCGGTCATTCAAGAAATCTTGTCCCAACCAAGTACCAGCCCGACCACCACACCCCTCGACATCAACGCCATCGGAGACGCTGACTGCTGGATGACCCCCCTCCACACCTATCTCAGCACCGGACGTCTGCCGACCAACTCTAGCGAGGCCAACGCGACGAAACGACGGGCCTGCTCGTACGTCCTCCTCGAGGGACGACTATACCGCCGAGGCTTCACAATTCCACTCCTCAAATGCATAGATAAGTCCCAGAGTACGACCGTTCTAGAAGAAATCCACGAAGGTATCAAAGCGCAGCACCTCGACGGCAGATCCCTAGCGCGCAAGGCCCTACGCGCAGGCTACTACTGGCCATCAATGCAGTCCGACGCAAAAGAACATGTCAAACGATGTGATAAGTGTCAATGACACGGGGACATGCACCTCGCCCCCCCAACCGACCTCACGTCCCTCTCATCTCCGTGGCCGTTCGCCTGGTGGGGGCTGGACATCCTCGGGCCCTTCCCCCTCGGTTCATACCAGAAAAAAGTACCTCATCGTGGGAGTCGATTACTTCACCAAGTGGATCGAGGCCGAAGCTCTAGCCAAAATCACCGCCCACAACATACTCCGATTCTACAAACGCAACATCCTCGCCAGATTCGGGGTACCGCTTGCCATCGTCACCGACAACGGCACACAATTCACAGACAAAAACTTCCGCGACTTCGTCACTAAACTCGGGACCAAACATCACTTCGCCTCGGTCGAACATCCTCAGACAAACGGCCAAGCGGAGTCGGCGAACAGAGTTATACTCAGAGGACTCAAACGACGACTCGGAGACGCCAAACGAGCATGGGTCGAAGAACTCCACAGCGTCCTCTGGGCATACCGTACTACCCCCCACTCAACCACGGGGGAAACCCCATTTCGCCTCACGTACGGAACCGAGGTTGTGATACCGGTCGAAATCCGCGAACCGTCCAGACGAACGGAAGCTCCCCTGGACACCGACGACAACGACGACTCCCTCCGAGAAGAGCTCGACCTCGTCGAAGAAATCCGCTCAGGAGCAGCTCTCCAGGAAGCCCGGCTGAAGCAACAAGTCACACTTCGCCATAACAACAAAGTCATAAAACGCGATTTTCAAACAGGCGACTTAGTTCTACGCAGAAACCAGAAAGACTCCCACGAGGGCAAACTGGCCGCGAACTGGGAAGGCCCGTACCGAGTCCGGGACAAAACGGAGCACGGGGCCTATTACCTCGAAAACCTACACGGTGAACAACTAGCTCGACCATGGAACGCCGCGAAACTTAAGCGGTACTACAGTTAAAACATTGCCCGCGACGACCCATCGTCCTGACCACTGGGGGGGCGACATGGTACCACCGCACACCCCCGCGTCCACTAGCGACCAAAGAAAAGCAAGCCCTGCCTCTCGTGTGCGCGGGCAGAAGGCCTTGCTCGGCAGGGAATACCTCGACCGAGACTCCTCGCCGTCGTACCAAAATAGGCAGGACACCCAGCTCGCGATGGGCCGTCCACGCCCCGGGGAGAACTACCCCCGCAACGGCCCGACAACATCGTCGGCCAAACCGGCCAGTTCCCTGCACTACCGGTAGCAAACTGTCGAGCTAAACACACCGAAGCACACACTTAGAAAATTTACAAGAAATGTCATACACATCAGAGGCATTCAAACAAACACGAAAAACGAGCATAAAACGACATGCAAATAACGAGCACACACTTAGAAAATCCACGATAAATATATTAAACAAAAGCGGGCGCCAGCCCAGTAGTCAATGGTACAAATATAGAGCATGCAGGCCCAAAGAAAAGAGATAACAAACATCGGCATGCAGGCCACAAAAACAACGAGCACGCAGGCCCGGCAACCTATGCTTCCTCGTCCGCCCGGTCAGCAGCCACGGGTTCCTCCTCGGGGATAACAAGATAGGGATCGATCACCTTCCCATCAACAATCTCGTGGTACGGCCCTATCCCGTCCACGGCCAGCACGACACCAGGGTTGGCGACCTGAATCTGCTCGACGGCATTCTTGAACCCGACCTCAACAGCCTCCAGACAATCGCTCTCCAACACCCGGATACGAGCGATCAGGTCAGCACGGGTGATTAACCGTCGATCCCCGTCAGTCTCGTCCTCGGCCGGACGAACAGCGCTGTCCAAAACCTCCATGCGAACCTTCAGCGCCTGCACCTCGGCCGTCGCTGTCCCCAGTTGTTCCTCCAGCGAAGTCACCTTCCCCTCAGCACCCTCTGCCCGTTTCCGCTGCTCGGCAACATCCTTCTGGCTCTTCTCCAACTCCTCAGTGAGCTTGGCCAACCGCGACTGCGTGAAAGTGAGATCCCCTTGCAGTTTGGATAGCTCAGCAGCGGAGCAGCCCTCCTCGTTCAGCACAAGAGCCGTCGTGAACGTCAGCATCATCGCGGCCAAGTCCTCAGCCAGGACGCGTCGACGGGTCTCTCGATCGGCCTGACGAACAACCTTCACCTCCCCAGCGGAGACAGTGGGAGAACGGGCACCATGAAAATATCCCGGATGCTGGTGGCAGAGAGGGACGACATAACCTTCCTCGACGGTGCCGACCGTCAGATCCACCACTCGGGGCTCCTCGGACCTCTGCCTCTTTGACGCTCCTTGAGACACAGGAGATTGGCTCTCTTGAGGCGACGAGGACGAAGTTTGCCCCCCCGGCGTCGCGACCTCCTGTCCGACCAGCTGGCTCACCCTCGTCCTCGGGGCCGCGGCATTCCTAGCAGCGCGCAACTGCTTCACCCGCTCCTCGACGGAAGACATGTTCCCTGCAAAAATAAAGAAAAGGGTTAGCGACGATCAAAAACCCCGACCACGGGGGGGAAACGAACATTCCTACCTAGATAATCCAGAGCGGCCGCCCCGGTCGCACAACCGAGCAAAGTCTTAGTATTTATCAAACGCTTCTTGGTGCATATGTTCCCCTGAGCGTCAAGGATATACCGACCGTCGGGCGTCACCAGCTTCGACGGAGGGAGAGACCGCACAAAGGCAATTATTTTCAAATAGGCGGCCATGTCCTTCTCCTCGAGGGTCCCCGCCCGGACGATATACCTATCCGTCCCTCGGCTGAAATGCTCCGCAGGCCACAGTAGATGTATCTTAGGAAGCCACGCGCGGAACCGCTGGCCATCTACCGTTCGCTCGCCCTCGTCGAAGAGAGTGTCCGAGCCGTGCTGCGTGATCGGCTTGACGAGGTAGAACCGATTTTTGAAGTCTTTGACAGAATCGCTATACGCTTTGAAAATTTTTGTCGATTGCTTGAAGGAGACCCATCCGTGGCGGCCGTGCACCGTCTGCCGCTGCAGATGGAAGATACGGAAAAATAACGGCACCGTCGGCTCCACTGAGAGGTAGAAACACACCACCTCGAAAGCCCGGATGAAGGCCAAGGCATTGGGGTGCAGCTGGGACGGGGCAAGACGCAGCCAGTCAAAAAGCCCCAGATGGAAGGCGGAAAATGGTAACCGGAGCCGAGCTTCTTTAAAGTAGAATTCATGCATCGGGAACATCCGCCGCCCATATCGCGAGCAGATGCGGTGATGTTCTTTTGGCCGGTACACCTGCCAGTGTTGTGGCTCTCCTATGGGCGTGTCCTCGACCGTGGCGTACACGTCGGACGCGTCGGCCACAAAGCAAGAAGGGGTAGAAAGCGGCTCCTCGGCCGCCCACTCCTCGGACGGGGCAATACGCTCGCCGTCATACTCCGGAATCTCAGGTTCATTGTCTTTGACCATTATCCCCGGCACCAGAGCCGACATCTACACCTGAAAGCAGAGGACAACGATGAATTCGATAGCCAGGATCAAATCCACCCTTCCACCGCAAGTCAAGTGAAAGGGCGACGAAAGCCGAGAAGCGACGAGAAAACACTCGCTCCCCGTCTACCCTCCTCGGTGGATCAAAGGCCGACCCCTCATCCCCTCTCGGGACAGCCATCGGAGAAGGTACTTCTCCCCGGGGCATTCATCGGAGAAAGCCCCCATCCTCGGGGCATTCATCAGAAAAAGCTCCCGTCCTCGGGGCAATCATCGGAACCAGCCTACCCTCCCCGAGACACTTATCAGAAAATTCGCGAGACACGGCGGAACTCGCATCCCTCCTCGGGGCATTCATCACGCCCCGACCACACGTTCCAATTAAACGACGAAAATAAAAATGGAGGGAAAAGAGGAACTCACTTGTAACGGCGGCGGACGGAAGAAAAGATCAAATGGTACAGCGGCGATCGGCGGCAAGCGGTGGACGAGCAGAGACGATAAAGATTAGCAGAGAGAAAAGTAACAGAATGAGCGGAGACCTCCATATTTATAACCCGGCGCGGGACTCGAAGTGACCCTAGGCTCATTAATGACATAGGGTAGCCGCCCCTATGACCGCTTAACGCAAGACACGTGGCGGCAACCTGACAGTCGCGTCCCTTCACCTGCCTCCTCCCCGCTCTGCCGACGACCGGAAATCTTCGTACGAGTGCCTGCTTCAGATGCGACGACCTTAGGTCCTCGCTCTCTCCCCAGAGCTTCGACTTGGGGGGCTCCTGTTCCGGTATGGGCCCAACCTCGGCAGGCCCAATACCGCGTACGGCCCAACAAGCGAATCGGGCACGCCAGGCACGTGCTCCCCACGAGACGAGCAGGGCAAGCCGCCGAGCACAAGCAACGTCTCCACAACCTTTTGTCGTCCACCACACCGGACGGGCAGAACCGTCCCCGGCTCACCAAAGCGCGACCCTTGGCTCCTCTCTTCCACGGGAAGGATAACGCGCTCCGGGGAACCCCCCGAGCTCCCCTCCGCAGGGAGAATAACGTGCTCGGTGCACGTTTTCCATGTGCTCCCCTCCGCGGGGACACGTCACCGGCCAACCGCCCACCTCCGAAAGAGCAGGTCAAACCCACTTTCCGGAGATCTAGGAGTGGTTGAACTAGGGCGAAGACCACGTCCTGGTCTTCACTACGCCACGTAAGCCCTAGCAGTCGTTAGGGTTGGGCCTGGTCATCCAGCCCATCTCAAATGACCGTTGGCCCAACGCTGGGGTCTCTCTATAAATACCCTCTTCCTCAAGAGGGTCAGGTAATTGAATTCTCTACCAACTTTCTGTACTTCGTTGTCACTCTGCCCATTTTCTCACTTTGGCATCGGAGTGTCTTGTAGGTACACCCCCCTTCCTCTTTCTCACCCCGGTGAACAGGTAGCTGTCCAGTAGCACGTGGCCATATCGTGATCCCCTCCTGATCAGGTCAGATCAAAAACCATGGCAAAGATCAAAAAGATTGATGATTAATTTTTGGACATGAGTGAAGGTGATCTTTGTTTTGGTGAACATGGTAATATATTTTGATATGTTAGCATGCATTAAATAGTATTAGAATTGACCATTAAAATCTTTTTATGCAATTGAATGCATTTTTCTAATTTTTTTTAAAATTTCCCTTATAAATTGTAATTGCTTCTAACATTCTTAACTGTTGAAATTTAAACTACATAACTCTACCATTTCAGGTGCACGACATTTGTTTCCATGTCTTTCATTTCCAAACTCATGATAATAGTAACTTAATGCCAATGTAAATCATTTTTGGATGTTTGGATGCTATATATATTTTTTCAATTTCACATCAACGGAAGGCATAAATTATATATTCTGCATTGTTCAAATTATTTGTGCTTTCCTTCTCCACACATGTAAGTCATGTTTGTTTATCTATAGATTAGGTGTGGTATGTGTCAATTTGGATGCTATATTCACCGAAGTATGATATGAGAACTAACCATTTACATTAATGTCTATAAGGTGAATTAAATTTAATTGAATTGCGTTGCAGAGAATAGTTTTGATTTGATATTTTAGAAAGTGATTGAAGAAGAAAATTTATGAGAAATCATCTTCTGATGATATATCGGTTTTCGATGAATTATTTTTGCAATGATAGTTCATGGATACCTAATTTAACCACAATACCACTGGGAAAATGTAAAAAAATGTAATATAGAGATAGTTGATTATATTTGTTGCATTAAATTATGTGTCTACAATATACACAAAATAAAAGGAGTTGAAAAAAGAAAGTATGCTTTTGTTATCCTTAATTGTAGTTATTAAGAAAAAAGGTAAGCTTTTGCTTGCTACCCTTAACAATAGTAGTAGTTGCACTGACTTCTTTCTTTTTTATTCTCTAAATTATTCTTAAATAAATTTGTTGAATAAAAAATAAGCAATAAGTATGTTTTGTATTATATAAAAAAAACAAAGGTAAATCATCTAAGAAGAGAGCGAAAACTTAGAAAATGTTAGAAACTTTCTTATTCTTGCTCAGTAGACAATAATATTTTTATAGTTTAATTATCATTAGTTGTCTTTATGGTATATTGTTATTAGTTTTTAAAACTTCTATTATTCTTACTATACTTTTTATTCTATTAATTATTATTATTTTGGTTTTTTTAATTATTTTTTATTCCCTTCTTATTTCCTTTTTTTCCTGAATTTTAGATATAGTTTAATCCTTTTTTTTTCTTTATATGTTGTGAAGAAGTTGTTTATATTGTTGAATTCAATACATTTTTTTTCACCCTCTATCTATTATTTTTTTTTAAAAACTTTTTTACTATTGTGTATTTCAATTCTTTTGTTTTGTCTTTTTTGTTAATTATATATTTTTATAGTTTATACAATAATGAGGAAGATAGGAAAATTTCCAGATTCTTTAGGAATTTAAGAATTGTGATGCAATTTTCATGAAGTTGAATTTTAAATTTGGGATTTCCTTTCATTTATGAGATTAAAATTAGTTTAATTGTGTTAGAATAGAAAAAGAAGTTTAAGATATGAGGTGATCATTAGTACAAAATAATAACCATCATCATATAATAAAGATTAAAAAAGAAGTCATTTATGTGTTAGTCATAACTACAAAATAATGACAATGATGCATAGTAGTAATAGTTTTTTTTATAACAATCCTTTTTTTCTTTAACAATTATATTGAAGTTTTTATTGACAAGATTGAAATAGTATAAAGATAAATACTAGGATTTTTTAACCAAATCATCCTTCACTAAAGATTGAAATAGTATATTTAATAGTGCATTGATAAAATGATGTATGAATAATTAATTCAAATCTATACAAGATAAAAAAATATTATATTACACTAAATACTATTAATTTCACTATTTTTTTCTCTAAAAAAATCTAATATGAGAGTCACATTTTTTATTTAATATGCAAAACAATGGCAGGAAAAAGAAACTTCTTTGAATAAAGATTTAATGCTCGGTCTTCCTATTAAAGAATGTTATTGATTACACAGTATAAATAGTACTTTGTATTATTCGGTTATTTAATATAATTTAGAATAACTTTGTTTATCATTTTCAAAATGTAATAATATTATTAGCATGTTTAGACAACATATTTTTTTATCTAACTTTTATTTTAATTCGGTATGTTTAAAATAATAGTAGCATTAATATATAGTTAATTCACTAAAGTATTTTTAGTATATATACATTTATCATTCTGATTTTAAGACTGCTTGAGGGTATTTAAAAACATTATTTTTAATTAATCTTAAGTATGATAAAAACTTCATACAAAATATATACACGTTTATTTTCCTATGCTGTGCGCATTAAAAAAAGCAGACAGACGGGCACGGGAGTGCCCGTCTGAACGCTAGTTAAGATAATGCTTTAGGTAACTTCTCATATTATTACATTATTAAGAGGCTTTTTTTGTGGGACAAAAAACTAGTGACTTTTAATATGTTAAAAATGTAAAAAATTGAACAATTAATTTATTGAAAATCACATGTACTCTTTTAATTTATAAGATATGAGATTGCAATAACAGCAAATACTTTAGAGTAATCTTCAATTAAATCGACTCTTAGATAATTTAATGTAAATTAAATATATAATTTATAAAAGAATATTTCAAAAAATCACAGTGTAGGTCCTACAACAATCAAACCGTACTACTGTCATAACTTTGGTAAAAATCTACCCTGAAGAAGAAAAAAATATATTAGAAAACTTATATGACACAAACCAAACCCAGTAGAAAAGAAAAAGATAAGATAATACAAAAAAATAAGGTTTTCTCATATTCTATACTGACAATGAAATGTATCGTTTCATTTTTATTAAAAGAACGTTGGGTAAAATGTAAAAAATGTACGTAACACACAATATTCTAGAAAAATATCAATGTGTTCAACTACTTGTGAATATATTTAATGCCTTCGAAACTCAAATACCCATTTCGATAGAAAACATAATCCTTGGCTTCTAATAATCAAAAGGGAATACCATAAATTATAATTATATACAAGACATTTGTGTTGCCTACCATATAAGAGTTGGAACATGGTGTCCAAAATATACGAATGAGATATTACAAATGAAAAATTCCAAGCCCCCAATAAGGACACTATACAAATATTCAATAGAAAAAATGAACACAAAAATCTCCATCAATTGGAGCGAGAGATCATTTTCCTAGAATCTTCCTAATAACGTTTTGCATGCCAGATTTCAAAGCTGGAATGAATTTCCCATTTCTACATCTTAAATCATCCATTAAGGAAATATTGAAACTTCAAAGCCTTGCAACATATTCCCATTTCTCACATGTGTTCTTTGAGACTTGCTTTAACAATTTGGTTGGATTTACACATAAATCCATTACCAATTTACAATATATTATCAACCAAATATATCACTACTTTTTTTGTGCTGGTGACTAGCAGATGAATCGGTTAAGGTCGTGTATGCATTCAAGCCATTGGTAAAAAAAATTGATTGTAATGTAAAGTTTGCAATCGAGGATAGCTTTCCCAATTTACTTTTTCTTGGCTGTAGAATAACTATTTGAAATTTAAAATTTGAATTTAAATAAGTTCTTTGCATTGTTCAAAGCTAATTGGTTAGAACAACTATTGCAATTCCCCTCTCAAATATTTTACCTGATTAATTAACTTAATAATGGAATTGAAGCAGCCTTAATAGGCGTGTAGCCTAAATTTTTTTTTTGTTGGAAACATTTTAAATTCAAATCAAATGAGTTAGGAGGGGGAAAGTATTGAAAACATAAAAAATGAAATTTTTTCCAAAGCTGGGATTCGAACCCAGAATTCATATCTTAGAATTTGCCTGGTGAGCTACTTTGGAAGTTATGCTATAATCTACAAACTTATATCTATACACCAAAATATTATCTGTTTTTCAATATAATAAAATATATCACATTTAAAAACTATGTTAATGAATGTAATATTTATCTGAGAGATTTATAAAAAAAGATATGAAAATAATTTTTTTGTGTTCTCAAAAACTTATGTTCAAAATAAGTTTAGAAAAATTAAAATTTATATGATCCACTTTAAAAAATTAATATAACGAATGTATTAAAAATACAAAAAGCTACATTATTAAGATAATGCTTTAGGTAACTTCTCATGTTATTACATTATTAAGAGGCTTTTTTTGTGGGACAAAAAACCAGTGACTTTTAATATGTTAAAAATGTAAAAAATTGAACAATTAATTTATTGAAAATCACATGTACTCTTTTAATTTATAAGATATGAGATTGCAATAACAGCAAATACTTTAGAGTAATCTTCAATTAAATCGACTCTTAGATATTTTAATGTAAATTAAATATATAATTTATAAACGAATATTTCTAAAAATCACAGTGTAGGTCCTACAACAATCAAACCGTACTACTGTCATAACTTTGGTAAAAATCTACACTGAAGAAGAAAAAAATATATTAGAAAACTTATATGACACAAACCAAACCCAGTAGAAAAGAAAAAGATAAGATAATACAAAAAAATAAGGTTTTCTCATATTCCATACTGACAATGAAATGTATCGTTCCATTTTTATTAAAAGAACGTTGGGTAAAATGTTCAAAAGGTACGTAACACACAATATTCTAGAAAAATATCAATGTGTTCAACTACTTGTGAATATATTTAATGCCTTCGAAACTCAAATACCCATTTCGATAGAAAACATAATCCTTGGCTTCTAATAATCAAAAGGGAATACCATAAATTATAATTATATACAAGACATATGTGTTGCCTACCATATAAGAGTTGGAACATGGTGTCCAAAATATAGGAATGACATATTACAAATGAAAAATTCCAAGCCCCCAATAAGGACACTATACAAATATTCAATAGAAAAAATGAACACAAAAATCTCCATCATTTGGAACGAGAGATCATTTTCCTAGAATCTTCCTAATAACGTTTTGCATGCCAGATTTCAAAGCTGGAATGAATTTCCCATTTCTACATCTTAAATCATCCATTAAGGAAATATTGAAACTTCAAGGCCTTGCAACATATTCACATTCCTAAACTTTAATATCAAAAACGTCACCCTCGAAGCAAAGTGTAGGTAAAGAGTTCAACAGTGTATCACATGTGCTCTTTGAGACTTGCTTTAACAATTTGGTTGGATTTACACATAAATCCATTACCAATTTACAATATATTATCAACCAAATATATCACTATTTTTTTTGTGCTGGTGACTAGCAGATGAATCGGTTAAGGTCGTGTATGCATTCAAGCCATTGGTAAAAAATATTGATTGTAATGTAAAGTTTGTAATCGAGGATAGCTTTCCCAATTTACTTTTTCTTGGCAGTACAATAACTATTTGAAATTTAAAATTTGAATTTAAATAAGTTCTTTGCATTGTTCAAAGCTAATTGGTTAGAACAACTATTGCAATTCACCTCTCAAATATTTTACCTGATTAATTAACTTAATAATGGAATTGAAGCAGACTTAATAGGCATGTAGCCTAGAGGGGGAAAGTATTGAAAACATAAAAAATGAAATTTTTTCCAAAGCTGGGATTCGAACAAAGAATTCATATCTTAGAATTTTCCTGGTGAGCTACTTTGGAAGTTATGCTATAATCTACAAACTTATATCTATACACCAAAATATTTTCTGTTTTTCAATATAATAAAATATATCACATTTAAAAACTATGTTAATGAATGTAATAATTATCTGAGAGATTTATAAAAAAAGATATGAAAATAATTTTTTTGTGTTCTCAAAAACATATATTCAAAATACGTTTAGAAAAATTAAAATTTATATGATCCACTTTATAAAATTAATATAACGAATGTATTAAAAATACAAAAAGCTACATTATTAAAATAATGCTTTAGGTAACTTCTCATATTATTAACTTATTAAGAGGCTTTTTTTGTGGGACAAAAAACTAGTGACTTTTAATATGTTAAAATTGTAAAAAATTGAACAATTAATTTATTGAAAATCACATGTACTATTTCAATTTATAAGATATGAGATTGCAATAACAACAAATACTTTAGAGTAATCTTCAATTAAATCGACTCTTAGATAATTTAATGTAAGTTAAATATATAATTTATAAAAGAATATTTCAAAAAATCCCAGTGTAGGTCCTACAACAATCAAACAGTACTACTGTCATAACTTTGGTAAAAATCTACCCTGAAGAAGAAAAAAATATATTAGAAAACTTATATGACACAAACCAAACCCAGTAGAAAAGAAAAAGATAAGATAATACAAAAAAATAAGGTTTTCTCATATTCTATACTGACAATGAAATGTATCGTTCCATTTTTATTAAAAGAACGTTGGGTAAAATGTAAAAAATGTACGTAACAGACAATATTCTAGAAAAATATCAATGTGTTCAACTACTTGTGAATATATCTAATGCCTTCGAAACTCGAATACCCATTTCGATAGAAAACATAATCCTTGGCTTCTAATAATCAAAAGGGAATACCATAAATTATAATTATATACAAGACATTTGTGTTGCCTACCATATAAGAGTTGGAACATGGTGTCCAAAATATACGAATGAGATATTACAAATGAAAAATTCCAAACCCCCAATAAGGACACTATACAAATATTCAATAGAAAAAATGAACACAAAAATCTCCATCAATTGGAGCGAGAGATCATTTTCCTAGAATCTTCCTAATAACGTTTTGCATGCCAGATTTCAAAGCTGGAATGAATTTCCCATTTCTACATCTTAAATCATCCATTAAGGAAATATTGAAACTTCAAAGCCTTGCAACATATTCCCATTTCTCACATGTGTTCTTTGAGACTTGCTTTAACAATTTGGTTGGATTTACACATAAATCCATTACCAATTTACAATATATTATCAACCAAATATATCACTACTTTTTTTGTGCTGGTGACTAGCAGATGAATCGGTTAAGGTCGTGTATGCATTCAAGCCATTGGTAAAAAAAATTGATTGTAATGTAAAGTTTGCAATCGAGGATAGCTTTCCCAATTTACTTTTTCTTGGCTGTAGAATAACTATTTGAAATTTAAAATTTGAATTTAAATAAGTTCTTTGCATTGTTCAAAGCTAATTGGTTAGAACAACTATTGCAATTCCCCTCTCAAATATTTTACCTGATTAATTAACTTAATAATGGAATTGAAGCAGCCTTAATAGGCGTGTAGCCTAAATTTTTTTTTTGTTGGAAACATTTTAAATTCAAATCAAATGAGTTAGGAGGGGGAAAGTATTGAAAACATAAAAAATGAAATTTTTTCCAAAGCTGGGATTCGAACCCAGAATTCATATCTTAGAATTTGCCTGGTGAGCTACTTTGGAAGTTATGCTATAATCTACAAACTTATATCTATACACCAAAATATTATCTGTTTTTCAATATAATAAAATATATCACATTTAAAAACTATGTTAATGAATGTAATATTTATCTGAGAGATTTATAAAAAAAGATATGAAAATAATTTTTTTGTGTTCTCAAAAACTTATGTTCAAAATAAGTTTAGAAAAATTAAAATTTATATGATCCACTTTAAAAAATTAATATAACGAATGTATTAAAAATACAAAAAGCTACATTATTAAGATAATGCTTTAGGTAACTTCTCATGTTATTACATTATTAAGAGGCTTTTTTTGTGGGACAAAAAACCAGTGACTTTTAATATGTTAAAAATGTAAAAAATTGAACAATTAATTTATTGAAAATCACATGTACTCTTTTAATTTATAAGATATGAGATTGCAATAACAGCAAATACTTTAGAGTAATCTTCAATTAAATCGACTCTTAGATATTTTAATGTAAATTAAATATATAATTTATAAACGAATATTTCTAAAAATCACAGTGTAGGTCCTACAACAATCAAACCGTACTACTGTCATAACTTTGGTAAAAATCTACACTGAAGAAGAAAAAAATATATTAGAAAACTTATATGACACAAACCAAACCCAGTAGAAAAGAAAAAGATAAGATAATACAAAAAAATAAGGTTTTCTCATATTCCATACTGACAATGAAATGTATCGTTCCATTTTTATTAAAAGAACGTTGGGTAAAATGTTCAAAAGGTACGTAACACACAATATTCTAGAAAAATATCAATGTGTTCAACTACTTGTGAATATATTTAATGCCTTCGAAACTCAAATACCCATTTCGATAGAAAACATAATCCTTGGCTTCTAATAATCAAAAGGGAATACCATAAATTATAATTATATACAAGACATATGTGTTGCCTACCATATAAGAGTTGGAACATGGTGTCCAAAATATAGGAATGACATATTACAAATGAAAAATTCCAAGCCCCCAATAAGGACACTATACAAATATTCAATAGAAAAAATGAACACAAAAATCTCCATCATTTGGAACGAGAGATCATTTTCCTAGAATCTTCCTAATAACGTTTTGCATGCCAGATTTCAAAGCTGGAATGAATTTCCCATTTCTACATCTTAAATCATCCATTAAGGAAATATTGAAACTTCAAGGCCTTGCAACATATTCACATTCCTAAACTTTAATATAAAAAACGTCACCCTCGAAGCAAAGTGTAGGTAAAGAGTTCAACAGTGTATCACATGTGCTCTTTGAGACTTGCTTTAACAATTTGGTTGGATTTACACATAAATCCATTACCAATTTACAATATATTATCAACCAAATATATCACTATTTTTTTTGTGCTGGTGACTAGCAGATGAATCGGTTAAGGTCGTGTATGCATTCAAGCCATTGGTAAAAAATATTGATTGTAATGTAAAGTTTGTAATCGAGGATAGCTTTCCCAATTTACTTTTTCTTGGCAGTACAATAACTATTTGAAATTTAAAATTTGAATTTAAATAAGTTCTTTGCATTGTTCAAAGCTAATTGGTTAGAACAACTATTGCAATTCACCTCTCAAATATTTTACCTGATTAATTAACTTAATAATGGAATTGAAGCAGACTTAATAGGCATGTAGCCTAGAGGGGGAAAGTATTGAAAACATAAAAAATGAAATTTTTTCCAAAGCTGGGATTCGAACAAAGAATTCATATCTTAGAATTTTCCTGGTGAGCTACTTTGGAAGTTATGCTATAATCTACAAACTTATATCTATACACCAAAATATTTTCTGTTTTTCAATATAATAAAATATATCACATTTAAAAACTATGTTAATGAATGTAATAATTATCTGAGAGATTTATAAAAAAAGATATGAAAATAATTTTTTTGTGTTCTCAAAAACATATATTCAAAATACGTTTAGAAAAATTAAAATTTATATGATCCACTTTATAAAATTAATATAACGAATGTATTAAAAATACAAAAAGCTACATTATTAAAATAATGCTTTAGGTAACTTCTCATATTATTAACTTATTAAGAGGCTTTTTTTGTGGGACAAAAAACTAGTGACTTTTAATATGTTAAAATTGTAAAAAATTGAACAATTAATTTATTGAAAATCACATGTACTATTTCAATTTATAAGATATGAGATTGCAATAACAACAAATACTTTAGAGTAATCTTCAATTAAATCGACTCTTAGATAATTTAATGTAAGTTAAATATATAATTTATAAAAGAATATTTCAAAAAATCCCAGTGTAGGTCCTACAACAATCAAACAGTACTACTGTCATAACTTTGGTAAAAATCTACCCTGAAGAAGAAAAAAATATATTAGAAAACTTATATGACACAAACCAAACCCAGTAGAAAAGAAAAAGATAAGATAATACAAAAAAATAAGGTTTTCTCATATTCTATACTGACAATGAAATGTATCGTTCCATTTTTATTAAAAGAACGTTGGGTAAAATGTAAAAAATGTACGTAACAGACAATATTCTAGAAAAATATCAATGTGTTCAACTACTTGTGAATATATCTAATGCCTTCGAAACTCGAATACCCATTTCGATAGAAAACATAATCCTTGGCTTCTAATAATCAAAAGGGAATACCATAAATTATAATTATATACAAGACATTTGTGTTGCCTACCATATAAGAGTTGGAACATGGTGTCCAAAATATACGAATGAGATATTACAAATGAAAAATTCCAAACCCCCAATAAGGACACTATACAAATATTCAATAGAAAAAATGAACACAAAAATCTCCATCAATTGGAGCGAGAGATCATTTTCCTAGAATCTTCCTAATAACGTTTTGCATGCCAGATTTCAAAGCTGGAATGAATTTCCCATTTCTACATCTTAAATCATCCATTAAGGAAATATTGAAACTTCAAAGCCTTGCAACATATTCCCATTTCTCACATGTGTTCTTTGAGACTTGCTTTAACAATTTGGTTGGATTTACACATAAATCCATTACCAATTTACAATATATTATCAACCAAATATATCACTACTTTTTTTGTGCTGGTGACTAGCAGATGAATCGGTTAAGGTCGTGTATGCATTCAAGCCATTGGTAAAAAAAATTGATTGTAATGTAAAGTTTGCAATCGAGGATAGCTTTCCCAATTTACTTTTTCTTGGCAGTACAATAACTATTTGAAATTTAAAATTTGAATTTAAATAAGTTCTTTGCATTGTTCAAAGCTAATTGGTTAGAACAACTATTGCAATTCACAATCACACGAGTTAGGAGGGGGAAAGTATTGAAAACATAAAAAATGAAATTTTTTCCAAAGCTGGGATTTGAACCCAGAATTCATATCTTAGAATTTGCCTGGTGAGCTACTTTGGAAGTTATGCTATAATCTACAAACTTATATCTATACACCAAAATATTATCTGTTTTTCAATATAATAAAATATATCACATTTAAAAACTATGTTAATGAATGTAATAATTATCTGAGAGATTTATAAAAAAAGATATGAAAATAATTTTTTTGTGTTCTCAAAAACTTATATTCAAAATACGTTTAGAAAAATTAAAATTTATATGATCCACTTTATAAAATTAATATAACGAATGTATTAAAAATACAAAAAGCTACATTATCTATAACTATATACAAATGGGATACAACTTTTTGGTGTGGCCTATTTTTGTTCCAAAATTACCCTTCATTAATCTTTAACTTCAAATTTTTATTCCATATTTACCCTTTACCTTAATGCTTAATTTCTCACACGATTTATTTAATAATCTATAACTATATATAAAGGGGATACAAGTTTTTGGTGTGGCTTATTTTTGTTCCAAAATTACCCTTATTTAATTGTAATATTTCCATAATTCTCTCTGCAGTTTTTTTTTAATTACAACCATGTGTGAGCAAGAATCTCACCCGCTCAACCAAAACAAAAACTGTCGTACACAGACATTTAAGTGTGAAACAACTGCTCTCATTTCAATATCAAAACAAAAGTAATTACAAAACTTGGTAGAGCATCCTGAATAACAATGGAGTAGACTCTTATCGTTTTTTCTTCTTTTTTTTATTTACATATTATCCTTTCCTTCCTCCATCCCTCTAATCTATTTTTTCATGTTTTCACTTTTTAATTTTCTTTTAGATATGTTCTTAAACATGATAAGGTCAAAATATATAAATCAATTAATATTATCACTTTTGTATATGTTCATGTATGTTTTATTGGTTTATTCAATTTAGTTTAATTTTGTTTTGTTCTAATGTGTAGCTTTTGATTTTAGTGTCTGAGTAAAAATACATTGCTCTAACTTTACAGGTTTTGACGAGATTGTCATTTTTATGTGACTAATAATTTAAGAATCATATATATTTTCATCATTTTAGTGTTAATTTAGGAATCATATATATTTTCACCATTTTAGTGTTAATTTAGGAAATCATATATATTTTCACCATTTTAGTGTTAATTTAAGAATCATACATATTTTCACCATTTTCACAATTACTCAGTTTTTTTCTTGGTCAATCTCTATCTTTTCTCCTTCTGCATTTTTCTTTCCGTTTTCACAATTACTCAGTGTCAATCTCTGTTTTGGTTAGTTTTATGCATTTTCATTTTGTAGGATAAGCGGATAATGTCACAATAAAACCATGGCAAAGATCAAAAAGATTGATGATTAATTTTTGGACATGAGTGAAGGTGATCTTTGTTTTGGTGATCATGGTAATATATTTTGATATGTTAGCATGCATTAAATAGTATTAGAATTGACCATTAAAATCTTTTTATGCAATTGAATGCATTTTTCTAATTTTTTTTAAATTTCCCTTATAAATTGTAATTGCTTCTAACATTCTTAAGTGTTGAAATTTAAACTACATAACTCTACCATTTCAGGTGCACGACATTTGTTTCCATGTCTTTCATTTCCAAACTCATGATAATAGTAACATAATGCCACTGTAAATCATTTTTGGATGTTTGGATGCTATATATATTTTTTTTCAATTTCACATCAACGGAAGGCATAAATTATATATTCTGCATTGTTCAAATTATTTGTGCTTTCCTTCTCCACACATGTAAGTCATGTTTGTTTATCTATAGATTAGGTGTGGTCTGTGTCAATTTGGATGCTATATTCACCGAAGTATGATATGAGAACTAACCATTTACATTAATGTCTATAAGGTGAATTAAATTTAATTGAATTGCGTTGCAGAGAATAGTTTTGATTTGATATTATAGAAAGTGATTGAAGAAGAAAATTTATGAGAAATCATCTTCTGATGATATATCGGTTTTCGATGAATTATTTTTGCAATGATAGTTCATGGATACCTAATTTAACCACAATACCATTGGAAAAATGTAAAAAAATGTAATATAGAGATAGTTGATTATATTTGTTGCATTAAATTATGTGTCTACAATATACACAAAATAAAAGGAGTTGAAAAAAGAAAGTATGCTTTTGTTATCCTTAATTGTAGTTATTAAGGAAAAAGGTAAGCTTTTGCTTGCTACCCTTAACAATAGTAGCAGTTGCACTGACTTCTTTCTTTTTTATTCTCTAAATTATTCTTAAATAAATTTGTTGAATAAAAAATAAGCAATAAGTATGTTTTGTATTATATAAAAAAAACAAAGGTAAATCATCTAAGAAGAGAGCGAAAACTTAGAAAATGTTAGAAACTTTCTTATTCTTGCTCAGTAGACAATAATATTTTTATAGTTTAATTATCATTAGTTGTCTTTATGGTATATTGTTATTAGTTTTTAAAACTTCTATTATTCTTACTATACTTTTTATTCTATTAATTATTATTATTTTGGTTTTTTTAATTCTTTTCTATTCCCTTCTTATTTCCTTTTTTTCCTGAATTTTAGATATAGTTTAATCCTTTTTTTTCTTTATATGTTGTGAAGAAGTTGCTTATATTGTTGAATTCAATACATTTTTTTCACCCTCTATCTATTATTTTTTTTAAAAAACTTTTTTACTATTTTGTATTTCAATTCTTTTGTTTTGTCTTTTTTGTTAATTATATATTTTTATAGTTTATACAATAATGAGGAAGATAGGGAAATTTCCAAATTCTTTAGGAATTTAAGAATTGTGATGCAATTTTCATGAAGTTGAATTTTAAATTTGGGATTTCCTTTCATTTATGAGATTAAAATTAGTTTAATTGTGTTAGAATAGAAAAAGAAGTTTAAGATATGAGGTGATCATTAGTACAAAATAATAATCATCATCATATAATAAAGATTAAAAAAGAAGTCATTTATGTGTTAGTCATAACTACAAAATAATGACAATGATGCATAGTAGTAATAGTTTTTTTTTTATAACAATCCTTTTTTTTCTTTAACAATTATATTAAAGTTTTTATTGACAAGATTGAAATAGTATAAAGATAAATACTAGGATTTTTTAACCAAATCATCCTTCACTAAAGATTGAAATAGTATATTTAATAGTGCATTGCTAAAATGATGTATGAATAATTAATTCAAATCTTTACAAGATAAAAAAAAATATTATATTACACTAATTACTATTAATTTCACTACTTTTTTCTCTAAAAAAATCAAATATGAGAGTCACATTTTTTATTTAATATGCAAAACAATGGCGGGAAAAAGAAACTTCTTTGAATAAAGATTTAATGCTCGGTCTTCCTATTAAAGGATGTTATTGATTACAAAGTATAAATAGTACTTTGTATTATTCGGTTATTTAATATAATTTAGAATAACTTTGTTTATCATTTTCAAAATGTAATAATATTATTAGCATGTTTAGACAACATATTTTTTTATCTATCTTTTATTTTAATTCGGTATGTTTAAAATGATAGTAGCATTAATATATAGTTAATTCACTAAAGTATTTTTAGTATATATACATTTATCATTCTGATTTTAAGACTGCTTGAGGGTATTTAAAAACATTATTTTTAATTAATCTTAAGTATGATAAAAACTTCATACAAAATATATACACGTTTATTTTCCTATGCTGTGCGCATTAAAAAAAGCAGACAGACGGGCACGGGAGTCCCCGTCTGAACGCTAGTTAAGATAATGCTTTAGGTAACTTCTCATATTATTACATTATTAAGAGGCTTTTTTTGTGGGACAAAAAACTAGTGACTTTTAATATGTTAAAAATGTAAAAAATTGAACAATTAATTTATTGAAAATCACATGTACTCTTATAATTTATAAGATATGAGATTGCAATAACAACAAATACTTTAGAGTAATCTTCAATTAAATCGACTCTTAGATAATTTAATGTAAATTAAATATATAATTTATAAAAGAATATTTCAAAAAATCACAGTGTAGGTCCTACAACAATCAAACCGTACTACTGTCATAACTTTGGTAAAAATCTACCCTGAAGAAGAAAAAAATATATTAGAAAACTTATATGACACAAACCAAACCCAGTAGAAAAGAAAAAGATAAGATAATACAAAAAAATAAGGTTTTCTCATATTCTATACTGACAATGAAATGTATCGTTCCATTTTAATTAAAAGAACGTTGGGTAAAATGTAAAAAATGTACGTAACACACAATATTCTAGAAAAATATCAATGTGTTCAACTACTTGTGAATATATTTAATGCCTTCGAAACTCAAATACCCATTTCGATAGAAAACATAATCCTTGGCTTCTAATACTCAAAAGGGAATACCATAAATTATAATTATATACAAGACATTTGTGTTGCCTACCATATAAGAGTTGGAACATGGTGTCCAAAATATACGAATGAGATATTACAAATGAAAAATTCCAAGCCCCCAATAAGGACACTATACAAATATTCAATAGAAAAAATGAACACAAAAATCTCCATCAATTGGAACGAGAGATCATTTTCCTAGAATCTTCCTAATAACGTTTTGCATGCCAGATTTCAAAGCTGGAATGAATTTCCCATTTCTACATCTTAAATCATCCATTAAGGAAATATTGAAACTTCAAAGCCTTGCAACATATTCACATTTCTAAACTTTAATATCAAAAACGTCACCCTCGAAGCAAAGTGTAGGTAAAGAGTTCAACAGTGTATCACATGTGCTCTTTGAGACTTGCTTTAACAATTTGGTTGGATTTACACATAAATCCATTACCAATTTACAATATATTATCAACCAAATATATCACTATTTTTTGTGTGCTGGTGACTAGTAGATGAATCGGTTAAGGTCGTGTATGCATTCAAGCCATTGGTAAGAAAAAATTGATTGTAATGTAAAGTTTGCAATCGAGGATAGCTTTCCCAATTTACTTTTTCTTGGCAGTACAATAACTATTTGAAATTTAAAAGTTGAATTTAAATAAGTTCTTTGCACTGTTCAAAGCTAATTGGTTAGAACAACTATTGCAATTCACCTCTCAAAAATTTTACCTGATTAATTAACTTAATAATGGAATTGAAGCAGACTTAATAGGCGTGTAGCCTAAATTTTTTTTTTGTTGGAAACATTTTAAATTCAAATCACACGAGTTAGGAGGGGGAAAGTATTGAAAACATAAAAAATGAAATTTTTTCCAAAGCTGGGATTCGAACCCAGAATTCATATCTTAGAATTTGCCTGGTGAGCTACTTTGGAAGTTATGCTATAATCTACAAACTTATATCTATACACCAAAATATTATCTGTTTTTCAATATAATAAAATATATCACATTTAAAAACTATGTTAATGAATGTAATAATTATCTGAGAGATTTATAAAAAAAGATATAAAAATAATTTTTTTGTGTTCTCAAAAACTTATATTAAAAATACGTTTAGAAAAATTAAAATTTATATGATCCACTTTATAAAATTAATATAACGAATGTATTAAAAATACAAAAAGCTACATTATTAAGATAATGCTTTAGGTAACTTCTCATATTATTAGATTATTAAGAGCCTTTTTTTTGTGGGACAAAAAACTAGTGACTTTTAATATGTTAAAATTGTAAAAATTGAACAATTAATTTATTGAAAATCACATGTACTCTTTTAATTTATAAGATATGAGATTGCAATAACAGCAAATACTTTAGAGTAATCTTCAATTAAATCGACTCTTAGATAATTTAATGTAAATTAAATATATAATTTATAAAAGAATATTTCAAAAAATCACAGTGTAGGTCCTACAACAATCAAACCGTACTACTGTCATAACTTTGGTAAAAATCTACCCTGAAGAAGAAAAAAATATATTAGAAAACTTATATGACACAAACCAAACCCAGTAGAAAAGAAAAAGATAAGATAATACAAAAAAAAAAGGTTTTCTCATATTCTATACTGACAATGAAATGTATCGTTCCATTTTTATTAAAAGAACGTTGGGTAAAATGTAAAAAATGTACGTAACACACAATATTCTAGAAAAATATCAATGTGTTCAACTACTTGCGAATATATTTAATGCCTTCGAAACTCAAATACCCATTTCGATAGAAAACATAATCCTTGGCTTCTAATAATCAAAAGGGAATACCATAAATTATAATTATATACAAGACATTTGTGTTGCCTACCATATAAGAGTTGGAACATGGTGTCCAAAATATACGAATGACATATTACAAATGAAAAATTCCAAGCCCCCAATAAGGACACTATACAAATATTCAATAGAAAAAATGAACACAAAAATCTCCATCAATTGGAACGAGAGATCATTTTCCTAGAATCTTCCTAATAACGTTTTGCATGCCAGATTTCAAAGCTGGAATGAATTTCCCATTTCTACATCTTAAATCATCCATTAAGGAAATATTGAAACTTCAAAGCCTTGCAACATATTCACATTTCTAAACTTTAATATCAAAAACGTCACCCTCGAAGCAAAGTGTAGGTAAAGAGTTCAACAGTGTATCACATGTGCTCTTTGAGACTTGCTTTAACAATTTGGTTGGATTTACACATAAATCCATTACCAATTTACAATATATTATCAACCAAATACATCACTATTTTTTGTGTGCTGGTGACTAGCAGATGAATCGGTTAAGGTCGTGTATGCATTCAAGCCATTGGTAAAAAAAATTGATTGTAATGTAAAGTTTGCAATCGAGGATAGCTTTCCCAATTTACTTTTTCTTGGCAGTACAATAACTATTTGAAATTTAAAATTTGAATTTAAATAAGTTCTTTGCATTGTTCAAAGCTAATTGGTTAGAACAACTATTACAATTCACCTCTCAAATATTTTACCTGATTAATTAACTTAATAATGGAATTGAAGCAGACTTAATAGGCGTGTAGCCTAGAGGGGGAAAGTATTGAAAACATAAAAAATGAAATTTTTTCCAAAGCTGGGATTCGAACAAAGAATTCATATCTTAGAATTTTCCTGGTGAGCTACTTTGGAAGTTATGCTATAATCTACAAACTTATATCTATACACCAAAATATTATCTGTTTTTCAATATAATAAAATATATCACATTTAAAAACTATGTTAATGAATGTAATAATTATCTGAGAGATTTATAAAAAAAGATATGAAAATAATTTTTTTGTGTTCTCAAAAACATATATTCAAAATACGTTTAGAAAAATTAAAATTTATATGATCCACTTTATAAAATTAATATAACGAATGTATTAAAAATACAAAAAGCTACATTATTAAAATAATGCTTTAGGTAACTTCTCATATTATTAACTTATTAAGAGGCTTTTTTTGTGGGACAAAAAACTAGTGACTTTTAATATGTTAAAATTGTAAAAAATTGAACAATTAATTTATTGAAAATCACATGTACTCTTTTAATTTATAAGATATGAGATTGCAATAACAACAAATACTTTAGAGTAATCTTCAATTAAATCGACTCTTAGATAATTTAATATAAGTTAAATATATAATTTATAAAAGAATATTTCAAAAAATCACAGTGTAGGTCCTACAACAATCAAACAGTACTACTGTCATAACTTTGGTAAAAATCTACCCTGAAGAAGAAAAAAATATATTAGAAAACTTATAGGACACAAACCAAACCCAGTAGAAAAGAAAAAGATAAGATAATACAAAAAAATAAGGTTTTCTCATATTCTATACTGACAATGAAATGTATCGTTCCATTTTTATTAAAAGAACGTTGGGTAAAATGTAAAAAATGTACGTAACAGACAATATTCTAGAAAAATATCAATGTGTTCAACTACTTGTGAATATATTTAATGCCTTCGAAACTCGAATACCCATTTCGATAGAAAACATAATCCTTGGCTTCTAATAATCAAAAGGGAATACCATAAATTATAATTATATACAAGACATTTGTGTTGCCTACCATATAAGAGTTGGAACATGGTGTCCAAAATATACGAATGAGATATTACAAATGAAAAATTCCAAGCCCCTAATAAGGACACTATACAAATATTCAATAGAAAAAATGAACACAAAAATCTCCATCAATTGGAGCGAGAGATCATTTTCCTAGAATCTTCCTAATAACGTTTTGCATGCCAGATTTCAAAGCTGGAATGAATTTCCCATTTCTACATCTTAAATCATCCATTAAGGAAATATTGAAACTTCAAAGCCTTGCAACATATTCCCATTTCTCACATGTGTTCTTTGAGACTTGCTTTAACAATTTGGTTGGATTTACACATAAATCCATTACCAATTTACAATATATTATCAACCAAATATATCACTACTTTTTTTGTGCTGGTGACTAGCAGATGAATCGGTTAAGGTCGTGTATGCATTCAAGCCATTGGTAAAAAAAATTGATTGTAATGTAAAGTTTGCAATCGAGGATAGCTTTCCCAATTTACTTTTTCTTGGCAGTACAATAACTATTTGAAATTTAAAATTTGAATTTAAATAAGTTCTTTGCATTGTTCAAAGCTAATTGGTTAGAACAACTATTGCAATTCACCTCTCAAATATTTTACCTGATTAATTAACTTAATGATGGAATTGAAGCAGCCTTAATAGGTGTGTAGACTAATTTTTTTTTTGTTGGAAACATTTAAAATTCATATCACATGAGTTAGGAGGGGAAAGTATTGAAAACATAAAAAATGAAATTTTTTCCAAAGCTGGGATTCGAACCCAAAATTCATATCTTAGAATTTTCCTGGTGAGCTACTTTGGAAGTTATGCTATAATCTACAAACTTATATCTATACGCCAAAATATTATCTGTTTTTCAATATAATAAAATATATCACATTTAAAAACTATGTTAATGAATGTAATAATTATCTGAGAGATTTATAAAAAAAGATATGAAAATAATTTTTTTGTGTTCTCAAAAACTTATGTTCAAAATAAGTTTAGAAAAATTAAAATTTATATGATCCACTTTATAAAATTAATATAACAAATGTATTAAAAATACAAAAAGCTACATTATCTATAACTATATATAGAGGGGATACAACTTTTTGGTGTGGCCTATTTTTGTTCCAAAATTACCCTTCATTAATGTTTAATTTCAAATTTTTATTCCATATTTACCCTTTACCTTAATGCTTAATTTCTCACACGATTTATTTAATAATCTATAACTATATATAAAGGGGATACAAGTTTTTGGTGTGGCTTATTTTTGTTCCAAAATTACCCTTATTTAATTGTAATATTTCCATAATTCTCTCTGCAGTTTTTTTTAATTACAACCATGTGTGATCAAGAATCTCAACCGCTCAAACAAAACAAAAACTGCCGTACACAGACATTTAAGTGTGAAACAACTGCTCTCATTTCAATATCAAAACAAAAGTAATTACAAAACTTGGTAGAGCATCCTGAATAACAATGGAGTAGACTCTTATCGTTTTTCTTCTTTTTTTATCTACATATTATCCTTTCCTTTCTCCATCCCTCTAATCTATTTTTTCATGTTTTCACTTTTTAATTTTCTTTTAGATATGTTCTTAAACATGATAAGGTCAAAATATATAAATCAATTAATATTATCACTTTTGTATATGTTCATGTATGTTTTATTGGTTTATTAAATTTAGTTTAATTTTGTTTTGTTCTAATGTGTAGCTTTTGATTTTAGTGTCTGAGTAAAAATACATTGCTCTAACTTTACAGGTTTTGACGAGATTGTCATTTTTATGTGACTAATAATTTAAGAATCATATTGTTCTGGTATGGGCCTCACCTCGGCAGGCCCAATACCAAAGGCGGCCCAGCAAGCGAACTGGACACCCCCGGCACGCGCCCCTTCGGACGAGCAGGGCTGGACAGACGGGCTCAAGCTACCGCTCCACGTCCCTTTGTGGCGTCCATCACGCCGGACGAGCAAGACCACCCCGGGCTCCCTCCGCGGGAGAATAACGTGCTCGGCGCACGTTCTCCACGTGCTCGCCTCCGCGGGGACACGTCATCGGCCAACCGTCCACCTCCGAAAGGGTAGGTCAAACCCACTTTCCGGAGATCTAGGAGCGGTTGAACTAGGGCGAAGACCACGTCCTGGTCTTCACTACTCCACGTAAGCCCTAGCAGTCATTAGGGTTGGGCCTGGTCGTCCAGCCCACCTCGAATGACCGTTGGCCCAGCGCTGGGGTCTCTCTATAAATACCCTCTTCTGCAAGAGGGTCAGGTAACTCTTCTTGCCCCCCTTTTCTGTACTATTGCTTCCTCTCTGTCCAACTTCTTACTTGGGCGTCGGAGTGCTTTGCAGGTACACCCCCCTCCTCGTTCTCACCCCGGCGAGCAGATAATAGCCCAACGGTGTGTGGCCGGTCCGTGATTCCTCCTGATCAGGTCAGATCAGTGGCGCCGTCTGTGGGAACTGAAACTTCCCCGTTACTCCGAGCAGAAAAACCAAAAGTTTCACCAAACCTCCACGGTCATGGCCAGCCCACGCCGCGATGACACTCCGCACGATCTCGCGCTCAACACCGCCACCAACGGGAAGCAGGTAGGAACGGCACGCCTGACGGAAGCCGACGAAAGGGACGGGCGAACTGCTTCACCATCGTCCGAGGAACGGCCCCTACATGCCGACCATCGCCCCCCGAGCCCGCCAGCATTCCACCCCGTTCCCATCCCGGCAGGAGCAGACCCAACGGTAGCCGCTCTCTTTGCAGCCATCAACCAGACGAACCAGCTGCTGACCCAACAGAACGCTAGAATTGGAGCATTGGAGCGCGGCGGCTCCCCGAGGTACCCCCAGCGGGAAGACCAGAACGGAGGTTCGAGGAGCCCCTCACCTCGACTCAGGAACCGCCGACCGCGGCTGGAGAGACGCCGCCCGCAAGCGACACGGGAGCGCACCAGATCCCCGGCAAGGCACGGTCGCGGGAGGAACCAGAACGCCGCGGCGACCCCAACCGAGGAACCCCGAGGCGGGAACTCAGGCCGGAGATCAAGGACCCGAAACCCGGGACACACCGCGAACGGCTCATCTCCCCTGAGATCCCCGGCGCACAGCGACGAGGATGACTACCGCACCCCACTATCCCGGGAGATCATGGCAGCCCCCATACCCCAAGGAATGGAGAAGCCACCGACGCTGTCAACGTACGACGGCACCTCCGACCCGGACGATCATCTGGAAGATATCGAGGCTATGCTCGACTACCGAAAGGTCCGGGGAGCTATTAAATGCAGACTCTTCCCGACGACTCTGAGGAAAGGCGCTATGACCTGGTACAAAAGCCTGGAGCCCGAATCAGTTACATCGTGGAGGGTCTTGAAGGACCTATTCTCCAAACACTTCACAGCGTCCCGGCGTCACCCGAAGACGGAAGCAGTCCTCGGGGCGATCATCCAAGGCCCCGACGAACCTCTCCGGAAATACATCGAAAGGTTTACTCGGGAAGCCGTACAGGTGACGACTTCCGACGAAATGAAACGCTACTTAATGGAGCAAGGCCTGCGCCATGACTCCAAATTCTACGAGGCCGTAGGCATACACCGACCCACGTCCCTCCAAGACTTCCTCGACAGGGCCGCCCATTACATCCGGTTCGAGGAAACACAAGCGGCCAACTCCGCTCGCGACATCCGAGATAGAGAAGCCCCCCGCGGGCACCGAGACGACGGAGCTTCGAGCCACCGACGAGGAGGGGACCGCCGTCGGGATGACCGCCACCGCGAACCCCGCGAACAGCGCGAGCCACGCGGCCCGGCAGGAAGGTTCACCGAATACACCGCCTTGGTCGCTTCGCGCGAACGCATACTGGCCGAATGCGCTAAAACCGAGTTTGTGCAGGGAGGCGTCCGTTTTCCACGACCAACGCCGCCCAAACCCAACGTGGACAAGTCAAAGTACTGCCGGTTCCACCGGACCCACGGGCATGTAACGGAAGACTGCATCCATCTCAAAGATGCGATCGAAATCCTAATCAAAGACGGGCACCTAAAGCGATACACCCGAGGAGGTGAACCACCCAGGTCGGAGGCTCCGGAGGCAAAGAAAATCGAGGAACTCCCCTCCCCAGAGAACGGCGAGAGACTCCAGGTCGCGCTGTGCGTCAGCCGCCCCGAGGATTGGTTCGCAAGCAAAGGATTCGGCATCCCCGAAGGACCCAGCCTAGCCGACGAGCCAATCCGACCAACCAGCCGATGGGAATACTTCCCCAGAGCCATGGTCATCTCTGATGGAGCTACGAGGAGTCTGTCCGTAGGATCTGTGAAAAGGAAATTCGACGACCTCATCGCGGGCAACTCCGGCAAGATGAGCACGCTCGACAGATTCCGAGGCCGCTCCAACCCGATCACCTTCTACCTCGAAGAACTACCCGGGGGATCTCCCAATTCCAACATACCCTTGCTCATACGTGCACGAATGGCAAACTTCGACGTCAGGCGCCTCCTCGTCGACGGTGGGAGCTCGGTTGACATAATGTACTCACATTTGTTCACAACCCTCCAGCTCAACGAATCCAACCTCTCCCCCTACGTAGGCTCCGACCTCCAGGGGTTCAACGGGACGACGACGAGACCCTGGGGATACGTGGAACTGAAAGTCACCTTTGGGGAAGAGGAAACGGCCAGAGACATCAACGTCCGCTTCTTAGTCATCGAATGCCCGTCCCTATATAACTGCATCCTGGGCAGGACGACGATAGCAGAACTCACCGCGGTACCCTCCACCGTCCACCTGAAGATGAAATATTACACGAGAAGGGGAGCCGTGGTCACCCTCAACGGCGACATCGAAGCTGCCCGAAGGTGTTTCGAAGCCGCGCTGAAAGGCCTCGACTCCATCGCTCCACCGACCAAAAAGAAAGCGCCAAGCGCTACGCCAAAGGACAAACCAACAGAGCTGGTCGGATCAGTTGAGCTCGACAGTCGCTTCACCGACGAGCTCGAGAAGAAAAAGACTGACGAAGCCAACGAGCAGCCCCCGCACCCAGCGCGCCCCATCCCGGATGGCGAATTCGAGCTCATTCCCCTCGGGGACGACACGACCAGAACCGTGAGGATAGGCGCAGGACTCCCCGACCTCGCGAAACGACAGCTCCAAGCCTGCCTCCGCGAGAATGCCGGGACTCGACCCTGAGGTCGCCTGCCACCAGCTGTCCATCAGCCCAACCGCAAAGGCCGTGGTACAACGCCGACGTCGCCAGTCCCCCGAAAAATCGGCAGCAGCCGAACAAGCTGTAAAAGACCTCTTAGAGGCAAATTTTATTTCGGAAGCCCGGTATTCCACCTGGCTGTCCAACGTTGTACTTGTTAAAAAGAATAATGGAAAATGGCGCATGTGTGTTGACTACACTGACCTCAACCGGGCATGTCCTAAGGACGCCTACCCCCTCCCTAATATCGACAAGCTCGTCGACAACTCGGCGGGCTACAAACTCTTATCCTTCATGGGCGCATACTCGGGATACAACCAGATCCCAATGGCCGAACACGACAAACAGGCCACGGCCTTCATGACAGCTTCGGGCAATTACTATTACAACGTGATGCCCTTCGGCCTCAAAAACGCCGGGGCCACGTACCAACGGATGATGAACCACGTCTTCCGCGACGAGATCGGGGACATGCTCGAGGTCTATATGGACGACATGATCGTCAAGTCCGGCACGGACGACGACCACGCGGCACACCTCCAGAAGGTCTTCAAGACCGCGAGATCATGTCGCATGCGTTTTAACCCGGAGAAATGCACTTTCGGCGTCTGCGCCGGCAAATTCCTCGGCTACTACTTGACCGAACGGGGGATCGAAGCCAATCCGGACAAATGCCACGCCTTCTCCAATATAACCACGCCGACCACGAAGCGTGCCATCCAATCCCTCAACGGCGTGCTGGCCTCCCTCTCGCGATTCATCGCGAGATCGGCCCAACACGCCCTCCCGTTCTTCAAACTGCTCAGGAAAGAGACCAAGTTCGAATGGACGGACGAGTGTGAGAAAGCCCTTCGCCACCTCAAACGCGTCCTCTCCGAACCGCCAGTACTGACGCGCCCCGCGACGGGCGAAACCCTGTATTTGTATCTGGCCGTCTCTAACGAAGCCGTCAGCGCCGTCCTCGTGAGCGAAGCCGGGGAGGGACAAAAGCCCATTTACTTCACTAGCAAAGCCCTCCACGGCCCGGAGGCCCGATACCAGCTGATCGAGAAAGTCGCCCTGGCCCTCGTGACAGCGGCACGCCGACTCCGACATTATTTTCTAGCACACACCATCGTGCTCCGCACCGACCAACCCATCCGCCAGCTACTCGGCCGCCCCGACATGGCTGGGCGCATGCTGAAATGGTCGCTAGAGCTCTCCGAGTTCGACATCACATACGAGAGCCGGCATGCCATCAAGGCTCAAGCTTTGGCCGACTTTGTCGCCGAGATGACCACGCCTCCCAACCCTACAGCCGGGAACCACCTCTGGACCATCTTTGTGGACGGCTCCTCCAACTCCACGGGGAGCGGCGCCGGCATCGTCCTCGATAACGACGAGGGTACGGTCATCGAAGTCTCCCTCACGCTAGCTTTTCCAACGACTAACAACCAGGCCGAATACGAAGCATTTCTCGCCGGCCTCCGCCTAGCATCCGACCTGGGAGCCAGGGACATCCGAATCTACACGGATTCCCAGCTGGTCGCTTCGCAAGTCCGAGGCGAATATCAAGCAAAAAATGACACCCTCGCCGGATACCTCGCGCTCATCAATGAAAAACTAAGAGGGTTCGACTCAGCAGAAATTCAGCACGTTCCTCGGGAGCAGAACACCCGCGCCGACATCCTCTCCAAACTAGCAAGCACCAAGAAACGAGGCGGTCACAAATCGGTCATTCAAGAAATCTTGTCCCAACCAAGTACCAGCCCGACCACCACACCCCTCGACATCAACGCCATTGGAGACGCGGACTGCTGGATGACCCCCCTCCACGCCTATCTCAGCACCGGCCGTCTGCCGGCCAGCTCTAGCGAGGCCAACGCAACGAAACGACGGGCCTGCTCGTACGTCCTCCTCGAGGGACGACTGTACCGCCGAGGCTTCGCAATCCCACTCCTCAAATGCATAGATAAATCCCAGAGTACGGCCGTTCTAGAAGAAATCCACGAAGGTATCAACGCACAGCACCTCGGCGGCAGATCCCTGGCGCGCAAGGCCCTACGCGCGGGCTACTACTGGCCGTCAATGCAGTCCGACGCGAAAGAGCACGTCAAACGGTGCGATAAGTGTCAACGACACGGAGACATGCACCTCGCCCCCCCAACCGACCTCACCTCCCTCTCATCTCCATGGCCGTTCGCCTGGTGGGGGCTGGATATCCTCGGACCCTTCCCCCTCGGTTCATACCAGAACAAGTACCTCATCGTGGGAGTCGACTACTTCACCAAGTGGATCGAGGCTGAAGCTCTGGCCAAAATCACCGCCCACAACATACTCCGATTCTACAAACGCAACATCCTCGCCAGATTCGGGGTACCGCTCGCCGTCGTCACCGACAACGGCACACAATTTACAGACAAAAACTTCCGCGACTTCGTCACCAACCTCGGGACCAAACATCACTTCGCCTCGGTCGAACATCCTCAGACGAACGGCCAGGCGGAGTCGGCGAACAGAGTTATACTCAGAGGACTCAGACGACGCCTCGGAGACGCCAAACGAGCATGGGTCGAAGAACTCCACAGCGTCCTCTGGGCATACCGTACTACTCCTCACTCAACCACAGGGGAGACCCCATTTCGCCTCACGTACGGAACCGAGGCCGTGATACCGGTCGAAATCCGCGAACCGTCCAGACGAACGGAAGCTCCCCTGGACACCGACGACAACGATGGCTCCCTCCGAGAAGAGCTCGACCTCGTCGAAGAAATCCGCGCAGGAGCAGCTCTCCGGGAAGCCCGGCTAAAGCAACAAGTCACACTTCGCCATAACCACAAAGTCATAAAACGCGATTTTCAAACTGGCGACTTAGTTCTACGCAGAAACCAGAAAGACTCCCACGAGGGCAAACTGGCGGCGAACTGGGAAGGCCCATACCGAGTCCGGGACAAAACGGAGCATGGGGCCTATTACCTCGAAAACCTGCACGGTGAACAATTAGCTCGACCATGGAACGCCTCGAAGCTTAAGCGGTACTACAGTTAACACATTGCCCGCGACGACCCATCGTCCCGACCACTGGGGGGGCGACATGGTACCACCGCACACCCCCGCGTCCACCAACGACCAAAGAAAGCAAGCCCTGCCTCTCGTGTGCGCGGGCAGAAGGCCTTGCTCGGCAGGGAATACCTCGACCGAGGCTCCTCGCCGCCGTACCAAAATAGGCAGGACACCCAGCTCGCGATGGGCCGTCCACGCCCCGGGGAAAACTACCCCCGAAACGGCCCGGCTACATCCCCGGCCAAACCGGCCAGTTCCCTACACTACCGGTAACAAATTGTCGAGCTAAACACACCGAGCGAACACTTAGAAAATCTACAAGAAATGTCATACACATCAAAGGCATTCGAACAAATACGAAAAACGAGCATAAAACAACATGCGAATAACGAGCTCACACTTAGAAAATCCATGATAAATATATTTAACAAAAGCGGGCACCAGCCCAGTAGTCAATAGTACAAGAACGAGCACGCAGGCCCAAAGCAAAAGATAAACACCGGCACGCAGGCCACAGAAACAACGAGCACGCAGGCCCGGCAACCTATGCTTCCTCGTCCGCTCGGTCAACAGCCACGGTTTCCTCCTCGGGGATAACAAAATAAGGATCGATCACCCTCCCATCAACAATCTCGTGGTACGGCCCTATCCCGTCCACGACCAGCTCAACACCAGGGTTGGCGACCTGAATCTGCTCGACCGCATTCTTGAACCCGACCTCAACGGCTTCCAAACAATCGCTCTCCAACACCCGAATACGGGCGATCAAGTCAGCACGGGTAATCAGACGCCGATCCCCATCAGTCTCGTCCTCCGCCGGACGAACAGCGCTGTCCAAAACCTCCGTACGAACCTTCAGCGCCTGCACCTCGGCCGTCGCTGTCCCCAGCTTCTCCTCCAGCAAAGTCACCTTCCCCTCAGCACCCTCTGCCCGTTTCCGCTCCTCGGCAGCATCCTTCTGGCTCTTCTCCAACTCCTCAGTGAGCTTGGCCAACCGCGACTGCGTGAAAGTGAGATCCCCTTGCAGTTTGGACAGCTCAGCAGCGGAGCAGCCCTCCTCGTTCAGCACGAGAGCCGTCGTAAACGTCCGCATCATCGCGGCCAAGTCCTCAGCCAGGACACGTCGACGGGCCTCCCGATCAGCCTGGCGAACAGCCTTCACCTCCCCGGCGGAAACAGTGGGGGAACGGGCACCATGAAAATAGCCCGGGTGCTGGTGGCAGGGAGGGACAACATAACCTTCCTCGACGGCGCCGACCGTCAGATCCACCACCCGAGGCTCCTCGGACCTTTGCCTCTTCGACATTCCTTGAGACACAGGGGATTGGCTCTCTTGAGGCGACGAGGACGAAGTTTGCCCCCCGTGCGTCGCGACCTCCTGACCGACCAGCTGACTCACCCTCGTCCTCGGGACCCCGGCACTCCTGGCAGCACGCAACTGCTTCACCCGCTCGTCGACAGTAGACATGTTCGCTGCAAAAACAAAGAAATAGGTTAGCGACGATCAAAAACCCCGACCACGAGGAAAAACGAACATCCCTACCTAGATAATCCAGAGCGGCCGCCCCGGTCGCGCAGCCGAGCAAAGTCTTAGTATTTATCAAACGCTTTTTGGTGCGTATGTTCCCCTGGGCATCGAGGATGTACCGACCGTCGGGCGTCACCAGCTTCGACGGGGGAAGCGACTGCACAAAGGCAATTATTTTCAAATAAGCGGCCATGTCCTTCTCCTCGAGGGTTCCCGCCCGGACGATATACCTATCCGTCCCTCGACTAAAATGCTCCGAGGTCCACAGTAGATGTATCTTAGGAAGCCACGCACGGAACCGCTGGCCATCTACCGTGCGCTCTCCCTCGTCAAAGAGAGTGTCCGAGCCATGCTGCGTGATCGGTTTGACGAGGTAGAACCGACCTTTGAAGTCTTTGACAGAATCGCTATACGCTTTGAAAATTTTGGTCGATTGTTTGAAAGACACCCATCCGTGACGACCTCGCACCGTCTGCCGCTGCAAATGAAAGATGCGGAAGAATAACGGCACCGTCGGCTCCACCGAAAGGTAGAAACACACCACCTCGAAAGCCCGGATGAAGGCCAAAGCATTTGGGTGCAGCTGAGACGGGGCAAGACGCAGCCAGTCAAAAAGCCCCAGATGGAAGGCGGAAAACGGTAACCGGAGCCGAGCTTCTTTAAAATAAAATTCATACATCGGGAACATCTTCCGCCCATATCGCGAACAGATCCGGTGGTGCTCTTTCGGGCGGTACACCTGCCAGTGTTGCGTCTCTCCTATCGGCGTGTCCTCGACCGTGGCGTACACGTCGGACGGGTCGACCACAAAGCAAGAGGGGATGGAAAGTGGCTCCTCGGCCGCCCACTCCTCGGGCGAGGCGACACGCTCGTCGTCATACTCCGGGACCTCGGGTTCATTATCTTCAACCATTATCCCCGGCACCAGAGCCGACATCTACACCTGAAAGCAGAGAACATCGGTGAATTCGATAGCCAGGATCAAATCCACCCTTCCACCGCAAGTCAAGTGAAAGGGCGACAAAGGCCGAGGAGCGACGAGCAGACATTCGCTCCCCGTCTACCCTCCTCGGGGATCGAAGAACGACCCCTCAGCCCCTTCGGGACGGCCGTCGGAGAAGATACTTCTCCCCGGAGCATTCATCAGAAAAAGCCCCCGTCCTCGGGGCATTCATCGTAGAAAAGCCCCCGTCCTCGGGGCATTCATCAGAAAAAGCTCCTGTCCTCGGGGCATTCATCGGAACTAGCCTACCGTCCCCGGGACATTCATCGGAAGACTCGCCAGACGCGGCGGAACTCGCGTCCCTCCTCGGGGCGTTCATCCCGCCCCGACCACACGTTCCAGTTAGACGACGGAAATAAAAAGAGAGGGAAAAGAGGAACTCACTTGTAACGGCGGCGGACGGAAGAAAAGAGCAAACGGCACGGCGGCGATCGGCGGCAGGCGGCGGACGAGCAGAGACGATAAAAGATTAGCAGGGAGAAAAGTAACAGAATGAACGAGGACCGCCATATTTATAACCCGGCGCGGGACTCGAAGCGACTCTAGGCTCATTAATGACATAGGCTAGCCGCCCCTACGACCGCTTAACACAAGACACGTGGAGGCAACCTGACGGTCGCGTCCCCTCACCTGCCTCTTCCCCGTTCTACCGACGACCGGAGCCCTTCGTGCGAGTCCCCGCTCCAGACACGACGACCTTAAGTCCTCGCTCTTCTCCAGAGCTTCGACTTGGGGGGCTCCTGTTCCGGTATGGGCCTCACCTCGGCAGGCCCAATACCAAAGGCGGCTCAGCAAGCGAACTGGACACCCCCGGCACGCGCCCCTTCGGACGAGCAGGGCTGGACAGACGGGCTCAAGCTACCGCTCCACGTCCCTTTGTGGCGTCCATCACGCCGGACGAGCAAGACCACCCCGGGCTCCCTCCGCGGGAGAATAACGTGCTCGGCGCACGTTCTCCACGTGCTCCCCTCCGCGGGGACACGTCATCGGCCAACCGTCCACCTCCGAAAGGGTAGGTCAAACCCACTTTCCGGAGATCTAGGAGCGGTTGAACTAGGGCGAAGACCACGTCCTGGTCTTCACTACTCCACGTAAGCCCTAGCAGTCATTAGGGTTGGGCCTGATCGTCCAGCCCACCTCGAATGACCGTTGGCCCAGCGCTGGGGTCTCTCTATAAATACCCTCTTCTGCAAGAGGGTCAGGTAACTCTTCTTGCCCCCCTTTTCTGTACTATTGCTTCCTCTCTGTCCAACTTCTTACTTGGGCGTCGGAGTGCTTTGCAGGTACACCCCCCTCCTCGTTCTCACCCCGGCGAGCAGATAATAGCCCAACGGTGTGTGACCGGTCCGTGATTCCTCCTGATCAGGTCAGATCACATATATATTTTCATCATTTTAGTGTTAATTTAGGAATCATATATATTTTCACCATTTTAGTGTTAATTTAGGAAATCATATATATTTTCACCATTTTAGTGTTAATTTAAGAATCATACATATTTTCACCATTTTCACAATTACTCAGTTTTTTTCTTGGTCAATCTCTATCTTTTCTCCTTCTTCATTTTTCTTTCCGTTTTCACAATTACTCAGTGTCAATCTCTGTTTTGGTTATTTTTATGCATTTTCATTTTGTAGGATAAGCGGATAATGTCACAATAAAACCATGGCAATGATCAAAAAGATTGATGATTAATTTTTGGACATGAGTGAAGGTGATCTTTGTTTTGGTGAACATGCTAATATATTTTGATATGTTAGCATGCATTAAATAGTATTAGAATTGACCATTAAAATCTTTTTATGCAATTGAATGCATTTTTCTAATTTTTTTTAAATTTCCCTTATAAATTGTAATTGCTTCTAACATTCTTAACTGTTGAAATTTAAACTACATAACTCTACCATTTCAGGTGCACGACATTTGTTTCCATGTCTTTCATTTCCAAACTCATGATAATAGTAACTTAATGCCAATAAATCATTTTTGGATGTTTGGATGCTATATATATTTTTTCAATTTCACATCAACGGAAGGCATAAATTATATATTCTGCATTGTTCAAATTAATTGTGCTTTCCTTCTCCACACATGTAAGTCATGTTTGTTTATCTATAGATTAGGTGTGGTATGTGTCAATTTGGATGCTATATTCACCGAAGTATGATATGAGAACTAACCATTTACATTAATGTCTATAAGGTGAATTAAATTTAATTGAATTGCGTTGCAGAGAATAGTTTTGATTTGATATTTTAGAAAGTGATTGAAGAAGAAAATTTATGAGAAATCATCTTCTGATGATATATCGGTTTTCGATGAATTATTTTTGCAATGATAGTTCATGGATACCTAATTTAACCACAATACCACTGGGAAAATGTAAAAAAATGTAATATAGAGATAGTTGATTATATTTGTTGCATTAAATTATGTGTCTACAATATACACAAAATAAAAGGAGTTGAAAAAAGAAAGTATGCTTTTGTTATCCTTAAATGTAGTTATTAAGAAAAAAGGTAAGCTTTTGCTTGCTACCCTTAACAATAGTAGTAGTTGCACTGACTTCTTTCTTTTTTATTCTCTAAATTATTCTTAAATAAATTTGTTGAATAAAAAATAAGCAATAAGTATGTTTTGTATTATATAAAAAAAAACAAAGGTAAATCATCTAAGAAGAGAGCGAAAACATAGAAAATGTTAGAAACTTTCTTATTCTTGCTCAGTAGACAATAATATTTTTATAGTTTAATTATCATTAGTTGTCTTTATGGTATATTGTTATTAGTTTTTAAAACTTCTATTATTCTTACTATACTTTTTATTCTATTAATTATTATTATTTTGGTTTTTTTAATTATTTTCTATTCCCTTCTTATTTCCTTTTTTTCCTGAATTTTAGATATAGTTTAATCCTTTTTTTTCTTTATATGTTGTGAATAAGTTGTTTATATTGTTGAATTCAATACATTTTTTTTCACCCTCTATCTATTATTTTTTTAAAAAAACTTTTTTACTATTGTGTATTTCAATTCTTTTGTTTTGTCTTTTTTGTTAATTATATATTTTTATAGTTTATACAATAATGAGGAAGATAGGAAAATTTCCAGATTCTTTAGGAATTTAAGAATTGTGATGCAATTTTAATGAAGTTGTATTTTAAATTTGGGATTTCCTTTCATTTATGAGATTAAAATTAGTTTAATTGTGTTAGAATAGAAAAAGAAGTTTAAGATATGAGGTGATCATTAGTACAAAATAATAACCATCATCATATAATAAAGATTAAAAAAGAAGTCATTTATGTGTTAGTCATAACTACAAAATAATGACAATGATGCATAGTAGTAATAGTTTTTTTTTATAACAATCCTTTTTTTTTTCTTTAACAATTATATTAAAGTTTTTATTGACAAGATTGAAATAGTATAAAGATAAATACTAGGATTTTTTAACCAAATCATCCTTCACTAAAGATTGAAATAGTATATTTAATAGTGCATTGATAAAATGATGTATGAATAATTAATTCAAATCTTTACAAGATAAAAAAATATTATATTACACTAATTACTATTAATTTCACTATTTTTTTCTCTAAAAAAATCTAATATGAGAGTCATATTTTTTATTTAATATGCAAAACAATGGCAGGAAAAAGAAACTTCTTTGAATAAAGATTTAATGCTCGGTCTTCCTATTAAAGAATGTTATTGATTACACAGTATAAATAGTACTTTGTATTATTCGGTTATTTAATATAATTTAGAATAACTTTGTTTATCATTTTCAAAATGTAATAATATTATTAGCATGTTTAGACAACATATTTTTTTATCTAACTTTTATTTTAATTCGGTATGTTTAAAATAATAGTAGCATTAATATATAGTTAATTCACTAAAGTATTTTTAGTATATATACATTTATCATTCTGATTTTAAGACTGCTTGAGGGTATTTAAAAACATTATTTTTAATTAATCTTAAGTAAGATAAAAACTTCATACAAAATATATACACGTTTATTTTCCTATGCTGTGCGCATTAAAAAAAGCAGACAGACGGGCACGGGAGTTCCCGTCTGAACGCTAGTTAAGATAATGCTTTAGGTAACTTCTCATATTATTACATTATTAAGAGCCTTTTTTTGTGGGACAAAAAACTAGTGACTTTTAATATGTTAAAAATGTAAAAAATTGAACAATTAATTTATTGAAAATCACATGTACTCTTTATATGGGATTGCAATAACAACAAATACTTTAGAGAAATCTTCAATTAAATCGACTCTTAGATAATTTAATGTAAATTAAATATATAATTTATAAAAGAATATTTCAAAAAATCACAGTGTAGGTCCTACAACAATCAAACCGTACTACTGTCATAACTTTGGTAAAAATCTACCCTGAAGAAGAAAAAAATATATTAGAAAACTTATATGATACAAACCAAACCCAGTAGAAAAGAAAAAGATAAGATAATACAAAAAAAAAAGGTTTTCTCATATTCTATACTGACAATGAAATGTATCGTTCCATTTTTATTAAAAGAACGTTGGGTAAAATGTAAAAAATGTACGTAACACACAATATTCTAGAAAAATATCAATGTGTTCAACTACTTGTGAATATATTTAATGCCTTCGAAACTCAAATACCCATTTCGATAGAAAACATAATCCTTGGCTTCAAATAATCAAAAGGGAATACCATAAATTATAATTATATACAAGACATTTGTGTTGCCTACCATATAAGAGTTGGAACATGGTGTCCGAAATATACGAATGACATATTACAAATGAAAAATTCCAATCCCCCAATAAGGACACTATACAAATATTCAATAGAAAAAATGAACACAAAAATCTCCATCAATTGGAACGAGAGATCATTTTCCTAGAATCTTCCTAATAACGTTTTGCATGCCAGATTTCAAAGCTGGAATGAATTTCCCATTTCTACATCTTAAATCATCCATTAAGGAAATATTGAAACTTCAAAGCCTTGCAACATATTCACATTTCTAAACTTTAATATCAAAAACGTCACCCTCGAAGCAAAGTGTAGGTAAAGAGTTCAACAGTGTATCACATGTGCTCTTTGAGACTTGCTTTAACAATTTGGTTGGATTTACACATAAATCCATTACCAATTTACAATATATTATCAACCAAATATATCACTATTTTTTTTGTGCTGGTGACTAGCAGATGAATCGGTTAAGGTCGTGTATGCATTCAAGCCATTGGTAAAAAAAATTGATTGTAATGTAAAGTTTGCAATCGAGGATAGCTTTCCCAATTTACTTTTTCTTGGCAGTACAATAACTATTTGAAATTTAAAAGTTGAATTTAAATAAGTTCTTTGCACTGTTCAAAGCTAATTGGTTAGAACAACTATTGCAATTCACCTCTCAAATATTTTACCTGATTAATTAACTTAATAATGGAATTGAAGCAGACTTAATAGGCGTGTAGCCTAAATTTTTTTTTGTTGGAAACATTTTAAATTCAAATCACACGAGTTAGGAGGGGGAAAGTATTGAAAACATAAAAAATGAAATTTTTTCCAAAGCTGGGATTCGAACCCAGAATTCATATCTTAGAATTTGCCTGGTGAGCTACTTTGGAAGTTATGCTATAATCTACAAACTTATATCTATACACCAAAATATTATCTGTTTTTCAATATAATAAAATATATCACATTTAAAAACTATGTTAGTGAATGTAATAATTATCTGAGAGATTTATAAAAAAAGATATGAAAATAATTTTTTTGTGTTCTCAAAAACTTATATTCAAAATACGTTTAGAAAAATTAAAATTTATATGATCCACTTTATAAAATTAATATAACGAATGTATTAAAAATACAAAAAGCTACATTATTAAGATAATGCTTTAGGTAACTTCTCATATTATTAACTTATTAAGAGGCTTTTTTTGTGGGACAAAAAACTAGTGACTTTTAATATGTTAAAATTGTAAAAAATTGAACAATTAATTTATTGAGAATCACATGTACTCTTTTAATTTATAAGATATGAGATTGCAATAACAACAAATACTTTAGAGTAATCTTCAATTAAATCGACTCTTAGATAATTTAATGTAAGTTAAATATATAATTTATAAAAGAATATTTCAAAAAATCACAGTGTAGGTCCTACAACAATCAAACAGTACTACTGTCATAACTTTGGTAAAAATCTACCCTGAAGAAGAAAAAAATATATTAGAAAACTTATATGACACAAACCAAACCCAGTGGAAAAGAAAAAGATAAGATAATACAAAAAAAATAAGGTTTTCTCATATTCTATACTGACAATGAAATGTATCGTTCCATTTTTATTAAAAGAACGTTGGGTAAAATGTAAAAAATGTACGTAACACACAATATTCTAGAAAAATATCAATGTGTTCAACTACTTGTGAATATATTTAATGCCTTCGAAACTCAAATACCCATTTCGATAGAAAACATAATCCTTGGCTTCTAATAATCAAAAGGGAATACCATAAATTATAATTATATACAAGACATTTGTGTTGCCTACCATATAAGAGTGGGAACATGGTGTCCAAAATATACGAATGAGATATTACAAATGAAAAATTCCAAGCCCCCAATAAGGACACTATACAAATATTCAATAGAAAAAATGAACACAAAAATCTCCATCAATTGGAGCGAGAGATCATTTTCCTAGAATCTTCCTAATAACGTTTTGCATGCCAGATTTCAAAGCTGGAATGAATTTCCCATTTCTACATCTTAAATCATCCATTAAGGAAATATTGAAACTTCAAAGCCTTGCAACATATTCACATTTCTAAACATTAATATCAAAAACGTCACCCTCGAAGCAAAGTGTAGGTAAAGAGTTCAACAGTGTATCACATGTGCTCTTTGAGACTTGCTTTAACAATTTGGTTGGATTTACACATAAATCCATTACCAATTTACAATATATTATCAACCAAATATATCACTATTTTTTTATGCTGGTGACTAGCAGATGAATCGGTTAAGGTCGTGTATGCATTCAAGCCATTGGTAAAATAAATTGATTGTAATGTAAAGTTTGCAATCGAGGATAGCTTTCCCAATTTACTTTTTCTTGGCAGTACAATAACTATTTGAAATTTAAAAGTTGAATTTAAATAAGTTCTTTGCACTGTTCAAAGCTAATTGGTTAGAACAACTATTGCAATTCACCTCTCAAATATTTTACCTGATTAATTAACTTAAAAATGGAATTGAAGCAGACTTAATAGGCGTGTAGCCTAAATTTTTTTTTTTGTTGGAAACATTTTAAATTCAAATCACACGAGTTAGGAGGGGGAACGTATTGAAAACATAAAAAATGAAAATTTTTCCAAAGCCGGGATTCGAACCCAGAATTCATATCTTAGAATTTGCCTGGTGAGCTACTTTGGAAGTTATGCTATAATCTACAAACTTATATCTATACACCAAAATATTATCTGTTTTTCAATATAATAAAATATATCACATTTAAATACTATGTTAATGAATGTAATAATTATCTGAGAGATTTATAAAAAAAATATGAAAATAATTTTTTTGTGTTCTCAAAAACTTATATTCAAAATACGTTTAGAAAAATTAAAATTTATATGATCCACTTTATAAAATTAATATAACGAATGTATTAAAAATACAAAAAGCTACATTATTAAAATAATGCTTTAGGTAACTTCTCATATTATTAACTTATTAAGAGGCTTTTTTTGTGGGACAAAAAACTAGTGACTTTTAATATGTTAAAATTGTAAAAAATTGAACAATTAATTTATTGAAAATCACATGTACTCTTTTAATTTATAAGATATGAGATTGCAATAACAACAAATACTTTAGAGTAATCTTCAATTAAATCGACTCTTAGATAATTTAATGTAAGTTAAATATATAATTTATAAAAGAATATTTCAAAAAATCACAGTGTAGGTCCTACAACAATCAAACCGTACTACTGTCATAACTTTGGTAAAAATCTACCATGAAGAAGAAAAAAATATATTAGAAAACTTATATGACACAAACCAAACCCAGTAGAAAAGAAAAAGATAAGATAATACAAAAAAATAAGGTTTTCTCATATTCTATACTGACAATCAAATGTATCGTTCCATTTTTATTAAAAGAACGTTGGGTAAAATGTAAAAAATGTACGTAACACACAATATTCTAGAAAAATATCAATGTGTTCAACTACTTGTGAATATATTTAATGCCTTCGAAACTCGAATACCCATTTCGATAGAAAACATAATCCTTGGCTTCTAATAATCAAAAGGGAATACCATAAATTATAATTATATACAAGACATTTGTGTTGCCTACCATATAAGAGTTGGAACATGGTGTCCAAAATATACGAATGAGATATTACAAATGAAAAATTCCAAGCCCCCAATAAGGACACTATACAAATATTCAATAGAAAAAATGAACACAAAAATCTCCATCAATTGGAGCGAGAGATCATTTTCATAGAATCTTCCTAATAACGTTTTGCATGCCAGATTTCAAAGCTGGAATGAATTTCCCATTTCTACATCTTAAATCATCCATTAAGGAAATATTGAAACTTCAAAGCCTTGCAACATATTCACATTTCTAAACATTAATATCAAAAACGTCACCCTCGAAGCAAAGTGTAGGTAAAGAGTTCAACAGTGTATCACATGTGCTCTTTGAGACTTGCTTTAACAATTTGGTTGGATTTACACATAAATCCATTACCAATTTACAATATATTATCAACCAAATATATCACTATTTTTTTATGCTGGTGACTAGCAGATGAATCGGTTAAGGTCGTGTATGCATTCAAGCCATTGGTAAAAAAAATTGATTGTAATGTAAAGTTTGCAATCGAGGATAGCTTTCCCAATTTACTTTTTCTTGGCAGTACAATAACTATTTGAAATTTAAAAGTTGAATTTAAATAAGTTCTTTGCACTGTTCAAAGCTAATTGGTTAGAACAACTATTGCAATTCACCTCTCAAATATTTTACCTGATTAATTAACTTAATAATGGAATTGAAGCAGACTTAATAG
Organism: Lathyrus sativus; assembly: GCA_963859935.3. Classification (NCBI taxonomy): domain Eukaryota; kingdom Viridiplantae; phylum Streptophyta; class Magnoliopsida; order Fabales; family Fabaceae; genus Lathyrus; species Lathyrus sativus. Next base: position 489,993,074 of record OZ012736.1, read on the forward strand.
GCGTGTAGCCTAAAAATTTTTTTTTGTTGGAAACATTTTAAATTCAAATCACATGAGTTAGGAGGGGGAAAGTATTGAAAACATAAAAAATGAAATTTTTTCCAAAGCTGGGATTCGAACCCAGAATTCATATCTTAGAATTTGCCTGGTGAGCTACTTTGGAAGTTATGCTATAATCTACAAACTTCTATCTATACACCAAAATATTATCTGTTTTTCAATATAATAAAATATATCACATTTAAAAACTATGTTAATGAATGTAATAATTATCTGAGAGATTTATAAAAAAAGATATGAAAATAATTTTTTTGTGTTCTCAAAAACTTATATTCAAAATACGTTTAGAAAAATTAAAATTTATATGATCCACTTTATAAAATTAATATAACGAATGTATTAAAAATACAAAAAGCTACATTATTAAGATAATGCTTTAGGTAACTTCTCATATTATTAACTTATTAAGAGGCTTTTTTTGTGGGACAAAAAACTAGTGACTTTTAATATGTTAAAAATGTAAAAAATTGAACAATTAATTTATTGAAAATCACATGTACTCTTTTAATTTATAAGATATGAGATTGCAATAACAGCAAATACTTTAGAGTAATCTTCAATTAAATCGACTCTTAGATAATTTAATGTAAATTAAATATATAATTTATAAAAGAATATTTCAAAAAATCACAGTGTAGGTCCTACAACAATCAAACCGTACTACTGTCATAACTTTGGTAAAAATCTACCCTGAAGAAGAAAAAAATATATTAGAAAACTTATATGACACAAACCAAACCCAGTAGAAAAGAAAAAGATAAGATAATACAAAAAAATAAGGTTTTCTCATATTCTATACTGACAATGAAATGTATCGTTCCATTTTTATTAAAAGAACGTTGGGTAAAATGTAAAAAATGTACGTAACACACAATATTCTAGAAAAATATCAATGTGTTCAACTACTTGTGAATATATTTAATGCCTTCGAAACTCGAATACCCATTTCGATAGAAAACATAATCCTTGGCTTCTATTAATCAAAAGGGAATACCATAAATTATAATTATATACAAGACATTTGTGTTGCCTACCATATAAGAGTTGGAACATGGTGTCCAAAATATACGAATGAGATATTACAAATGAAAAATTCCAAGCCCCCAATAAGGACACTATATAAATATTCAATAGAAAAAATGAACACAAAAATCTCCATCAATTGGAGCGAGAGATCATTTTCATAGAATCTTCCTAATAACGTTTTGCATGCCAGATTTCAAAGCTGGAATGAATTTCCCATTTCTACATCTTAAATCATCCATTAAGGAAATATTGAAACTTCAAAGCCTTGCAACATATTCACATTTCTAAACATTAATATCAAAAACGTCACCCTCGAAGCAAAGTGTAGGTAAAGAGTTCAACAGTGTATCACATGTGCTCTTTGAGACTTGCTTTAACAATTTGGTTGGATTTACACATAAATCCATTACCAATTTACAATATATTATCAACCAAATATATCACTATTTTTTTTATGCTGGTGACTAGCAGATGAATCGGTTAAGGTCGTGTATGCATTCAAGCCATTGGTAAAAAAAATTGATTGTAATGTAAAGTTTGCAATCGAGGATAGCTTTCCCAATTTACTTTTTCTTGGCAGTACAATAACTATTTGAAATTTAAAATTTGAATTTAAATAAGTTCTTTGCACTGTTCAAAGCTAATTGGTTAGAACAACTATTGCAATTCACCTCTCAAATATTTTACCTGATTAATTAACTTAAAAATGGAATTGAAGCAGACTTAATAGGCGTGTAGCCTAAATTTTTTTTTTGTTGGAAACATTTTAAATTCAAATCACACGAGTTAGGAGGGGGAACGTATTGAAAACATAAAAAATGAAATTTTTTCCAAAGCCGGGATTCGAACCCAGAATTCATATCTTAGAATTTGCCTGGTGAGCTACTTTGGAAGTTATGCTATAATCTACAAACTTATATCTATACACCAAAATATTATCTGTTTTTCAATATAATAAAATATATCACATTTAAAAACTATGTTAATGAATGTAATAATTATCTGAGAGATTTATAAAAAAAGATATGAAAATAATTTTTTTGTGTTCTCAAAAACTTATATTCAAAATACGTTTAGAAAAATTAAAATTTATATGATCCACTTTATAAAATTAATATAACGAATGTATTAAAAATACAAAAAGCTACATTATTAAAATAATGCTTTAGGTAACTTCTCATATTATTAACTTATTAAGAGGCTTTTTTTGTGGGACAAAAAACTAGTGACTTTTAATATGTTAAAATTGTAAAAAATTGAACAATTAATTTATTGAGAATCACATGTACTCTTTTAATTTATAAGATATGAGATTGCAATAACAACAAATACTTTAGAGTAATCTTCAATTAAATCGACTCTTAGATAATTTAATGTAAGTTAAATATATAATTTATAAAAGAATATTTCAAAAAATCACAGTGTAGGTCCTACAACAATCAAACCGTACTACTGTCATAACTTTGGTAAAAATCTACCCTGAAGAAGAAAAAAATATATTAGAAAACTTATATGACACAAACCAAACCCAGTAGAAAAGAAAAAGATAAGATAATACAAAAAAAAAGGTTTTCTCATATTTTATACTGACAATGAAATGTATCGTTCCATTTTTATTAAAAGAACGTTGGGTAAAATGTAAAAAATGTACGTAACACACAATATTCTAGAAAAATAACAATGTGTTCAACTACTTGTGAATATATTTAATGCCTTCGAAACTCAAATACCCATTTCGATAGAAAACATAATCCTTGGCTTCAAATAATCAAAAGGGAATACCATAAATTATAATTATATACAAGACATTTGTGTTGCCTACCATATAAGAGTTGGAACATGGTGTCCAAAATATACGAATGACATATTACAAATGAAAAATTCCAAGCCCCCAATAAGGACACTATACAAATATTCAATAGAAAAAATGAACACAAAAATCTCCATCAATTGGAACGAGAGATCATTTTCCTAGAATCTTCCTAATAACGTTTTGCATGCCAGATTTCAAAGCTGGAATGAATGTCCCATTTCTACATCTTAAATCATCCATTAAGGAAATATTGAAACTTCAAAGCCTTGCAACATATTCACATTTCTAAACTTTAATATCAAAAACGTCACCCTCGAAGCAAAGTGTAGGTAAAGAGTTCAACAGTGTATCACATGTGCTCTTTGAGACTTGCTTTAACAATTTGGTTGGATTTACACATGAATCCATTACCAATTTACAATATATTATCAACCAAATATATCACTATTTTTTGTGTGCTGGTGACTAGCAGATGAATCGGTTAAGGTCGTGTATGCATTCAAGCCATTGGTAAAAAAAATTGATTGTAATGTAAAGTTTGCAATCGAGGATAGCTTTCCCAACTTACTTTTTCTTGGCAGTACAATAACTATTTGAAATTTAAAAGTTGAATTTAAATAAGTTCTTTGCACTGTTCAAAGCTAATTGGTTAGAACAGCTATTGCAATTCACCTCTCAAATATTTTACCTGATTAATTAACTTAATAATGGAATTGAAGCAGACTTAATAGGCGTGTAGCCTAAATTTTTTTTTTGTTGGAAACATTTTAAATTCAAATCACACGAGTTAGGAGGGGGAAAGTATTGAAAACATAAAAAGTGAAATTTTTTCCAAAGCTGGGATTCGAACCCAAAATTCATATATAAGAATTTGCCTGGTGTGCTACTTTAGAAGTTATGCTATAATCTACAAACTTATATATATACACCAAAATATTATTTGTTTTTCAATATAATAAAATATATCACATTTAAAAACTATGTTAATGAATGTAATAATTATCTGAGAGATTTATAAAAAAAGATATGAAAATAATTTTTTTGTGTTCTCAAAAACTTATATTCAAAATACATTTAGAAAAATTTAAATTTATATGATCCACTTTATAAAATTAATATAACGAATGTATTAAAAATAAAAAAAGCTACATTATTAAGATAATGCTTTAGGTAACTTCTCATATTATTACATTATTAAGAGCCTTTTTTTGTGGGACAAAAAACTAGTGACTTTTAATATGTTAAAAATGTAAAAAATTGAACAATTAATTTATTGAAAATCACATGTACTCTTTTAATTTTTAAGATATGAGATTGCAATAACAGCAAATACTATAGAGTAATCTTCAATTAAATCGACTCTTAGATAATTTAATGTAAATTAAATATATAATTTATAAAAGAATATTTCAAAAAATCACAGTGTAGGTCCTACAACAATCAAACCGTACTACTGTCATAACTTTGGTAAAAATCTACCCTGAAGAAGAAAAAAATATATTAGAAAACTTATATGACACAAACCAAACCCAGTAGAAAAGAAAAAGATAAGATAATACAAAAAAATAAGGTTTTCTCATATTCTATACTGACAATGAAATGTATCGTTCCATTTTTATTAAAAGAACGATGGGTAAAATGTAAAAAATGTACGTAACACACAATATTCTAGAAAAATATCAATGTGTTCAACTACTTGTGAATATATTTAAAGCCTTCGAAACTCAAATACCCATTTCGATAGAAAACATAATCCTTGGCTTCTAATAATCAAAAGGGAATACCATAAATTATAATTATATACAAGACATTTGTGTTGCCTACCATATAAGAGTTGGAACATGGTGTCCAAAATATACGAATGACATATTACAAATGAAAAATTCCAAGCCCCCAATAAGGACACTATACAAATATTCAATAGAAAAAATGAACACAAAAATCTCCATCAATTGGAACGAGAGATCATTTTCCTAGAATCTTCCTAATAACGTTTTGCATGCCAGATTTCAAAGCTGGAATGAATTTCCCATTTCTACATCTTAAATCATCCATTAAGGAAATATTGAAACTTCAAAGCCTTGCAACATATTCATATTTCTAAACTTTAATATCAAAAACGTCATCCTCGAAGCAAAGTGTAGGTAAAGAGTTCAACAGTGTATCACATGTGCTCTTTGAGACTTGCTTTAACAATTTGGTTGGATTTACACATAAATCCATTACCAATTTACAATATATTATCAACCAAATATATCACTATTTTTTTTGTGCTGGTGACTAGCAGATGAATCGGTTAAGGTCGTGTATGCATTCAAGCCATTGGTAAAAAGAATTGATTGTAATGTAAAGTTTGCAATCGAGGATAGCTTTCCCAATTTACTTTTTCTTGGCATTACAATAACTATTTGAAATTTAAAATCTGAATTTAAATAAGTTCTTTGCATTGTTCAAAGCTAATTGGTTAGAACAACTATTGCAATTCACCTCTCAAATATTTTACCTGATTAATTAACTTAATAATGGAATTGAAGCAGACTTAATAGGCGTGTAGCCTAAAATTTTTTTTTGTTGGAAACATTTTAAGTTCAAATCACATGAGTTAGGAGGGGGAAAGCATTAAAAACATAAAAAATGAAATTTTTTCCAAAGCTGGGATTCGAACCCAGAATTCATATCTTAGAATTTGCCTGGTGAGCTATATTGGAAGTTATGCTATAAACTACAAACTTATATCTATACACCAAAATATTATCTGTTTTTCAATATAATAAAATATATCACATTTAAAAACTATGTTAATTAATGTAATAATTATCTGAGAGATTTATAAAAAAAGATATGAAAATAATTTTTTTGTGTTCTCAAAAACTTATATTCAAAATACGTTTAGAAAAATTAAAATTTATATGATCCACTTTATAAAATTAATATAACGAATGTATTAAAAATACAAAAAGCTACATTATTAAGATAATGCTTTAGGTAACTTCTCATATTATTAACTTATTAAGAGGCTTTTTTTGTGGGACAAAAAACTAGTGACTTTTAATATGTTAAAATTGTAAAAAATTGAACAATTAATTTATTGAAAATCACATGTACTCTTTTAATTTATAAGATATGAGATTGCAATAACAACAAATACTTTAGAGTAATCTTCAATTAAATCGACTCTTAGATAATTTAATGTAAATTAAATATATAATTTATAAAAGAATATTTCAAAAAATCACAGTGTAGGTCCTACAACAATCAAACAGTACTATTGTCATAACTTTGGTAAAAATCTACCCTGAAGAAGAAAAAAATATATTAGAAAACTTATATGACACAAACCAAACCCAGTAGAAAAGAAAAAGATAAGATAATACAAAAAAATAAGGTTTTCTCATATTCTATACTGACAATGAAATGTATCGTTCCATTTTTATTAAAAGAACTTTGGGTAAAATGTAAAAAATGTACGTAACACACAATATTCTAGAAAAATATCAATGTGTTCAACTACTTGTGAATATATTTAATGCCTTCGAAACTCGAATACCCATTTCGATAGAAAACATAATCCTTGGCTTGTAATAATAAAAAGGGAATACCATAAATTATAATTATATACAAGACATTTGTGTTGCCTACCATATAAGAGTTGGAACATGGTGTCCAAAATATACGAATGAGATATTACAAATGAAAAATTCCAAGCCCCCAATAAGGACACTATACAAATATTCAATAGAAAAAATGAACACAAAAATCTCCATCAATTGGTGCGAGAGATCATTTTCCTAGAATCTTCCTAATAACGTTTTGCATGCCAGATTTCAAAGCTGGAATGAATTTCCCATTTCTACATCTTAAATCATCCATTAAGGAAATATTGAAACTTCAAAGCCTTGCAACATATTGACATTTCTAAACATTAATATCAAAAACGTCACCCTCGAAGCAAAGTGTAGGTAAAGAGTTCAACAGTGTATCACATGTGTTCTTTGAGACTTGCTTTAACAATTTGGTTGGATTTACACATAAATCCATTACCAATTTACAATATATTATCAACCAAATATATCACTACTTTTTGTGTGCTGGTGACTTGCAGATGAATCGGTTAAGGTCGTGTATGCATTCAAGCCATTGGTAAAAAAAATTGATTGTAATGTAAAGTTTGCAATCGAGGATAGCTTTCCCAATTTACTTTTTCTTGGCAGTACAATAACTATTTGAAATTTAAAATTTGAATTTAAATAAGTTCTTTGCATTGTTCAAAGCTAATTGGTTAGAACAACTATTGCAATTCACCTCTCAAATATTTTACCTAATTAATTAACTAAATAATGGAATTGAAGCAGCCTTAATAGGTGTGTAGACTAATTTTTTTTTTGTTGGAAACATTTAAAATTCATATCACATGAGTTAGGAGGGGGAAAGTATTGAAAACATAAAAAATGAAATTTTTTCCAAAGCCAGAATTCATATCTTAGAATTTGCCTGGTCAGCTACTTTGGAAGTTATGCTATAATCTACAAACTTATATCTATACGCCAAAATATTATCTGTTTTTCAATATAATAAAATATATCACATTTAAAAACTATGTTAATGAATGTAATAATTATCTGAGAGATTTATAAAAAAAGATATGAAAATAATTTTTTTGTGTTCTCAAAAACTTATGTTCAAAATAAGTTTAGAAAAATTAAAATTTATATGATCAACTTTATAAAATTAATATAACAAATGTATTTAAAATACAAAAAGCTACATTATCTATAACTATATACAAATGGGATACAACTTTTTGGTGTGGCCTATTTTTTTTCCAAAATTACCCTTCATTAATGTTTAATTTCAAATTTTTATTCCATATTTACCCTTTACCTTAATGCTTAATTTCTCACACGATTTATTTAATAATCTATAACTATATATAAAGGGGATACAAGTTTTTGGTGTGGCTTATTTTTGTTCCAAAATTACCCTTATTTAATTGTAATATTTCCATAATTCTCTCTGCAGTTTTTTTTAATTACAACCATGTGTGAGCAAGAACCTCAACCGCTCAACCAAAACAAAAACTGCCATACACAGACATTTAAGTGTGAAACAACTGCTCTCATTTCAATATCAAAACAAAAGTAATTACAAAACTTGGTAGAGCATCCTGAATAACAATGGAGTAGACTCTTATCGTTTTTTCTTCTTTTTTTTATCTACATATTATCCTTTCCTTTCTCCATCCCTCTAATCTATTTTTTCATGTTTTCACTTTTTAATTTTCTTTTAGATATGTTCTTAAACATGATAAGGTCAAAATATATAAATCAATTAATATTATCACTTTTGTATATGTTCATGTATGTTTTATTGGTTTATTCAATTTAGTTTAATTTTTTTTTGTTCTAATGTGTAGCTTTTGATTTTAGTGTCTGAGTAAAAATACATTGCTCTAACTTTACGGGTTTTGACGAGATTGTCATTTTTATGTGACTAATAATTTAAGAATCATATATATTTTCATCATTTTAGTGTTAATTTAGGAATCATATATATTTTCACCATTTTAGTGTTAATTTAGGAAATCATATATATTTTCACCATTTTAGTGTTAATTTAAGAATCATACATATTTTCACCATTTTCACAATTACTCAGTTTTTTTCTTGGTCAATCTCTATCTTTTCTCCTTCTGCATTTTTCTTTCCGTTTTCACAATTACTCAGTGTCAATCTCTGTTTTGGTTAGTTTTATGCATTTTCATTTTGTAGGATAAGCGGATAATGTCACAATAAAACCATGGCAAAGATCAAAAAGATTGATGATTAATTTTTGGACATGAGTGAAGGTGATCTTTGTTTTGGTGAACATGGTAATATATTTTGATATGTTAGCATGCACTAAATAGTATTAGAATTGACCATTAAAATATTTTTATGCAATTGAATGCATTTTTCTAATTTTTTTTTAAATTTCCCTTATAAATTTTAATTGCTTCTAACATTCTTAAGTGTTGAAATTTAAACTACATAACTCTACCATTTCAGGTGCACGACATTTGTTTCCATGTCTTTCATTTCCAAACTCATGATAATAGTAACTTAATGCCACTGTAAATCATTTTTGGATGTTTGGATGCTATATATATTTTTTCAATTTCACATCAATGGAAGGCATAAATTATATATTCTGCATTGTTCAAATTATTTGTGCTTTCCTTCTCCACACATGTAAGTCATGTTTGTTTATCTATAGATTAGGTGTGGTCTGTGTCAATTTGGATGTTATATTCACCGAAGTATGATATGAGAACTAACCATTTACATTAATGTCTATAAGGTGAATTAAATTTATTTGAATTGCGTTGCAGAGAATAGTTTTGATTTGATATTATAGAATGTGATTGAAGAAGAAAATTTATGAGAAATCATCTTCTGATGATATATCGGTTTTCGATGAATTATTTTTGCAATGATAGTTCATGGATACCTAATTTAACCACAATACCACTGGGAAAATGTAAAAAAATGTAATATAGAGATAGTTGATTATATTTGTTGCATTAAATTATGTGTCTACAATATACACAAAATAAAAGGAGTTGAAAAAAGAAAGTATGCTTTTGTTATCCTTAATTGTAGTTATTAATAAAAAAGGTAAGCTTTTGCTTGCTACCCTTAACAATAGTAGCAGTTGCACTGACTTCTTTCTTTTTTATTCTCTAAATTATTCTTAAATAAATTTGTTGAATAAAAAATAAGCAATAAGTATGTTTTGTATTATATAAAAAAAACAAAGGTAAATCATCTAAGAAGAGAGCGAAAACTTAGAAAATGTTAGAAACTTTCTTATTCTTGCTCAGTAGACATATTTTTATAGTTTAATTATCATTAGTTGTCTTTATGGTATATTGTTATTAGTTTTTAAAACTTCTATTATTCTTACTATACTTTTTATTCTATTAATTATTATTATTTTGGTTTTTTTAATTCTTTTCTATTCCCTTCTTATTTCCTTTTTTTCCTGAATTTTAGATATAGTTTAATCCTTTTTTTCTTTATATGTTGTGAAGAAGTTGTTTATATTGTTGAATTCAATACATTTTTTTCACCCTCTATCTATTATTTTTTTTTAAAAACTTTTTTACTATTTTGTATTTCAATTCTTTTGTTTTGTCTTTTTTGTTAATTATATATTTTTATAGTTTATACAATAATGAGGAAGATAGGGAAATTTCCAGATTCTTTAGGAATTCAAGAATTATGATGCAATTTTCATGAAGTTGAATTTTAAATTTGGGATTTCCTTTCATTTATGAGATTAAAATTAGTTTAATTGTGTTAAAATAGAAAAAGAAGTTTAAGATATGAGGTGATCATTAGTACAAAATAATAATCATCATCATATAATAAAGATTAAAAAAGAAGTCATTTATGTGTTAGTCATAACTACAAAATAATGACAATGATGCATAGTAGTAATAGTTTTTTTTTTATAACAATCATTTTTTTTCTTTAACAATTATATTAAAGTTTTTATTGACAAGATTGAAATAGTATAAAGATAAATACTAGGATTTTTTAACCAAATCATCCTTCACTAAAGATTGAAATAGTATATTTAATAGTGCATTGATAAAATGATGTATGAATAATTAATTCAAATCTTTACAAGATAAAAAAATATTATATTACACTAATTACTATTAATTTCACTATTTTTTTCTCTAAAAAAATCTAATATGATAGTCACATTTTTTATTTAATATGCAAAACAATGGCGGGAAAAAGAAACTTTTTTGAATAAAGATTTAATGCTCGGTCTTCCTATTAAAGGATGTTATTGATTACAAAGTATAAATAGTACTTTGTATTATTCGGTTATTTAATATAATTTAGAATAACTTTGTTTATCATTTTCAAAATGTAATAATATTATTAGCATGTTTAGACAACATATTTTTTTATCTAACTTTTATTTTAATTCGGTATGTTTAAAATAATAGTAGCATTAATATATAGTTAATTCACTAAAGTATTTTTAGTATATATACATTTATCATTCTGATTTTAAGACTGCTTGAGGGTATTTAAAAACATTATTTTTAATTAATCTTAAGTATGATAAAAACTTCATACAAAATATATACACGTTTATTTTCCTATGCTGTGTGCATTAAAAAAACCGGACAGACGGGCACGGGAGTGCCCGTCTGAACGCTAGTTAAGATAATGCTTTAGGTAACTTCTCATATTATTACATTATTAAGAGGCTTTTTTTGTGGGACAAAAAACTAGTGACTTTTAATATGTTAAAAATGTAAAAAATTGAACAATTAATTTATTGAAAATCACATGTACTCTTTTAATTTATAAGATATGAGATTGCAATAACAGCAAATACTTTAGAGTAATCTTCAATTAAATCAACTCTTAGATAATTTAATGTAAATTAAATATATAATTTATAAAAGAATATTTCAAAAAATCACAGTGTAGGTCCTACAACAATCAAACCGTACTACTGTCATAACTTTGGTAAATATCTACCCTGAAGAAGAAAAAATTATATTAGAAAACTTATATGACACAAACCAAACCCAGTAGAAAAGAAAAAGATAAGATAATACAAAAAAAAAAGGTTTTCTCATATTCTATACTGACAATGAAATGTATCGTTCCATTTTTATTAAAAGAACGTTGGGTAAAATGTAAAAAATGTACGTAACACACAATATTCTAGAAAAATATCAATGTGTTCAACTACTTGTGAATATATTTAATGCCTTCGAAACTCAAATACCCATTTCGATAGAAAACATAATCCTTGGCTTCTAATAATCAAAAGGGAATACCATAAATTATAATTATATACAAGACATTTGTGTTGCCTACCATATAAGAGTGGGAACATGGTGTCCAAAATATACGAATGAGATATTACAAATCAAAAATTCCAAGCCCCCAATAAGGACACTATACAAATATTCAATAGAAAAATTGAACACAAAAATTTCCACCAATTGGAGCGAGAGATCATTTTCCTAGAATCTTCCTAATAACGTTTTGCATGCCAGATTTCAAAGCTGGAATGAATTTCCCAATTCTACATCTTAAATCATCCATTAAGGAAATATTGAAACTTCAAAGCCTTGCAACATATTCACATTTCTAAACTTTAATATCAAAAACGTCACCCTCGAAGCAAAGTGAAGGTAAAGAGTTCAACAGTGTATCACATGTGCTCTTTGAGACTTGCTTTAACAATTTGGTTGGATTTACACATAAATCCATTACCAATTTACAATATATTATCAACCAAATATATCACTATTTTTTTTGTGCTGGTGACTAGCAGATGAATCGGTTAAGGTCGTGTATGCATTCAAGCCATTGGTAAAGAAAATTGATTGTAATGTAAAGTTTGCAATCGAGGATAGCTTTCCCAATTTACTTTTTCTTGGCAGTACAATAACTATTTGAAATTTAAAAGTTGAATTTAAATAAGTTCTTTGCACTGTTCAAAGCTAATTGGTTAGAACAACTATTGCAATTCACCTCTCAAATATTTTACCTGATTAATTAACTTAATAATGGAATTGAAGCAGACTTAATAATGAAATTTTTTCCAAAGCTGGGATTCGAACCCAAAATTCATATCTTAGAATTTGCCTAATGAGCTACTTTAGAAGTTATGCTATAATCTACAAACTTATATCTATACACCAAAATATTATATGTTTTTCAATATAATAAAATATATCACATTTAAAAACTATGTTAATGAATGTAATAATTATCTGAGAGATTTATAAAAAAAGATATGAAAATAATTTTTTTGTGTTCTCAAAAACTTATATTCAAAATACGTTTAGAAAAATTAAAATTTATATGATCCACTTTATAAAATTAATATAACAAATGTATTAAAAATACAAAAAGCTACATTATTAAGATAATGCTTTAGGTAATTTCTCATATTATTAACTTATTAAGAGGCTTTTTTTTGTGGGACAAAAAACTAGTGACTTTTAATATGTTAAAAATGTAAATGATTGAACAATTAATTTATTGAAAATCACATGTACTCTTTTAATTTAAAAGATATGAGATTGCAATAACAACAAATACTTTAGAGTAATCTTCAATTAAATCGACTCTTAGATAATTTAATGTAAATTAAATATATAATTTATAAAAGAATATTTCAAAAAATCACAGTGTAGGTCCTACAACAATCAAACAGTACTACTGTCATAACTTTGGTAAAAATCTACCCTGAAGAAGAAAAAAATATATTAGAAAACTTATATGACACAAACCAAACCCAGTAGAAAAGAAAAAGATAAGATAATACAAAAAAATAAGGTTTTCTCATATTCTATACTGACAATGAAATGTATCGTTCCATTTTTATTAAAAGAACGTTGGGTAAAATGTAAAAAATGTACGTAACACACAATATTCTAGAAAAATATCAATGTGTTCAACTACTTGTGAATATATTTAATGCCATCGAAACTCGAATACCCATTTCGATAGAAAACATAATCCTTGGCTTCTAATAATCAAAAGGGAATACCATAAATTATAATTATATACAAGACATTTGTCTTGCCTACCATATAAGAGTTGGAACATGGTGTCCAAAATATACGAATGAGATATTACAAATGAAAAATTCCAAGCCCCCAATAAGGACACTATACAAATATTCAATAGAAAAAATGAACACAAAAATCTCCATCAATTGGAGCGAGAGATCATTTTCCTAGAATCTTCCTAATAACGTTTTGCATGCCAGATTTCAAAGCTGGAATGAATTTCCCATTTCTACATCTTAAATCATCCATTAAGGAAATATTGAAACTTCAAAGCCTTGCAACATATTCACGTTTCTAAACTTTAATATCAAAAACGTCACCCTCGAAGCAAAGTGTAGGTAAAGAGTTCAACAGTGTATCACATGTGTTCTTTGAGACTTGCTTTAACAATTTGGTTGGATTTACACATAAATCCATTACCAATTTACAATATATTATCAACCAAATATATCACTACTTTTTTTGTGCTGGTGACTAGCAGATGAATCGGTTAAGGTCGTGTATGCATTCAAGCCATTGGTAAAAAAAATTGATTGTAATGTAAAGTTTGCAATCGAGGATAGCTTTCCCAATTTACTTTTTCTTGGCAGTACAATAACTATTTGAAATTTAAAATTTGAATTTAAATAAGTTCTTTGCATTGTTCAAAGCTAATTGGTTAGAACAACTATTGCAATTCACCTCTCAAATATTTTACATGATTAATTAACTTAATAATGGAATTGAAGCAGCCTTAATAGGTGTGTAGACTAATTTTTTTTTTGGAAACATTTAAAATTCATATCACATGAGTTAGGAGGGGGAAAGTATTGAAAACATAAAAAATGAAATTTTTTCCAAAGCTGGGATTCGAATCCAAAATTCATATCTTAGAATTTGCCTGGTGAGCTACTTTGGAAGTTATGCTATAATCTACAAACTTATATCTTTACACCAAAATATTATCTGTTTTTCAATATAATAATATATATCACATTTAAAAACTATGTTAATGAATGTAATAATTATCTGAGAGGTTTATAAAAAAAGATATGAAAATAATTTTTTTGTGTTCTCAAAAACTTATGTTCAAAATAAGTTTAGAAAAATTAAAATTTATATAATCCACTTTATAAAATTAATATAACAAATGTATTAAAAATACAAAAAGCTACATTATCTATAACTATATATAAAGGGGATACAACTTTTTGGTGTGGCCTATTTTTGTTCCAAAATTACCCTTCATTAATGTTTAATTTCAAATTTTTATTCCATATTTACCCTTTACCTTAATGCTTAATTTCTCACACGATTTATTTAATAATCTATAACTATATATAAAGGGGATACAAGTTTTTGGTGTGGCTTATTTTTGTTCCAAAATTACCCTTATTTAATTGTAATATTTCCATAATTCTCTCTGCAGTTTTTTTTTTAATTACAACCATGTGTGAGCAAGAATCTCAACCGCTCAACCAAAACAAAAACTGCCGTACACATACATTTAAGTGTGAAACAACTGCTCTCATTTCAATATCAAAACAAAAGTAATTATAAAACTTGGTAGAGCATCCTGAATAACAATGGAGTAGACTCTTATCGTTTTTTCTTCTTTTTTTATCTACATATTATCCTTTCCTTTCTCCATCCCTCTAATCTATTTTTTCATGTTTTCACTTTTTAATTTTCTTTTAGATATGTTCTTAAACATGATAAGGTCAAAATATATAAATCAATTAATATTATCACTTTTGTATATGTTCATGTATGTTTTATTGGTTTATTCAATTTAGTTTAATTTTGTTTTGTTCTAATGTGTAGCTTTTGATTTTAGTGTCTGAGTAAAAATACATTGCTCTAACTTTACAGGTTTTGACGAGATTGTCATTTTTATGTGACTAATAATTTAAGAATCATATATATTTTCATCATTTTAGTGTTAATTTAGGAATCATATATATTTTCACCATTTTAGTGTTAATTTAGGAAATCATATATATTTTCACCATTTTAGTGTTAATTTAAGAATCATACATATTTTCACCTTTTTCCCAATTACTCAGTTTTTTTCTTGGTCAATCTCTATCTTTTCTCCTTCTGCATTTTTCTTTCCGTTTTCACAATTACTCAGTGTCAATCTCTGTTTTGGTTATTTTTATGCATTTTCATTTTGTAGGATAAGCGGATAATGTCACAATAAAACCATGGCAAAGATCAAAATGATTGATGATTAATTTTTGGACATGAGTGAAGGTGATCTTTGTTTTGGTGAACATGGTAATATATTTTGATATGCTAGCATGCATTAAATAGTATTAGAATTGACCATTAAAATCTTTTTATGCAATTGAATGCATTTTTCTAATTTTTTTTAAATTTCCCTTATAAATTGTAATTGCTTCTAACATTCTTAACTGTTGAAATTTAAACTACATAACTCTACCATTTCAGGTGCACGACATTTGTTTCCATGTCTTTCATTTCCAAACTCATGATAATAGTAACTTAATGCCACTGTAAATCATTTTTGGATGTTTGGATGCTATATATATTTTTTCAATTTCACATCAACGGAAGGCATAAATTATATATTCTGCATTGTTCAAATTATTTGTGCTTTCCTTCTCCACACATGTAAGTCATGTTTGTTTATCTATAGATTAGGTGTGGTATGTGTCAATTTGGATGCTATATTCACCGAAGTATGATATGAGAACTAACCATTTACATTAATGTCTATAAGGTGAATTAAATTTAATTGAATTGCGTTGCAGAGAATAGTTTTGATTTGATATTATAGAAAGTGATTGAAGAAGAAAATTTATGAGAAATCATCTTCTGATGATATATCGGTTTTCGATGAATTATTTTTGCAATGATAGTTCATGGATACCTAATTTAACCACAATACCACTGGGAAAATGTAAAAAAAATGTAATATAGAGATAGTTGATTATATTTGTTGCATTAAATTATGTGTCTACAATATACACAAAATAAAAGGAGTTGAAAAAAGAAAGTATGCTTTTGTTATCCTTAATTGTAGTTATTAATAAAAAAGGTAAGCTTTTGCTTACTACCCTTAACAATAGTAGCAGTTGCACTGACTTCTTTCTTTTTTATTCTCTAAATTATTCTTAAATAAATTTGTTGAATAAAAAATAAGCAATAAGTATGTTTTGTATTATATAAAAAAAACAAAGGTAAATCATCTAAGAAGAGAGCGAAAACTTAGAAAATGTTAGAAACTTTCTTATTCTTGCTCAGTAGACAATAATATTTTTATAGTTTAATTATCATTAGTTGTCTTTATGGTATATTGTTATTAGTTTTTAAAACTTCTATTATTCTTACTATACTTTTTATTCTATTAATTATTATTATTTTGGTTTTTTTAATTCTTTTCTATTCCCTTCTTATTTCCTTTTTTTCCTGGATTTTAGATATAGTTTAATCCTTTTTTTCTTTATATGTTGTGAAGAAGTTGTTTATATTGTTGAATTCAATACATTTTTTTCACCCTCTATCTATTATTTTTTTTTAAAAACTTTTTTACTATTTTGTATTTCAATTCTTTTGTTTTGTCTTTTTTGTTAATTATATATTTTTATAGTTTATACAATAATGAGGAAGATAGGGAAATTTCCAGATTCTTTAGGAATTCAAGAATTCTGATGCAATTTTCATGAAGTTGAATTTTAAATTTGGGATTTCCTTTCATTTATGAGATTAAAATTAGTTTAATTGTGTTAGAATAGAAAAAGAAGTTTAAGATATGAGGTGATCATTAGTACAAAATAATAATCATCATCATATAATAAAGATTAAAAAAGAAGTCATTTATGTGTTAGTCATAACTACAAAATAATGACAATGATGCATAGTAGTAATAGTTTTTTTTTATAACAATCCTTTTTTTTCTTTAACAATTATATTAAAGTTTTTATTGACAAGATTGAAATAGTATAAAGATAAATACTAGGATTTTTTAACCAAATCATCCTTCACTAAAGATTGAAATAGTATATTTAATAGTGCATTGATAAAATGATGTATGAATAATTAATTCAAATCTTTACAAGATAAAAAAATATTATATTACACTAATTACTATTAATTTCACTATTTTTTTCTCTAAAAAAATCTAATATGAGAGTCACATTTTTTATTTAATATGCAAAACAATGGCGGGAAAAAGAAACTTCTTTGAATAAAGATTTAATGCTCGGTCTTCCTATTAAAGGATGTTATTGATTACAAAGTATAAATAGTACTTTGTATTATTCGGTTATTTAATATAATTTAGAATAACTTTGTTTATCATTTTCCAAATGTAATAATATTATTAGCATGTTTAGACAACATATTTTTTTATCTAACTTTTATTTTAATTCGGTATGTTTAAAATAATAGTAGCATTAATATATAGTTAATTCACTAAAGTATTTTTAGTATATATACATTTATCATTCTGATTTTAAGACTGCTTGAGGGTATTTAAAAACATTATTTTTAACTAGCGTTCAGACGGGCACTCCCGTGCCCGTCTGTCCGCTTTTTTAATGCGCACAGCATAGAAAAATAAACATGTGTATATTTTGTATGAAGTTTTTATCATACTTAAAATTAATTAAAAATAATATTTTTAGATATCCTCAAGCAGTCTTAAAATCAGGATGATAAATGTATATATACTAAAAATACTTTAGTGAATTAACTATATATTAATGCTACTATTATTTTAAACATACCGAATTAATCCCACACAACACCTTGTAGCACCAATCCGAGACCGCCATTTTCGTGAAACATCCCTCCACAACTCGATAACCATGATAAAAGCTTGCAACCAAGCTCCCTCTCCTAACTGTTTTTGTGTTTGAAGTTGTCGGTGAATAAATCCCTCACTATTCTATTGAGGACCACCACCGTGTAAGCTTTCGTAATGTCATCACGACGTTAATGTTGTCCGCACCGCATCTCCCTGTCGTGACAACTCCTCCGGGCAGCCATCTTGTCTCTGGTACATTCACCGACGGAATCCAAAGCTCTTTTCTTCGGTATAATTCTCTCTCTCCTCTTTTGCTTTTTCAAAATATTGTTCTCTTGATTATGTTAATTAATGAAATATTATGTAACTTTTTGTTTATTCTCAAAAAAACATATTTATATCTCTACTTGTTTCAGTTTTTTCATTTAGATATTTGCTTTCTAGTAATAATAACTCTTATTTTAAATTTTTGTTTTATTGTAGAAACTATTACTTTGTGTTTTGGTAGCAGAGTGTATACATATATATTGAATCTTATATACAGTGAATTTAAAGCATATGATGTGGAATAATTTAAAACAAAATTGTATCAAAGTAGGACGTAAAATTTAACATTTTCGTGTAATATGATTTCTTCAAACATTTATATGATTGAATTATCCCAATATTTAAATGATAAATAGTAACATAATTGATTAAATGACAAATTTTAAGTATAAAATAGTGATATATTTTAGATTGTGATAGATCTCAATTTTCCTAGATAAGATGGATATTACCTTTTTTTTCTTTCAAATTTGCGGCTTGAAATTCTGTTGTACATGCAAGTTTTGTTGGTAAAGTATTTTCCTCATCGGTTGCTGCCATATGAGAATAAAAAGTGACAGATAAAAATGAAGCAAAAAATTTCAAATGAGGGAAGTTATTCAATTACCTTATATTTTGTTTTTTAAATATAAACGGTCACAAAATGACTTTTTTATTTAAGAATGATGTAACCGTCTTTCACTTATTATAATTTACCTTTGAAAATAATAATTTAAATACATAAAGGGTAAAATAGGAAAGAAAATAGGACTATGCGTAGTGTTTGATTGTATGGATAAACCTAGTATGGATTTGTTGTTTAAATGTATGGATAAACCTAGTATTAACAATGGAGATAGAAATAGAAGATGATTTTAACAATGGAGATAAACCTAGTGTCAAAACAAAACAATTAATGGAAGTTATAAATGTGAAGTTTTTTTGTGAGAGAGGGAAGTTAGTTTTTTAATTGGTAACCAACAAAAGTTATCAACAATTAAAGTTACTTATAAAAATAATGAAGGGTAATTTTGAAACAAAAATAGGCCACACCAAAAACTTGTATCCCCTTTATATATAGTTATAGATTAATCTTAAGTATGATAAAAACTTCATACAAAATATATACACGTTTATTTTCCTATGTTGTGCGCATTAAAAAAAGCAGAAAGACGGGCACGGGAGTGCCCGTCTGAACGCTAGTTAAGATAATGCTTTAGGTAACTTCTCATATTATTACATTATTAAGAGGCTTTTTTTGTGGGACAAAAAACTAGTGACTTTTAATATGTTAAAAATGTAAAAAATTGAACAATTAATTTATTGAAAATCACATGTACTCTTTTAATTTATAAGATATGAGATTGCAATAACAGCAAATACTTTAGAGTAATCTTCAATTAAATCGACTCTTAGATAATTTAATGTAAATTAAATATATAATTTATAAAAGAATATTTCAAAAAATCACAATGTAGGTCCTACAACAATCAAACCGTACTACTGTCATAACTTTGGTAAAAATCTACCCTGAAGAAGAAAAAAATATATTAGAAAACTTATATTACACAAACCAAACCCAGTAGAAAAGAAAAAGATAAGATAATACAAAAAAATAAGGTTTTCTCATATTCTATACTGACAATGAAATGTATCGTTCCATTTTTATTAAAAGAACGTTGGGTAAAATGTAAAAAATGTACGTAACACACAATATTCTAGAAAAATATCAATGTGTTCAACTACTTGTGAATATATTTAATGCCTTCGAAACTCAAATACCCATTTCGATAGAAAACATAATCCTTAGCTTCTAATAATCAAAAGGGAATACCATAAATTATATTTATATACAAGACATTTGTGTTGCCTACCATATAAGAGTTGGAACATGGTGTCCAAAATATACGAATGAGATATTACAAATGAAAAATTCCAAGCCCCCAATAAGGACACTATACAAATATTCAATAGAAAAAATGAACACAAAAATCTCCATCAATTGGAGCGAGAGATCATTTTCCTAGAATCTTCCTAATAACGTTTTGCATGCCAGATTTCAAAGCTGGAATGAATTTCCCATTTCAACATCTTAAATCATCCATTAAGGAAATATTGAAACTTCAAAGCCTTGCAACATATTCACATTTCTAAACTTTAATATCAAAAACGTCACCCTCGAAGCAAAGTGTAGGTAAAGAGTTCAACAGTGTATCACATGTGCTCTTTGAGACTTGCTTTAACAATTTGGTTGGATTTACACATAAATCCATTACCAATTTACAATATATTATCAACCAAATATATCACTATTTTTTTTGTGCTGGTGACTAGCAGATGAATCGGTTAAGGTCGTGTATGCATTCAAGCCATTGGTAAATAAAATTGATTGTAATGTAAAGTTTGCAATCGAGGATAGCTTTCCCAATTTACTTTTTCTTGGCAGTACAATAACTATTTGAAATTTAAAATTTGAATTTAAATAAGTTCTTTGCATTGTTCAAAGCTAATTGGTTAGAACAACTATTGCAATTCACCTCTCAAATATTTTACCTGATTAATTAACTTAATAATGGAATTGAAGCAGACTTAATAGGCGTGTAGCCTAAAAAAAAATTTTTGTTGGAAACATTTAAAATTCATATCACATGAGTTAGGAGGGGGAAAGTATTGAAAATATAAAAACTGAAATTTTTTCCAAAGCTGGGATTCAAACCCAGAATTCATATCTTAGAATTTGCCTGGTGAGCTACTTTGGAAGTTATGCTATACTCTACAAACTTATATCTATACACCAAAATATTATCTGTTTTTCAATATAATAAAATATATCACATTTAAAAACTATGTTAATGAATGTAATAATTATCTGAGAGATTTATAAAAAAAAGATATGAAAATAATTTTTTTGTGTTCTCAAAAACTTATGTTCAAAATAAGTTTAGAAAAATTAAAATTTATATGATCCACTTTATAAAATTAATATAACAAATGTATTAAAAATACAAAAAGCTACATTATCTATAACTATATATAAAGGGGATACAACTTTTTGGTGTGGCCTATTTTTGTTCCAAAATTACCCTTCATTAATGTTTAATTTCAAATTTTTATTCCATATTTACCCTTTTCCTTAATGCTTAATTTCTCACACGATTTATTTAATAATCTATAACTATATATAAAGGGGATACAAGTTTTTGGTGTGGCTTATTTTTGTTCCAAAATTACCCTTATTTAATTGTAATATTTCCATAATTCTCTCTGCAGTTTTTTTTAATTACAACCATGTGTGAGCAAGAATCTCAACCGTTCAACCAAAACAAAAACTGTCGTACACAGACATTTAAGTGTGAAACAACTGCTCTCATTTCAATATCAAAACAAAAGTAATTATAAAACTTGGTAGAGCATCCTGAATAACAATGGAGTAGACTCTTATCGTTTTTTCTTCTTTTTTTTATCTACATATTATCCTTTCCTTTCTCCATCCCTCTAATCTATTTTTTCATGTTTTCACTTTTTAATTTTCTTTTAGATATGTTCTTAAACATGATAAGGTCAAAATATATAAATCAATTAATATTATCACTTTTGTATATGTTCATGTATGTTTTATTGGTTTATTCAATTTAGTTTAATTTTGTTTTGTTCTAATGTATAGCTTTTGATTTTAGTGTCTGGGTAAAAATACATTGCTCTAACTTTACAGGTTTTGACGAGATTGTCATTTTTATGTGACTAATAATTTAAGAATCATATATATTTTCATCATTTTAGTGTTAATTTAGGAATCATATATATTTTCACCATTTTAGTGTTAATTTAGGAAGTCATATATATTTTCACCATTTTAGTGTTAATTTAAGAATCATACATATTTTCACCATTTTCACAATTACTCAGTTTTTTTCTTGGTCAATCTCTATCTTTTCTCCTTCTGCATTTTTCTTTCCGTTTTCACAATTACTCAGTGTCAATCTCTGTTTTGGTTATTTTTATGCATTTTCATTTTGTAGGATAAGCGGATAATGTCACAATAAAACCATGGCAAAGATCAAAAAGATTGATGATTAACTTTTGGACATGAGTGAAGGTGATCTTTGTTTTGGTGAACATGGTAATATATTTTGATATGTTAGCATGCATTAAATAGTATTAGAATTGACCATTAAAATCTTTTTATGCAATTGAATGCATTTTTCTAATTTTTTTTAACTTTCCCTTATAAATTGTAATTGCTTCTAACATTCTTAAATGTTGAATTTTAAACTACATAACTCTACCATTTCAGGTGCACGACATTTGTTTCCATGTCTTTCATTTCCAAACTCATGATAATAGTAACTTAATGCCACTGTAAATCATTTTTAGATGTTTGGATGCTATATATATTTTTTCAATTTCACATCAACGGAAGGCATAAATTATATATTGTGTATTGTTCAAATTATTTGTGCTTTCCTTCTCCACACATGTAAGTCATGTTTGTTTATCTATAGATTAGGTGTGGTATGTGTCAATTTGGATGCTATATTCACCGAAGTATGATATGAGAACTAACCATTTACATTAATGTCTATAAGGTGAATTAAATTTAATTGAATTGCGTTGCAGAGAATAGTTTTGATTTGATATTATAGAAAGTGATTGAAGAAGAAAATTTATGAGAAATCATCTTCTGATGATATATCGGTTTTCGATGAATTATTTTTGCAATGATAGTTCATGGATACCTAATTTAACCACAATACCACTGGGAAAATGTAAAAAAATGTAATATAGAGATAGTTGATTATATTTGTTGCATTAAATTATGTGTCTACAATATACACAAAATAAAAGGAGTTGAAAAAAGAAAGTATGATTTTGTTATCCTTAATTGTAGTTATTAAGAAAAAAGGTAAGCTTTTGCTTGCTACCCTTAACAATAGTAGTAGTTGCACTGACTTCTTTCTTTTTTATTCTCTAAATTATTCTTAAATAAATTTGTTGAATAAAAAATAAGCAATAAGTATGTTTTGTATTATATAAAAAAAAAAAACAAAGGTAAATCATCTAAGAAGAGAGCGAAAACTTAGAAAATGTTAGAAACTTTCTTATTCTACTCAGTAGACAATAATATTTTTATAGTTTAATTATCATTAGTTGTCTTTATGGTATATTGTTATTAGTTTTTAAAACTTCTATTATTCTTACTATACTTTTTATTCTTTTAATTATTATTATTTTGGTTTTTTTAATTCTTTTCTATTCCCTTCTTATTTCCTTTTTTTCCTGAATTTTAGATATAGTTTAATCCTTTTTTTTTCTTTATATGTTGTGAAGAAGTTGTTTATATTGTTGAATTCAATACATTTTTTTTCACCCTCTATCTATTATTTTTTTTAAAAAACTTTTTTACTATTTTGTATTTCAATTCTTTTGTTTTGTCTTTTTTGTTAATTATATATTTTTATAGTTTATATAATAATGAGGAAGATAGGGAAATTTCCAGATTCTTTAGGAATTTAAGAATTGTGATGCAATTTTCATGAAGTTAAATTTTAAATTTGGGATTTCCTTTCATTTATGAGATTAAAATTAGTTTAATTGTGTTAGAATAGAAAAAGAAGTTTAAGATATGAGGTGATCATTAGTACAAAATAATAACCATCATCATATAATAAAGATTAAAAAAGAAGTCATTTATGTGTTAGTCATAACTACAAAATAATGACAATGATGCATAGTAGTAATAGTTTTTTTTATAACAAACCTTTTTTTTCTTTAACAATTATATTAAAGTTTTTATTGACAAGATTGAAATAGTATAAAGATAAATACTAGGATTTTTTAACCAAATCATCCTTCACTAAAGATTGAAATAGTATATTTAATAGTGCATTGATAAAATGATGTATGAATAATTAATTCAAATCTTTACAAGATAAAAAAAATATTATATTACACTAATTACTATTAATTTCACTATTTTTTTCTCTAAAAAAATCTAATATGAGAGTCACATTTTTTATTTAATATGCAAAACAATGGCAGGAAAAAGAAACTTCTTTGAATAAAGATTTAATGCTCGGTCTTCCTATTAAAGAATGTTATTGATTACACAGTATAAATAGTACTTTGTATTATTCGATTATTTAATATAATTTAGAATAACTTTGTTTATCATTTTCAAAATGTAATAATATTATTAGCATGTTTAGACAACATATTTTTTTATCTAACTTTTATTTTAATTCGGTATGTTTAAAATAATAGTAGCATTAATATATAGTTAATTCACTAAAGTATTTTTAGTATATATACATTTATCATTCTGATTTTAAGACTGCTTGAGGGTATTTAAAAACATTATTTTTAATTAATCTTAAGTATGATAAAAACTTCATACAAAATATATACACGTTTATTTTCCTATGCTGTGCGCATTAAAAAAAGCAGACAGACGGGCACGGGAGTGCCCGTCTGAACGCTAGTTAAGATAATGCTTTAGGTAACTTCTCATATTATTACATTATTAAGAGGCTTTTTTTGTGGGACAAAAAACTAGTGACTTTTAATATGTTAAAAATGTAAAAAATTGAACAATTAATTTATTGAAAATCACATGTAATCTTTTAATTTATAAGATATGAGATTGCAATAACAGCAAATACTTTAGTGTAATCTTCAATTAAATCGACTCTTAGATAATTTAATGTAAATTAAATATATAATTTATAAAAGAATATTTCAAAAAATCACAGTGTAGGTCCTACAATAATCAAACCGTACTACTGTCATAACTTTGGTAAAAATCTACCCTGAAGAAGAAAAAAATATATTAGAAAACTTATATGACACAAACCAAACCCAGTAGAAAAGAAAAAGATAAGATAATACAAAAAAATAAGGTTTTCTCATATTCTATACTGACAATGAAATGTATCGTTCCATTTTTATTAAAAGAACGTTGGGTAAAATGTAAAAAAATGCACGTAACACACAATATTCTAGAAAAATATCAATGTGTTCAACTACTTGTGAATATATTTAATGCCTTCGAAACTCAAATACCCATTTCGATAGAAAACATAATCCTTGGCTTCTAATAATCAAAAGGGAATACCATAAATTATAATTATATACAAGACATTTGTGTTGCCTACCATATAAGAGTTGGAACATGGTGTCCAAAATATACGAATGAGATATTACAAATGAAAAATTCCAAGCCCCCAATAAGGACACTATACAAATATTCAATAGAAAAAATGAACACAAAAATCTCCATCAATTGGAGCGAGAGATCATTTTCCTAGAATCTTCCTAATAACGTTTTGCATGCCAGATTTCAAAGCTGGAATGAATTTCCCATTTCTACATCTTAAATCATCCATTAAGGAAATATTGAAACTTCAAAGCCTTGCAACATATTCACATTTCTAAACTTTAATATCAAAAACGTCACCCACGAAGCAAAGTGTAGGTAAAGAGTTCAACAGTGTATCACATGTGCTCTTTGAGAATTACTTTAACAATTTGGTTGGATTTACACATAAATCCATTACCAATTTACAATATATTATTAACCAAATATATCACTATTTTTTTTTGCTGGTGACTAGCAGATGAATCGGTTAAGGTCGTGTATGCATTCAAGCCATTGGTAAAAAAAATTGATTGTAATGTAAAGTTTGCAATCAGGATAGCTTTCCCAATTTACTTTTTCTTGGCTGTACAATAACTATTTGAAATTTAAAATTTGAATTTAAATAAGTTCTTTGCATTGTTCAAAGCTAATGGGTTAGAACAACTATTGCAATTCACCTCTCAAATATTTTACCTGATTAATTAACTTAATAATGGAATTGAAGCAGACTTAATAGGCATGTAGCCTAAAAAATATTTTTTGTTGGAAACATTTTAAATTCAAATCACATGAGTTAGGAGGGGGAAAGTGTTGAAAACATAAAAAATAAAATTTTTTCCGAAGCTGGGATTCAAACCCAGAATTCATATTTTAGAATTTGCCTGGTGAGCTACTTTGGAAGTTATGCTATAATCTACAAACTTATATCTATACACCAACATATTATCTGTTTTTCAATATAATAAAATATATCACATTTAAAAACTATGTTAATGAATGTAATAATTATCTGAGAGATTTATAAAAAAAGATATGAAAATGATTTTTTTGTGTTCTCAAAAACTTATATTCAAAATATGTTTAGAAAAATTAAAATTTATATGATCCACTTTATAAAATTAATATAACGAATGTATTAAAAATACAAAAAGCTACATTATTAAGATAATGCTTTAGGTAACTTCTCATATTATTACATTATTAAGAGGCTTTTTTTGTGGGACAAAAAACTAGTGACTTTTAATATATTAAAAATGTAAAAAATTGAACAATTAATTTATTGAAAATCACATGTACTCTTTTAAATTTTAAGATATGAGATTGCAATAACAACAAATACTTTAGAGTAATCTTCAATTAAATCGACTCTTAGATATTTTAATGTAAATTAAATATATAATTTATAAAAGAATATTTCAAAAAATCACAGTGTAGGTCCTACAACATTCAAACCGTCCTACTGTCATAACTTTGGTAAAAATCTACCCTGAAGAAGAAAAAAATATATTAGAAAACTTATATGACACAAACCAAACCCAGTAGAAAAGAAAAAGATAAGATAATACAAAAAAAATAAGGTTTTCTCATATTCTATACTGACAATGAAATGTATCGTTGCATTTTTATTAAAAGAACTTTGGGTAAAATGTTCAAAAGGTACGTAACACACAATATTCTAGAAAAATATCAATGTGTTCAACTACTTGTGAATATATTTAATGCCTTCGAAACTCAAATACCCATTTCGATAGAAAACATAATCCTTGGCTTCTAATAATCAAAAGGGAATACCATAAATTATAATTATATAGAAGACATTTGTGTTGCCTACCATATAAGAGTTGGAACATGGTGTCCAAAATATACGAATGAGATATTACAAATGAAAAATTCCAAGCCCCCAATAAGGACACTATACAAATATTCAATAGAAAAAATGAACACAAAAATCTCCATCAATTGGAGCGAGAGATCATTTTCCTAGAATCTTCCTAATAACGTTTTGCATGCCAGATTTCAAAGCTGGAATTAATTTCCCATTTCTACATCTTAAATCATCCATTAAGGAAATATTGAAACTTCAAAGCCTTGCAACATATTCACATTTCTAAACTTTAATATCAAAAACGTCAACCTTGAAGCAAAGTGTAGGTA
Source organism: Lathyrus sativus (assembly GCA_963859935.3). Classification (NCBI taxonomy): domain Eukaryota; kingdom Viridiplantae; phylum Streptophyta; class Magnoliopsida; order Fabales; family Fabaceae; genus Lathyrus; species Lathyrus sativus. The sequence continues at coordinate 490,020,921 of OZ012736.1, forward strand.
AAGAGTTCAACAGTGTATCACATGTGCTCTTTGAGACTTGCTTTAACAATTTGGTTGGATTTACACATAAATCCATTACCAATTTACAATATATCATCTACCAAATATATCACTATATTTTTTGTGCTGGTGACTAGCAGATGAATCGGTTAAGGTCGTGTATGCATTCAAGCCATTGGTAAAAAAAATTGATTGTAATGTAAAGTTTGCAATCGAGGATAGCTTTCCCAATTTACTTTTTCTTAGCAGTACAATAACTATTTAAAATTTAAAATTTGAATTTAAATAAGTTCTTTGCATTGTTCAAAGCTAATTGGTTAGAACAACTATTGCAATTCACCTCTCAAATATTTTACCTGATTAATTAACTTAATAATGGAATTGAAGCAGACTTAATAGGCGTGTAGCCTAAATTTTTTTTTTGTTGGAAACATTTTAAATTCAAATCACATGAGTTTGGAGAGGGAAAGTATTGAAAACATAAAAAATGAAATTTTTTCCAAAGCTGGGATTCGAACCCAGAATTCATATCTTAGAATTTGCCTGGTGAGCTACTTTGGAAGTTATGCTATAATCTACAAACTTATATCTATACACCAAAATATTATCTGTTTTTCAATATAATAAAATATATCACATTTAAAAACTATGTTAATGAATGTAATAATTATCTGAGAGATTTATAAAAAAAGATATGAAAATAATTTTTTTGTGTTCTCAAAAACTTATATTCAAAATACGTTTAGAAAAATTTAAATTTATATGATCCACTTTATAAAATTAATATAACGAATGTATTAAAAATACAAAAAGCTACATTATTAAGATAATGCTTTTGGTAACTTCTCATATTATTACATTATTAAGAGGCTTTTTTTGTGGGACAAAAAACTAGTTACTTTTAATACATTAAAAATGTAAAAAATTGAACAATTAATTTATTGAAAATCACATGTACTCTTTTAATTTATAAGATATGAGATTGCAATAACAGCAAATACTTTAGAGTAATCTTCAATTAAATCGACTCTTAGATATTTTAATTTAAATTAAATATATAATTTATAAAAGAATATTTCAAAAAATCACAGTGTAGGTCCTACAACAATCAAACCGTACTACTGTCAGAACTTTTATAAAAATCTACCCTGAAGAAGAAAAAAATATATTAGAAAACTTATATGACACAAACCAAACCCAGTAGAAAAGAAAAAGATAAGATAATACAAAAAAATAAGGTTTTCTCATATTCTATACTGACAATGAAATGTATCGTTCCATTTTTATTAAAAGAACGTTGGGTAAAATGTTCAAAAGGTACGTAACACACAATATTCTAGAAAAATATCAATGTGTTCAACTACTTGTGAATATATTTAATGCCTTCGAAACTCAAATACCTATTTCGATAGAAAACATAATCCTTGGCTTCTAATAATCAAAAGGGAATACCATGAATTATAATTATAAACAAGACATTTGTGTTGCCTACCATATAAGATTTGGAACATGGTGTCCAAAATATACGAATGAGATATTACAAATGAAAAATTCCAAGCCCCCAATAAGGACACTATACAAATATTCAATAGAAAAAATGAACACAAAAATCTCCATCAATTGGAGCGAGAGATCATTTTCCTAGAATCTTCCTAATAACGTTTTGCATGCCAGATTTCAAAGCTGGAATGAATTTCCCATTTCTACATCTTAAATCATCCATTAAGGAAATATTGAAACTTCAAAGCCTTGCAACATATTCACATTTCTAAACTTTAATATCAAAAACATCACCCTCGAAGCAAAGTGTAGGTAAAGAGTTCAACAGTGTATCAAATGTGCTCTTTGAGAATTGCTTTAACAATTTGGTTGGATTTACAGATAAATCCATTACCAATTTACAATATATTATCAACCAAATATATCACTATTTTTTTTTGTGCTGGTGACTAGCAGATGAATCGGTTAAGGTTGTGTATGCATTCAAGCCATTGGTAAAAAAAATTGATTGTAATGTAAAGTTTGCAATCGAGGATAGCTTTCCCAATTTACTTTTTCTTGGCTGTACAATAACTATTTGAAATTTAAAATTTGAATTTAAATAAGTTCTTTGCATTGTTCAAAGCTAATTGGTTAGAACAACTATTGCAATTCACCTATCAAATATTTTACCTAATTAATTAACTTAATAATGGAATTGAAGCAGCCTTAATAGGCGTGTAGCCAAAAAAAAATTTTTGTTGGAAACAGTTTAAATTCAAATCACATGAGTTAGGAGGGTGAAAGTATTGAAAACATAAAAAATGAAATTTTTTCCAAAGCTGAGATTCGAACCCAAAATTCATATCTTAGAATTTGCCTCGTGAGCTACTTTGGAAGTTATGCTATAATCTACAAACTTATATCTTTACACCAAAATATTATCTGTTTTTCAATATAATAAAATATATCACATTTAAAAACTATGTTAATGAATGTAATAATTATCTGAGAGATTTATAAAAAAAGATATGAAAATAATTTTTTGTGTTCTCAAAAACTTATATTCAAAATATGTTTAGAAAAATTAAAATTTATATGATCCACTTTATAAAATTAATATAACGAATGTATTAAAAATACAAAAAGCTACATTATTAAGATAATGCTTTAGGTAACTTCTCATATTATTACATTATTAAGAGGCTTTTTTTTGGGACAAAAAACTAGTGACTTTTAATACGTTAAAAATGTAAAAAATTGAACAATTAATTTATTGAAAATCACATGTACTCTTTTAATTTATAAGATATGAGATTGCAATAACAGCAAATACTTTAGAGTAATCTTCAATTAAATCGACTCTTAGATATTTTAATTTAAATTAAATATATAATTTATAAACGAATATTTCAAAAAATCACAGTGTAGGTCCTACAACAATCAAACCGTACTACTGTCATAACTTTGGTAAAAATCTACCCTGAAGAAGAAAAAAATTTATTAGAAATTTTATATGACACAAACCAAACCCAGTAGAAAAGAAAAAGATAAGATAATACCAAAAAAATAAGGTTTTCTCATATTCTATACTGACAATGAAATGTATTGTTCCATTTTTATTAAAAGAACGTTGGGTAAAATGTTCAAAAGGTACGTAACACACAATATTCTAGAAAAATATCAATGTGTTCAACTACTTGTGAATATATTTAATGCCTTCGAAACTCAAATACCTATTTCGATAAAAAACATAATCCTTGGCTTCTAATAATCAAAAGGGAATACCAAGAATTATAATTATAAACAAGACATTTGTGTTGCCTACCATATAAGAGTTGGAACATGGTGTCCAAAATGTACGAATGAGATATTACAAATGAAAAATTCCATGCCCCCAATAAGGACACTATACAAATATTCAATAGAAAAAATGAACACAAAAATCTCCATCAATTGGAGCGACAGGTCATTTTCCTAGAATCTTCCTAATAACGTTTTGCATGCCAGATTTCAAAGCTGGAATGAATTTCCCATTTCTACATCTTAAATCATCCATTAAGGAAATATTGAAACTTCAAAGCCTTGCAACATATTCACATTTCTAAACTTTATTATCAAAAACGTCACCCTCGAAGCAAAGTGTAGGTAAAGAGTTCAACAGTGTATCACATATGCTCTTTGAGACTTGCTTTAACAATTTCGTTGGATTTACATATAAATCCATTACCAATTTACAATATATTATCAACCAATTATATCACTATTTTTTGTGTGCTGGTGACTAGCAGATGAATCGGTTAAGGTCGTGTATGCATTCAAGCCATTGGTAAAAAAAATTGATTGTAATGTAAAGTTTGCAATCGAGAATAGCTTTCCCAATTTACTTTTTCTTGGCAGTACAATAACTATTTGAAATTTAAAATTTGAATTTAAATAAGTTCATTGCATTGTTCAAAGCTAATTGGTTAGAACAACTATTGCAATTCACCTCTCAAATATTTTACCTGATTAATTAACTTAATAATGGAATTTAAAATTTAAATTTAAATAAATTCTTTGCATTGTTCAAAGCTAATTGGTTAGAACAACTATTGCAATTCACCTCTCAAATATTTTACCTGATTAATTAACTTAATAATGGAATTGAAGCAGCCTTAATAGGCGTGTAGCCTAAATTTTTTTTTTGTTGGAAACATTTTAAATTCAAATCACATGAGTTAGGAGGGGGAAAGTATTGAAAACATAAAAAATAAATTTTTTTCCAAAGCTGGGATTCGAACCAAGAATTCATATCTTAGAATTTGCCTAGTGAGCTACTTTGAAAGTTATGCTATAATCTACAAACTTATATCTATACACCAAAATATTATCTGTTTTTCAATATAATAAAATATATCACATTTAAAAACTATGTTAATGAATGTAATAATTATCTGAGAGATTTATAAAAAAAGATATGTAAATAATTTTTTTGTGTTCTCAAAAACTTATATTCAAAATAAGTTTAGAAAAATTAAAATTTATATGATCCACTTTATAAAATTAATATAACAAATGTATTAAAAATACAAAAAGCTACATTATTAAGATAATGCTTTAGGTAACTTCTCATATTATTACATTATTAAGAGGCTTTTTTTGTTTGACAAAAAACTAGTGACTTTTAATATGTTAAAAATGTAAAAAATTGAACAATTAATTTATTGAAAATCACATGTACTCTTTTAATTTATAAGATATGAGATTGCAATAACAGGAAATACTTTAGAGTAATCTTCAACTAAATCGACTCTTAGATATTTTAATGTAAATTAAATATATAATTTATAAAAGAATATTTCAAAAAATCACACTGTAGGTCCTACAACAATCAAACCGTACTACTGTCATAACTTTGGTAAAAATCTACCCTGAAGAAAAAAAAAATATATTAGAAAACTTATATTACACAAACCAAACCCATTAGAAAAGAAAAAGATAAGATAATACAAAAAAAATAAGGTTTTCTCATATTCTATACTGACAATGAAATGTATCGTTCCATTTTTATTAAAAGAACGTTGGGTAAAATGTTCAAAAGGTACGTAACACACAATATTCTAGAAAAATATCAATGTGTTCAACTACTTGTGAATATATTAAATGCCTTCGAAACTCAAATACCCATTTCGATAGAAAACATAATCCTTGGCTTCTAATAATCAAAAGGGAATACCATAAATTATAATTATATACAAGACATTTGTGTTGCCTACCATATAAGAGTTGGAACATGGTGTCCAAAATATACGAATGAGATATTACAAATGAAAAATTCCAAGCCCCCAATAAGGACACTATACAAATATTCAATAAAAAAATGAACACAAAAATCTCCATCAATTGGAGCGAGAGATCATTTTCCTAGAATCTTCCTAATAACGTTTTGTAGGCCAGATTTCAAATCTGGAATGAATTTCCCATTTCTACATCTTAAATCATGCATTCAAGCCATTGGTAAAAAAAATTGATTGTAATGTAAAGTTTGCAATCGAGGATAGCTTTCCCAATTTACTTTTTCTTGGCTGTAGAATAACTATTTGAAATTTAAAATTTGAATTTAAATAAGTTCTTTGCATTGTTCAAAGCTAATTGGTTAGAACAACTATTGCAATTCCCCTCTCAAATATTTTACCTGATTAATTAACTTAATAATGGAATTGAAGTAGCTTTAATAGGCGTGTAGCCTAAATTTTTTTTGTTGGAAACATTTTAAATTCAAATCACATGAGTTAGGATGGGGAAAGTATTGAAAACATAAAAAATGAAATTTTTTCCAAAGCTAGGATTCAAACCAGAATTCAAACCCAGAATTCATATCTTAGAATTTGTCTGGTGAGCTACTTTAGAAGTTATGCTATAAATCTACAAATTTATATGTATATACCAAAATATTATTTGTTTTTCAATATATTAAAATATATCACATTTAAAAACTATGTTAATTAATGTAATAATTATCTGAGAGATTTATAAGAAAAGATATGAAAATAATTTTTTTGTGTTCTCAAAAACTTATATTCAAAATAAGTTTAGAAAAATTAAAATTTATATGATCCACTTTATAAAATTAATATAACGAATGTATTAAAAATACAAAAAGCTACATTATTAAGATAATATTTTAGGTAACTTCTCATATTATTACATTATTAAGAGGCTTTTTTTGTGGGATAAAAAACTAGTGACTTTTAATATGTTAAAAATGTAAAAAAATTGAACAATTAATTTATTGAAAATCACATGTACTCTTTTAATTTATAAGATATGAGATTGCAATAACAGCAAATACTTTAGAGTAATATTCAATTAAATCGACTCTTAGGGCATCTTTAATGGGAGCAACTAAATTGGATGAACTAAGTTATTTTACGTGGGTCCAAATTGACATGAAGGATTTAAGCAATCCAAAATTGAATTAATAAGTTTTTACTTCAATGGTGATTGTTTATAAGGAATTCAAACTTGGTATTAAATGCTTAATAAAAATCTATTATTTATGTTAAATAATTAATAAAAATCTATTATTTATGTTAAATAATTAGTAAAAATCTATTATTTATGTTAAATAATGAGTTAGAGTATGTTGCTTGTGTAGAGCACGTAAACTACTTTTAGAGCATCCCTTATTACTAACGTAAGCTATACAAAATTTTGGTTTAACAACTATGCGTTAAATCTACTCTTAGATATCTTAATATAAATTAAATATATAATTTATAAAAGAATATTTCAAAAAATCACAGTGTAGGTCCTACAACAATCAAACCGTACTACTGTCATAACTTTTGTAAAAGCCTATCCGGAAGAAGAACAAAAATATATTAGAAAATTTATATGACACAAACCAAACCCAGTAGAAAAGAAAAAGATAAGATAATACAAAAAAAAAAGGTTTTCCCATATTCTATACTGACAATGAAATGTATCGTTTCATTTTTATTAAAAGAACGTTGGGTAAAATGTTCAAAAGGTACGTAACACACAATATTCTAGAAAAATATCAATGTGTTCAACTACTTGTAAATATATTTAACGCCTTCGAAACTCAAATACCCATTCCGATAGAAAACATAATCCTTGGCTTCTAATAATCAAAAGGGAATACCATAAATTATAATTATATACAAGACATTTGTGTTGCCTACCATATAAGAGTTGGAACATGGTGTCCAAAATATACAAATGAGATATTACAAATGAAAAATTCTAAGCCCCCAATAAGGACACTATACAAATATTCAATAGAAAAAACTAAACACAAAAATCTCCATCAATTGGAGCGAGAGATCATTTTCCTAGAATCTTCCTAATAACGTTTTGTAGGCCAGATTTCAAAGCTGGAATGAATTTCCCATTTCTACATCTTAAATCATCCATTAAGGAAATATTGAAACTTCAAAGCCTTGCAACATATTCACATTTTTAAACTTTAATATCAAAAACGTCACCCTCGAAGCAAAGTGTAGGAAAAGAGTTCAACAGTGTATCACATGTGCTCTTTGAGACTTGCTTTAACAATTTGGTTGGATTTATATATAAATCCATTACCAATTTACAATATATTATCAACCAAATATATCACTATTATTTTTGTGCTGGTGACTAGCAGATAAATCGGTTAAGGTCGTGTATGCATTCAAGCCATTGGTAAAAAAAATTGATTGTAATGTAAAGTTTGCAATCGAGGATAGCTTTCCCAATTTACTTTTTCTTGGCAGTACAATAACTATTTGAAATTTAAAATTTGAATTATATCAGTTCTTTGCATTGTTCAAAGCTAATTGATTTAGAACAACTATTGCAATTCACCTCTCAATTATTTTACCTAATTAATTAACTTAATAATAGTGTTGAAGCAGCTTTAATAGGCGTGTAGCCTTATATTTTTTTTGTTGGAAAAATTTTAAATTCAAATCACATGAGTTAGGATGGGGAAAGTATTGAAAACATAAAAAATAAATTTTTTTCCAAAGCTGGGATTCAAACCCAAAATTCATATCTTAGAATTTGTCTGGTGAGCTACTTTGGAAGTTATGATATAAATCTACAAACTTTTATATATATATATATATATATATATATATATATATATATATATATATATATATATATATATATATATATATATATATATATATATATATATATATATATATATATATATATATATATACCAAAATATTATTTTTTTTTCAATATATTAAAATATATCACATTTAAAAAGTATGTTAATGAATGTAATAATTATCTGAGAGATTTATAAAAAAAGATATGTAAATAATTTTTTTTTGTTCTCAAAAACTTATATTCAAAATAAGTTTAGAAAAATTAAAATTTATATGATCCACTTTATAAAATTAATATAACGAATGTATTAAAAATACAAAAAGCTACATTATTAAATAATATTTTATATAACTTCTCATATTATTACATTATTAAGAGGCTTTTTTTTGGGACAAAAAACTAGTGACTTTTAATATGTTAATGTAAAAAATTGAACAATTAATTTATTGAAAATCACATGTACTCTTTTAATTTATAAGATATGAGATTCGAAGGTTGTTGTTTGTCTTTTTCCCAAGAAGAGTCGCCTACCACCCTTTTTAAGATCTTTAGTCATCACCAATTTTCTTATTTAAACCCAGTTGTTACTGACATCTATTACCTCTTTGGTTGTTACCAATTCCCCTGAAGTTTAGTTGTAACTAAACAATCTCTAGTGGATAATCCAATAGTCATTGGCACTTACGCAATTTCAACCTTTATTTAATAATGTTTTGTCTGGTAGTTACCATTATTACCCTATGAGGTTAGTCATTACTAATTCCTCGGTTCAGTTTGTTATCTGGCGGTCACCAGTTGTTCCCCATAAATTTTAGTCATTGTTAGCTCTGCTTGAAAGTTCAGTGGTTACTGGCATTGCTTAAATCCAATTGTTATTGGTGTTATTGAATTGGTCATTACCATATCATGTTCCTAAGTCCAGAAGTGACGGGAACCTATTTGAAAACCCAATCGTTATTGGTATTATTGTTTTGGTTGTCACCATATCCCACATAAAAGTCCAGTAGTTACTGGCATTGCTTATATCCAGTGGTTACTGATATTGTGAATCTGGTTGTTACCAACTCCGTTAGAAAGACCGATGATTATTGGTATCCTATTTTGAAATTCTAGTGGTTACTGACGTTGCTTAAATCAAATCGTTATTGGTACTGTTGATTTGGTCGGTACCGTTCACCTGAAAAGTCCAGTAGTTATTGGCATCCATATTAAAAATCCAGTAGTGACCGGTATCCTATTTTGAAAGTCCAGTGGTTACTGGCATTGCTTAAATCTAATTGTTATTGGTATTGTAAATTTAGTTGTTACTGATTCACCTTTTGAAGTCGGGTTATTCCTAGCGTTTATCAAGTCCAATGGTTATTGGCAATTTTCACCTAACCCTGTAATTTTAGGATGACTGGTTGTTACCAATATCCCCAATGAAATCTTAAGATGTTTGATTGTCATCAATATCCCTGGTAAGTCTAGTTAGTTTGTTTTTGTTTTCTTCCCGAGTCATTTCCTAAAGATATTGTTTAAACTCTTAGTTGTAAGGAAATTCTCTGTTTGGCTTAGTCCCCTGCGGATTCTTATTTTGTATGTTGGTTTCTCTTGTTAGAGGTCAGCCTTTTACTCGACCTAATCTCCAATGGAGATTTTGTCTCTTTTTCGTCTTCCCTAGTGGATTTGTTCTATTGTTTCTACCTCCATTGGGAGTTTTCTTTCTCTAGAGTATTTTTCCGGTCACGTTTGAACTTGTGCCTAATCACTCTAGATTTCCTCGGTGTTTGTCTTTCCCAGTGAGTGATTACTCGTTTGTTGACCCTTTTCTCTTTCTATTCGTTGTGGTTGTCTGCATTTTGCATTTTTGTCGTCCTTAGCATGTCAGCACTTGCATAGTTTTTTCGTCCTTAGCATGTTAGCACTTGCATAGTTGTGTTGTCCTTAACATATCATTGCATCTAATGGAAAAAATTTCAGTTTTCTATATTTAAACACCTTTCACCATAATTTTATGGAGATTGTCATCTCTCATGCCATCTAGTAAAGTTATTTAAATAGGGGCAACTGTCATACTCCAAATGTTGACCCTTAGGTTCCATCACCATTCTGAGAGTATCAAGCATATATCTCTAACCCTAACATTGTTTTAAGTTTGCTTTTGTTGAGGTTCATCTGAATTAGGGTTTTGCACTTTTGGAATCAAGAGGATTATTGCTTGATCAGTCAATGCTTTGGATTGGTAATCACTAAATAAAGGTTTCATACACTCAAGAGTCTTATATTCAACAAGAATCAAGTGCAAATTGGTCTCACTACAAGTTCATTGAAGCCCAATTTCATTTGACCCCAAACTAGGGTTTTATCAAGAAAAAGTCAATTGTGCCTTTGACTTTTGATCCAGGCATGATCTCAAGCCTTGGGACATGATCCAAAATGTTCATATACATCAATGGAGCCCATCCTTTATGATTTAAAAGTTCAAAGATGCATGTTCATTGAAGATCACACAGTTGAATTCATTTGATACAACTTTATTTGACAAAGTCAACCCTTTGACTTTTAGGGTTTTTGATCATAATTGAAGCATTTAAGCCAAATTTCATCAATACATGTTTAACCATTGAGTTTGATCATGAAAAATCAATATTTGAGAGGTTTCTTGCAAAAGAGACAAAGTTGAGATACTTGAATTTTTCTAAGTAAATGAAAAAACCCTAGTTTTGGTGCTAACTTTGAAAGACCATAACTTTCAATCCACACATCCATTTTTTGAGTTCCAAATATCAATTTGTAGATATCATTATGTACTACAAAAGTGTCCTACTGACCTATGAGGAAAAGAGGCTTAAATTTTGAGATATGGAGCTTCAAAGTTTGGAAGAATTTCAAAACACTTAGAATTTTTCAAGGCAGCTTTAATCCTTCATTTTTCAGTCAACTTCAAAGCCAATTTTCACCATGATCCCTTTTGATTCAAGAAATTCATCAAACATGAAAGTTGTGGGGCACATTTAGAGCTTTTCAAAAAGTACAAGAACTATCTAATCCATTGAGTGAGATAGAAGTTTCGAAGACGTGAAGTTTAGGGCTTGAAACTTGAAACACAAGGTTCCCACTTGGTATAACTTATTGCAAAACCAATCTCTTGCTGCAAATCTTGGTGTTTTAGGCTATCTGATTGCAAGATATCACTTGATCAGATTATTACACGAAATTTGGAAGCTTGACTCTTTGAATTAAAGCATGAACCAAGTGTTTATTCCATTTTTGGCATAAAGGTTTCACTTCCATTTACATAAAGCATGGTTTCCCTTAAAATCTGCCTTGAGCCATTCCCCTTGCTCCTCTTTTCACTCCATAGTACAAGTAGCTTCAGAAAGCATGTTATATCCCAGCAACTCTTGTACTTGACCCCTGAAATAAGAGGAAACTATCTTTACAAACTAGTTAGTTTCCAAGTGAACCAGTTAGCAAGAAGTTGGATTTTATCACACTTCAAGCCTCCCACATTCCCTATAAATACTAAGTTAATATTCATTGCAAATCATCATAAAATACCCTAAGAAAGTTCCTCAAAACTCTTTGCATATTCAGAACCACTTGCTTTTGCAAAACCATCCAAAGTTTGCAAAAACATTTCAAACATCCACTACACTCGTGCAATTCCAAAACTAACTTCACAAACCACCCCTACACACATATTAGAACTCATCCAAACCATTGAAGTAGTTATGTAACACTCCAAACACCTCATACCATTTTCAACCCCCATCTTAGCAAAAGGATCGTGTTATGTTCCTCAGACTTGTTCCAGGTCATCTAAGCATTCCAACAAGTTCTAAAAGACTCAAGGAAGCTCTAAGGATCAATATCTTGTAACTGTGATAGTTGAGAAGAAACCTTGGATTTTCTCCAAGAGGTAAGATTTCTGACCTTGGAAATATTCATATTCATGCACTATTTTAATGTCATTTAAATAGTAAAGATGTAGTGTGTGATGTTCTTTGTTATCTTTAACCATTACTGGCTTTATCTTGTTTGAATATTGGATCTTGTAACATGCTGAATATTTTTGATGTTGCACTATTAATGGGTATGATGTGCTTAATACATTGAGTTTTAGGGTAAACAAACATTATATTCATGTTCCTTGTGAAAAATGCTTTGAGTTTGTTTTTTACATCATTTGAAATGGTTGAGAGATTGAGGAGTTAGGGGGAAAGGAATTTCTAACCATAGAAGGTGTTTTGGGCACGAAGAGAGAGAAAATAATGGAGGTGAGGCTGAAGAAGATGAAGTTGAGTGGGATTTGAGGTGGAGATGACTGGGCGTGATGTGGCGCTGAGGTGGCCACTTTGGAGTGTTCTTAAAATAAAATGAATTGGAAGCGTATAGTTATTGGATGAGGGTGTAGCACCGCTGGTTAAGAAGGAGGGTTTGTGTGTTGTTTTGAGCAAAGGTTCTGGGGCCTGATCCCCACATACCTTTTTGGCTCCTTTAATTTTTCCTTTTTGAACTATTCCTTATCTTCATATATTATTTCATGATGGTATTCTTTTGTCACTATGCGCTGATAGCCCAATTTGGATTAGTTTTGTGTCTGAGTGCTTAGGGTGTGTGTTCAAACCTCATTAGGTGCATTTCTTCCTTTTTTTTAATACTTTATTTTTATGTTTCTTTCACAATTTTATTTGATCATAACATTCTTAATTTTTTTTCATTTTAATCCCATTCTTTTTGCATTTTGTTCATGATGATGCCTATTTTCCATTTGTGCCAAGAAGTTTCCAAAAATTATTATTTTTCTTAGATTTATGTGAATTCAAAGTATGTAACATTTCTAGGTTTTTTTTAGGATTTCTCTTGATTCTTTTGAATGATCCTTTAAATTTCTTTGCATATTTTGACTTGTATGAATCTTGTGCACCTTGTATGAACCTTACATGATGTGGTGAACTTGTATGTCTTTGTTGTTACTTGGTTTTTGTTCTTTTTTCAAGCTTATATTTATACGTAAATACATATTTGAAAATACTTGAAACTTTGGTTGTTACCTTGCCCTTAATATATGATTTTCTTCAATGATTATGTGACCTCAATACACAAGTGCCTTATGTTGACAATGCCATACCTTGAGTGTCCTTAAATACTTGTTTATTTTTGTTTGAAAGATGATTAGTATGCATGTTTGTATAAATCATCCCTTTATGATGTCTTCACCTTGCTTGAGGACTACGTTGAACCCCAATTTACGTGTTGGTTATTACCTACTTGTTTGAACATGTGCATCTCACATCCATGATGTTTTAAAGTATTACTTCCACTTGACTTATGTGATATAATCTTGGTTTGTATGTTCACATGTTATTCCTTGAGTATTTATATCTCTCCCCATATGTTGTTGTCACACATGTCTTATTCTTTTTCAAGATGTTGGTTATTACCTATACTTAATAGAGCTTGTATCCATGCTTTAAACATTGTAATGATTTATGCATGTTGATATTGAGTTTTGAACCTTGTCATGATAAGTAATGTTTTGACTTATGCATGATTGCTTATACTTCAAATTTTCATCTATGATGTTTAGTCATGTGAGAATTTTGTTTCATGATTATTGAGATGCTGTAACATCCATGTTTGAAATCACCTATGTTGTAACCATTTGATTTACTCCTAAACTTCTTTGAATGAATGCTTGGTTGTTACCTTGTCATTTATTAACTTTATTAGTCTTTGCTTGATGTCGTCATACTTATCTTTATATTCTTGGTTGTTACCATGATCATATGTTTTCATCATACTTAAATGAATATGTGCTTGAAGTGTGCTTGAATATCACCTTGTTTACTTCTTAACTTTGTTAAGTTTTCCCCAAGTAATGTAGCTTGTTAGATCTCATCCTAAAGAGTTGCCTTTTACTCCTCAGTCCAAAGGAAAGTCTCTCTATTGACTTAATGTCATAGATAACTCATGTTCTTAACATTCCCTTGACCTTGTTAGAGTCATTAGGTCCTTCAACTTAGGCTTAAGTTAGAACCTATATCCCTTTGACTTTGTTAAGTTAAGACTTTAGCATATCTTGTTACAAGTCCTATAACTTAGAACATAGGTCTAGATTTGTTAAATCTAAGTTTGTACCGTTGTTATGTGTACTCACTTCCCCTTTGACCTTTGTCATATCCCCAGTTAGGTCTTTTAACTTAGACTTAGAGAGTTTGTTAAACTCTACGTAAGTATCATTGTTATGAATATTTATTCCCTTTGGGAACCTTGACCATAGACAAGAGTTCCTTCACCCTAGTTAGGTGAACTACGAATGCTCTGATTCCATCCTTGTTAGGATACGTAGGCATAAGATGCGACATCTTGGCGAGCATATTTAGTGTATATACCCATAGATCATTACCTTTAGAAACCTTTAACTTAATAGTTAATCATTAGCAAACAAACATTAGCAATAACACAAATACTAACAAGAAGTTCCTGTAGAGTACTACAGATACTTAGGATGCTAACACCTTCCTTAGGTATAACCAACCCCCAAACTTTAGATCTCTAGTTGTGTTGTTACATAGTGCACTTAGGGTTTTCTTCGATCTTTACCTTTTCCTTTGGATAAATCAAAGCTCGGTGGTGAACCTTATGATTTGTGATTCAAGTTAATTAATAGCTTGATATCTGATTCTCACCGTAATACTCCAGTCGAATCATATCCTATCAGGCTCATCTGACTCGACTTGTCATCAAGCTTTCTTCTCAACTGATTTGGCACATTTCTATGTGCTATAGATCTAAGCACCTTCAAGTGACTTAGGCTAGGCTTGGCACCAGACCAACATTCTTCTGGCGTAATTCCTTCTAACTTTTTCGTCGTACATCTATTCAAGATGTATGTTGATGTCTAGACAGCTTCTCCTCATAATTCTTTGGGTAGATGCTTGCCTTTTAGCATACTTCTCACTATGTTCATGATGGTTCTATTCTTCCTTTTTGCAGTTTCATTCTGCTGTGGAATGTAAGGTGGCACCTGTCGCACCCTAATTTTTGACCTTAAGATTCCACCTCCTTGTGCGTTTTCCTTATGTTTTATCTTTTTACTCTTGCATGCGTGCTTATCAGGACTAACGAGTATGTGCAGGATCACTCCGGCTTTAAAGATATTGTAGGCTGATTCTTATGCTTAAATCAATCTTTCTAGTGCAAGGATAACGTGGATTTAAGATTCAAAGACCGTTCATATCTGTTGGAAATCCAGCAGTTACAATTTAATCAAGTGGCGTTACGTGGTTTGTGGTGGCAAAGTTTAAGCTCGTTTTACTTGGAATTTAATTTGGCGTATGTCATGAGAACTTCATTGGGTTTCAAGACTTTTGCTTTCCAACCAATCCAAGTCATTTATCTCAAGATCCAAAACTCACGTTTCAAAGTATTTTGGAAGTAAATCCAAAAAGAATGCAAGTATGTCAGGTTTAAAGGGAAGAATTAGGAGGTGGTACAAGCTTTACTTATGCACCTAAAGGATGAGCTAAAGTTTGGGTCATTAAATCATGACACAAGCAGAAGTGTATATAAGGGATTTCATTTTCCACCATTTATTTCTAAGTCTTATTTAAGAGTAATTCTAAGAGAAGTCAATGATGGCACATATTTATCTTGGCTTCTTGAGCTGCGGTTATGATTCATTTTTGAACCCAAGGCATCTAACTTATGAATAAACCGGAGCAGGATTGATTAAAGACAAGTTACTTTTTGAAGCAAGTACATTTCGTTCTCCACAAGGGCATTTTGGATGGATTTCTTCACAAGAAACATAATGGTCTCTTAAGTGCATTTGGTATACAATTCTCATTATATTATGCCATGATTACACGTGTGTTGACAATAAGGGAATAACAAAGCAGTTTTTTTCTACACATAAAGATTACAACAAGGAGCTAAAGTGACCCTACAGCAAGTGAAGGACTATATCCATTTGAAACGAGGGAAGAACAGCCAAGAAGCCAAATCAACTCTAAAAATAATAATAAAGGAAACAAGTTGCAATGCTACATTCCCACAAGGATCTTCGGGCTGCTAATGCTACTTCGCACCACCATCTAAGCCAGAACTTCAGCTAAATGACAAGCCCCGTACGCATGATACCAGCCAAGTTGCCACGGTATATCGATTTTAAGCGCGCGCCTCATGAAAGCCTAAAACTAACAACCTGCATAACAAAAACTTTGCATCAATGTCATCACAACAATATCCAAAACAGAGTCAAAGCTAAATGATCAATTGAACAATGAAGGTCCCGCATCAGAGTTTTGTATACAGTTTGGCCATCTTGATTGTTACGGTCGGCTAGAAATACCTGTTCTCTTCCACAATGGCTGAAGACTTTGTAAACCTCAAAGGCTTGGAAGTAGTAAATTCAATTTGACAGTAGCTAATAATATTACCTCTGCATTGAAAGAGTCTTCACTTCCCAAAGATGTGGAAAACCTGAAGACAGTGCGGCATCACCAATTCCACGCGTTGAAGACGCTGCAAGTCCAAGGTGGTGGTCACTTTCCGCAGAAGGCCTGCCATAATTTTGAAAAAAACAAGTTGGTTTAGAATAAGAAATCCAAGAAGAGACCAAACAGAACCATGAAGGCGCAAATGTTGCAAACCAACTTCATCAAGTCACAAAGTCTGCGTGTCATTCACAAAGTTGCCTAAAAAATTGTGCCCAAACCATTTGGTTCATCTCACTTTCACAAAAGAACCAAAAACCAGCAGCACAATGTGCCCCGAGCAAATCCCTTCATGCCTCTTTAACCTCTATCAAACATATGCCAGAATTGATGAGAGAAGTATACGATTGATAAACATATAATGTGAGTTTAAGGCTGTGGTACCTGACAACTCTCCGAGCTCTCCAAGTGTGTCTACCGCAGTTGCCTTGTCAGGAACCACCTGAACTGATAACATGGAGACAAGAAGTTATAATCAGTTGCTTTATTGTTTAAACTCAAGAAACAAAACCAGCAGATGTCATTAAGCCAGCAGATAACATGGAGAAGGAATTAAATTGAATGTTTGCTTTGAGGATTAGGAGATAACCGCTTGAAGAACGCCTTCATGGTCTGACGAGAAGCAAATAACCACCAAATTTGTCATCTTCACCTACAAACAGTAGACGTAAGTTAGCCTGCTACTTGTGAGAATTCAAGCTACCGCGCAGTTGGATGAAATCTTAAATTTATGCCATCACCAGATTCCAGTTTAAGACTTACCAGAGATTACGGCAAGAAACCACTTGTTTCCAAAGCAGACCCAACAGGTGGCATATTACCGGCGCCGAGGATGGATCTGTCATCTAAGTACTAGCTGAGAATAACTCCTGATGTCAAAACCTTTGTGCCATGCTCTGCAAATTGGAGTCCAAGAAATGTCAAACCAGTTGTGGGTATGGAATATAATTCAACGTTGGACATTATTGCAAGAGTTGTTAAGATAAGAGAACAAAGTAGAAATTAATAAAGTAATCCCAATTTGAAATGAGACTGAGAGCAACAGATATTGTTCAAGCAAGGAAAGAACAGAAAGTTATCAAGAAAATCTTCAAGTGCAAGACAGTCACAAGCAAAATCAGACAACAGTTAGAACCTTCCAAGATAGTATTGACAGGGCCTTAAATAATTTTCCATTTTTCAAACAGACATGTCCAAAACGCGCTCAGACAAATTAATCCCAATTTGGCAAGAACTTTAATTGTTTCCAAAAGAGCTCCAACATGCTTCGGGCACTTTCAAACCAGAGAGGAAAAGGAGTAATTTTCATTAACATTGTGTCTCATTTCAATCAACTATAAAAGAAGGAGAATTTGAGATTCAGAAAAACCTTAACATAACACATAGAAACATACGACAGTTCCCAATCAAGAAACCCAAACACACAACATCCACAAAAATCCCTTCAAAACCCTAAAATTGGTAAAAGAGGAAAAATAAGAACTTATCTTTTTGGGAGGTTCGTCGGAAGTCGCAATCCGCCGCTGTTGAGACTTTCGTTTCCAGAAATCTCTGTTTCCATCCATCACCTTCGAAGTTTTCTAAATCCTCACCTACCGCCGCCAACCGCTACTTTTTTCACGCCGCCGGAACCCTTGTCGTCGAGAGCATCTGTCATCCACAGCCTACGGTAACCCTTTGTTTGTGTCAAGATTATTGAACTTCTGATTGCTTTGGTTTGTGTTTCAGGTTCAAAATGAAGGAAGCAATGGAAAGAGAAGTAAGAGCAAGACGATGAGAGGGAAAGGATGGATCGAGAGGAAAATCGAGCGAGAGAGGAAGAATAGAGGGAGAGGGCGATCGACGGGATGTGTTTTTTAATTTTTGTATTGCTGTAACCCATATGCACGCACGACCACGGTAGTATCCTGGTCCATTGTCACAATCACCACACATCACCCACAGATCACGATCTAACGGATCACATCACGCAGCCCACAGTAAACCATGTGTCTGCCTAACACCATATCCAGCGTTTTTTTATTAACTTTAGTTAATCTTTTTAAAAACTAATAATCTGGTTTAATAGTTTTTAAAAACATTTAATTCTTTAATTAACTTTAGTTTTTATTAAAAATAATAACTTTTAATCAACTTAATAATTTTAAAGTCTGATTAATTAACTAACCTTTTATAATTAATTCAACTAAAACCAATTTTGTAATTTATCCTCTCAACTTTATTAATATTATTAATTCACCTTAATAGTAAAACCTTCTATTTTACTAAATAAATAATCTATCTTATCACTTTTAAAAACCCTTTTTTTTCTAAACAACTTAATTTGTAAAATATTTAATAATAAAACCTTTTATTAAAATTAACATAATTGATATAACGTTTTTATAAAATCAATTTCACTAAAAGAATACCATTTTCTTGCAAATCAACTCAAATAAATTAATAACTTTTTACTAAAAAAAGCCAATACAACTTTTCTCTTAAAATTAATTCAGTCCTCTTCTTAAAATCAATAAATAAAAATAAACTCAAACTAAAAATCTAATTTAACTCTTTTTTCAAATCAATCAACTAAATAAATCAATCCAACGATTTTCTCATAAGTCAATCCCGTCTAAAATCAACCAACATCGTAATCAATTCAATCAATCATGCACGCTCCCGCATCCACATCGCACATGCACAATTCACACATTCACACACTTTAGCACTTTCATGCGTTTATGTATGCCTTTATTTATCGGCCTCTATTTTACCCGCAATTTATTTTACCGTATTGCATAGCGTCCAAAGGAAGAATTTGTGCATAACTTAAACAATTGTGCGTATGCATCTCATTTGCATCATATTCCCCTATGATCCTTGATCCCATTCAAGTTGATCTTTTAGGATAGATACTACTCCATAGGAAGGACATTTATCTTTACTACTTAGACATACACATTCAACAACTCAATCAAAACTTTTCAAACACATTAGAGAATAAGATATTAATCATCTTAAGCGAGATAAAACTTCTACCCCATAAAAATACAATCATTTTTCCTACAAAGTTGTGGTGGTTAAATCAAGTAATCTCCCTTAAAAAGACAACTCATCTTTTCTCCTAAAATAAATCAATCAACTACCCTAAACCCGTAGGAACTTTGACCACAGTCAAAGAACTCCTCAAACCCTTTAGGGGAACTACAGATACTCTGATTCCACTCCCGTAAGGATACGTAGGCATAAGATGCGATATCTTATCGAGTATACTTAGAAACAAACCTCTAGGTCTTTCATCCTTGAGCAGATAAACCTTAGCAATAAAACAAACATAAAACAAGAGGTTCTTGTAGAGTACTACAGAAACTTAGGATGCTAGCACCTTCCCTAAGTTTAACCAACCCCCGAACCTATAACTCTCTAGCTTGCATTTGCATTGCATTGTGGGTATTTCGATCTTTATCCCTTCCTTTGGAAAAATCAAAGTTCGGTTGCAAATGAATAAGACTCAAGCTAATCAATAGCTTGGTATCCAAATTTCACCGCGACAGCACCACCTCATGCACAATCCCTTCTTTCTCACATAATGCATTGAAACTCATCTATGAACGTGAAAAAGTATTTGTTACCTCTAATTGAATCTACTTAGATAGGACCAGATACATCAAATTATATGACTTCGAGAGTTGCCTACGACTTGCTTCATGTATCCTTGCTAACTTTATTCTTGTGTTGTTTCTCCTGAACACATTCTTCACACACTTCTCTTGGAATGTCAATTTCTGGTAATCCTAAAACCATATTTCTTCTGTTTAAATCTCTGATGTCTTTGATATTGAGATGGCCAAGTCGATAATGCCATAACCATTCACCTCTGTTGGCTGCAGTTCCAAGGCACTTATACTCCATCACATTAAGTTCAATCTTGAAGGTCCTATTATGAGACATTGAAGCCTTTAAGATTAATCTACCACTTGCGTCGAGAACTCTCATCATCTTGTCTTTGATCGATACCTTGTAGTTCTTTTTGACCAGCTGCCTTATACTGAGAAAATTAATCTTCATGCCTGGTAATGTACAACACATTGGAAATTATTGACCTCTTGTCATATTTCCTTATAATCAAAACATCGCCAATACCTTCAGCTGCTAGAGTATTGTCATTTGCAAATTTCACCATATTCTTCATTAAGGGCTTCACGTTGACAAACCAATCTTTCCTACTAGTCATGTGTGATGAGCATCCTGAGTCCAAGTACCACTAATCCTGGAGTATTTCTTCATCTCTTGTTGTGATCATCATCAACATCTCTTATTCTTCATGTTTCTTCAGCTTTGCATCAGTTTCTTGATTCTTTTATTCTTTTCTCGACAATCACTAAAATAGTAATCATACTTCTAACAATTGAAACACTGAATATGACTTTTGTCAGGCTTTCGACCACCACCTCTTCCTCTACCTGCAACACCACCTCTTTGGTTGCCTTGGTTCCGGGGTTTTCTCTGATTCGACCAGTTTCCTTCCTGCTGATTTCAACCAGTCGAATTGTTGTAGCCTCCTCTACCTTTGTTGCCATTCCAGCTTCCTTTGTCTTTCTTTTCTTTTTTTGACTGCGCCTACAAAGCCATATCACTTTTCGACTTTCCTGCATCTCTTTCATCCATCCTTTGTTCACGAGACTCAAGCGCCCCTTGAAGCTCTTTCTTCGTCAATACTGACAAGTCTTTCAACTCTTCTACGACTACTACCACGTGGTCGAACTTTAGAGCTAATGACCTCAAGATCTTTGCAACAACTGATCTTGATGTGAACACTTCTCCACATACCTTGATTTGATTCACCAGTTTAGTAATTCTAGTGAAGAAATCTATTATACTTTCACTTTCTTCCATCTGAAATAATTCATAGATTCTCTTGTGAGTTTTTAACCTTACCTTTTTCACCTTTTCTTCTCCTCCAAACGATTTTTTAAGAATCTCTCATGCTTTCTTCGTTGATTCTACATCACTAACATTTTCAAAGTTATTTGGATCAACACATTGATTGATTATAAAGAGAGCTTTATAATCTTTATTCTTCAATTTTTTATGTGCAGCCTTTTCTTGATCCGATGCGTTTTCTGCAAACGGTGTTACTCCTTCCTTCACAAGATCCTAAAGATCTTGATAACAGAAAACCACCTTAATCTGCTTGCACCAATTCTCATAATTATCTTTCTTGAGAATTGGAAGATTTTTCAGAAAGTGTCTGTTTGGATGATTCATCGTCATCACGGTTTTGCTTTCTTGAATCGTAATCGGGGCTATAGATACTAGATATTGAAATTCAATCACAACTTATGGAGAATTTCACTCAATCTTGATCTCAAGATTGTTATCAATCACGCAATGACATTGAAAATAAAAAAGATTGAGAAAGAAAGAAAAATAATGTTGGAGAAGAAGATGAATATTCTGCAAAATTTCTCTCTGCTTTTAAACTGAAATTTCTTATTTACTTTGCAACTGCAAACTATGAATACAATATTATGAGTTAAATTATGTACAAAATAAGTGTTTCTCCCTATTTATAGATTTAGGTTAGCTTGCACTACAAGTCAAAACTCAAAACTATAAATGCTCAAAATAACTAACATTACTAAAATAGACCTAAGTCAAAATTTTGTGTGAAGCAACCTGCTTCGACACACTAATACAACTTGATATACACACATTATACTAATTTGATTAGTCCTTATTTCTGTCGAGCTACATTGTTTCGATACAAAGAATTACAATCTCAACAGATATCAGCTCTTATAGGTAATAGGAGTCGAGAGGTTTAGGCTTTGGTTTAGACAGAAACACGGCTAAAGACACTTTTGATTATCATTTTCATTATATATATATATATATATATATATATATATATATATATATATATATATATATATATATATATATATATATATATATATATATATATATATATATATATATATATATATATATATTCTATATAGAATAAGATATCTAATAATATCTTATACTAAGAGTTTGTAATATATTCCATAAGTAATCATATTCATAGAATATGATTGATGCCTTGGTGGTGAAATGGTAGACACGCGAGACTCAAAATCTCGTGCTAATACAGCGTGGAGGTTCGAGTCCTCTTCAAGGCATAATATTGAGATCTATTATGGAATTGGAATAAGTTCGCCAGCAGATCACGAAGTTTTGGTGATCTTATCTATCTAATGAAATGAATGGAGAGTCCATTTTGAAATATATATATATATATATATATATATATATATATATATATATATATATATATATATATATATATATATATATATATATATATATATATATATATATATATATATATATATATATATATATATATATATATATATATATATATATATATATATATATATATATATATATGAGAAAAAAATCTTTTTTAAAAAATTATGTAATAAATGTATGCATAATCATTGCAACATCTATTTCAAAGCGAAAACGTTGAACAAATCATAAAGTGCTACCATGCTGCTAGCTAGTATCACCTAATTCAGCCACATGATAATTAAAGTTGGAAATTAATTAAGATAATATATAACCATATCATACATATTGATTACATTTGGAAAATCCTGTACGTCTAACTTCATAATGTTCTATTATCCTATAACTATATCTCTATACTAAAAAATCATATTGCCAAACTTAGGTAAATTCCAAATCATACTCAACTATATATGTTTATTTGTTGTTTTAGAATTAAGGGAAATAAAAAATAGGGTTAAAGAATGGTGAAATATTGAGGTCATGATCAATTCCCATTTTTCTATGAAGTGGTTACAAAAATTCATGTTTAGGTCCTATGGTGAAATACTTGCTATAAATATCATATGGCATCACATTCAAATATAAATAGTAGCTTTTTAATGGAAATGAGAGAAAAGATGTAAAGTAATATAGAAAAGTAGATTTTGTAAATATATTCTTCCGATCTTTTCATGACATAAAGTTTGAAAAAGAATTGTCCACAACCAAAAGCTATCAACATTTTCACTTGTGTGAAGTAAAATGAAGACAACATCATTCTTAGTGAGAAAGAGATTTTTGTATCATTGTTTATAGTTTATTGGTATGATTTGTCAAACACCCACCTGTTTGACCAAATTATTATTGTTTTCTCATTGGCTTGAATTCCGACAAAAGGGAGAAAGAAAAAAAATCTTAAATATGTTTATTTAATAAAAAGTCCAAAGTGGAGTCACTTAGGAATTAAACAATGTGTGTTACAAATTGACTAATATGGAATGTGCTTGAATCATATTAAAATTTTACAGGGTGAAGAATTGTTATTTATATATTTGATATAGAAGGGACAAACATACATGTTTATGTTATAATCCGTCAAAAAAAATTGAATGGAGAGACTTTGTTTCAATCCGTAAAAAGTGACGGAGCAAACAAGTGGGTCGCGTAAACTCGATTTTATTTGTCACCCCTAAATTTTAAAGTGAAAAATAATCATGTTGGTTTGATCAAGATCTGTTTTCACCAAAATTGACAAAAAAAAATGGGACATGGTAGAATAGAAAAAGTAGATAATTTAAGTTAAACATTTTAAATCATTATACCAAAAATTGCATACACAACCTCTAGTTTGTCATCTTTAATTTGACTCGCGGAGAATTTTTTTTTTTAAAACAAACAAATACTAATAACAAAATTACATATTTTTTTATAGTCTTATTTATAAAAAAAAATTGTTTTTCAAATTTATAAAATAAAAAATATATTTAAACAAAATATAAAATAAATACATTAATTATCGAATAAATTTAAAAAATAATTTTTTTCTTATAAATAAAACCAAAATAATATATATGAAAATAGACATGATATGAGAAAACTAACAGAACCAAATATTAAAATCAAGGGATGAATGCCCTACCAAAACCTGCGATCTTTTCACATGTAAGTCCAATCCTTCGGCCTAAACCGAAAACTCAAATAAATCGATTATTAAGCAAACATATTTGTTATGGACTGGGTCGGGACCTGCCCCTCAGTCGGGCAGGCCCAACCCAGCGCTACGCTTGCGAGGCCCAACAAGGGTCAATTCTCCCCTGTTGGACACAAGCCTCAACAAGGCACATATATCGGGCAGACGACTCCCTTGACGGGGAGGTTCACGCGTTTCCCCCACGTTCTCCACATGCTCCCCCACGTGGGGACACGTCATCAAGAAACTACTCACCTCCGAAAGTGTTGGTAAGCCCATCTTTTGAAGATCACGGGGCAGTTGATCTAGGGTGAAGACCACGTGCTGATCTTCACTACGCCACGTAAGCCCTGGCAGTTACTTGGGTTGGGCTTGGCAGTCTTCCCCAATGCAATGTAACCATTGGCCCTGCGTTGGGGTCCCTTTATAAATACCCTATTTCGCTAGAGAGTCATGTATCTTATTCTCTACACATATTCCTCTGTACTTGCTCTCTCTCTCTCTCTCTCTCTCTCTCTCTCTCTCTCTCTCTCTCTCTCTCTCTCTCTCTCTCTCTCTCTAATCCTTTACTCACTTAAACATCGGAGTGTCTTGCAGGTACACCCCCTCTTTCTCCCTAACTCCGGTGAAAGCTGCAATCCAACGACGCGTGGCAGGCCATTGATCCTTTCTGATCAGGTGGGATGAACATATATATATATATATATATATATATATATATATATATATATATATATATATATATATATATATATATATATATATATATATATATATATATATATATATATATATATATATATATATATATATATATATATATATATATATATATATATATATATATATATATATATATATATATATATATATATATATATGGATTTCTAACGTAGATCTACTTATTTTTATGAAGATTTATTTTAGCAACATGTATCTTAGTAGGGTTGTTCACAGTTCAGTTCAGTAAGAAAACCAAACTGAACCAAACTGAATCATAATAAAAGTTTACTCAAATTGAACTGAACCGTTTCAATTTACTCAGAACCGAACCAAACCAAAATAATTGGTTTGGTATACCGTTTAAAAATCTCGAACCGAAGCAATAAACTATTTTTCAAATTTTTGTTTTTTAAATTTAAAACTTAATTTTAGTATTTTTCATTTTCAGTTTTGGTTCGGTTCAGTTCTAGAACTATTTTATGCAATATGGTTTGGTTCACTAAGCAGATATAACGGTTCGGTTATTTTAACTTCAATTCAGTTCAGTTCAACAGTTCGGTTCAGTTCATAGTTTTTTTGAACAACCCTACACCTTAGGATGCATTTATTCATTTTTTTTATTTAAAATTTGCTAAAACACACCTTCATAAAAATAAGTGGGTATATTATAGCAAACCCCTGTGAAGTTTGCTATAATACACCCACTTGTTTTTATGAAGGTGTGTTTTAGTAACATGCACCTTAAGATGCATTTAAGGAGATTTCAGTTAAAACTTGCTAAAATAAACCTCTATAAAAACAAGTGGGTCTACGTTAGTAGACTATATATATATATATATATATATATATATATATATATATATATATATATATATATATATATATATATATATATATATATATATATATATATATATATATATATATATATATATATATATATATATATATATATATATATATATATATATATATATATATATATATATATTAGCAAACCCCAAGTGAAAGTTTTGATTAATTTGAGGTCGGTGCAAATCTTAATTAGGGTGAAAGAGGTTAATTGTTGATATTAATTTGTAATCTTTGAATCCTTATTGAGAAAGTGAATAGAAAAGCAGAATTAACCAATTCTCTATTCTTCTTCCTTCTTTTCTCTCTTTTGTAAAATTTAATAGAATTTCTTGTATTTATTTAAAAAAATTCAAATTTATTTCTTATATTTTAGTGTACTTTTGATAACATCAATTCACAATATATAATTTAAAAATTAAACTTAAATTTAAACCATCCAATTAAGATTAACTACAGCAAACAATATTTTAAATATAAATTTTTAAAATGACGGTGAATAAATTACAATGAAATTGTGATTTTTTATTTAAATTAAACGTGTTGTTTTTGCTAAAATGGCACTAATTCGTGGTAATTCTATCAAACTCATCATGATTACAAAGATGCACTAAGAAGTACTTAAACATAAAATGTATAGAGATTTTGAACAAATTCCATACAAATTTTAGCCTGTAAATTAATTAGTACTAACCCTATGATAAATTCCACCATAAAATAGTTAGAGTTCACTCTTTATAGACAACTACAAATGTGTAGCTAAGACAAATTCACAGCACTCAATGAGTTCGAATTAGTTGAAAATGTAAAATACAATTCAATAACATGTCACCTTTAAAAAAATGCCAAATATATTCAATAGTCAAAAGTCTATAAGACCAACACAACAAGTAATGCTATATTCTACCCTTGTTATCATCATACTTTGACATTAATAGACAATTAACTTTTTCCTTTTATATTATTTTCATGTTTTAGTGAGATTACTTTAGGAAAAAGACATAACAACTAAAAAACAACTATGTACATAATTGTAATTAAGAAGTAATTAACAAACATAATTTACATAATCATTTAATAATAAGTAGATTCATAACTAATTTAA
The DNA here is from genome assembly GCA_963859935.3 of Lathyrus sativus. Lineage (NCBI taxonomy): Eukaryota > Viridiplantae > Streptophyta > Magnoliopsida > Fabales > Fabaceae > Lathyrus > Lathyrus sativus. The sequence goes on from OZ012736.1 coordinate 490,048,171, forward strand.
TATAAATTTTATTAAAGTTTGGCCTAACACTATTCTAGAAAATCAGTTCATAAGGTGAAGAGTGTCATTCTATATAAACTATTTCAATGCTCTATCTACAATCAATGTGGGTCTTTAGGATCTTCCTAATATAAATTTATAAATTTATAAATACAATAAACTCACAATAAATCGCATTAATTCTAATGACTTTAGTGTCGATTCAAACACACAGAGTCCTTAATAAGTGTAATTCAGAAAGAGCATTAAACTTACATAAGCTCAAACAGAAGAAGCAAAAGATAATTTTCTCCTCATTCTCTCTCTGGTCCATAGTTGTTTCCCAAGTAAAAACCATCAAACACATTCTGCATCATATTTATTTGCATTAATGCATCAAACCCTATGCACCTTGACTCACAAAACCTCTCTCATTGACCCTCCTCATTTTCAGAGCTCACCCTTCAAAATCCACACATCATCAAAAAGGACAAAAAAGTCATTACACATCATTTCTGCAAACCATTATTTTCTTCTTCTAAATTTTTCTCTTGGTATTTTCAGTCACCCTTTATTAAACCAGATCCAAAAAGAAACCTTTGTAGCTTTGTTTCATTCTTTATGGGATTTTGAGCCAAATATAAAAATTTCCATGCATGATCTTTCTCTTGAGAACATGAGGCTAATGAGTCTGCTTTTTTTCTTCTGGCTCCTTCTAGTGATGATTCTTTTCTTCTTCAAAAGCTCTATTTCTGTGGAAGGCTATGCAAAATCTCAAAACCTTAGAAGTGATTCTATGTCAAAGTTAAGTGCTTCTCGAGGAAAATCAACTTCAGGTGGACAAGGAAGTGAAGATGTTCTTGGTGATGACAAGAGGAAAATCTACACCGGTCCTAATCCTTTACATAACAGATAAGTGAAAATTTATAAATTTTTTTCTTTTTTCTTCAATTATTTTAAGATCCATCTATGATTTGTATATATTTTTCTTTCAAATTTTTACTTTTTTTAATTTGTTCTTTCTACCATTCTCTTTTCTTGTAAGAGTTTGTGATTTGTAATTTTTATGGACAAGTTTATCCAGGTGTACTTGTCAATTATCATATTATAAGAATGTTGATTTTATAATTTATTCTACAAATTAATATGCATTTTATTAAGATTTTTTTATATAACTTTTTTGCTTTATTTTTTAAAAATTATTAATAATTTATAAATATAAATAATTTATTTAAATTAATATATAATTTTAAATAAATGCTAATGCAATAAATTAAATTATAGATCAGCGTTTACACCTATTTAATTTAAATAATAAATATTATTTATTTATGTTTTATGACTTTTGTATACATTTTTAATCTTGTTTTGGATTACTATTCTAAATTTTAAAGGAAATAAATTTTGCTTATGGTTTCTCTAATAATTTTGCAATGAATAGATAAAATATATGAGTGGTGAAAAAAATGAAAGATAAAAGACAAGCTGAAAATTATGAATAATTTAGGTGCCATTAATGTAGAAATTGTAATGTAGTGAGTATTTAACAGCTTTGGACAATTGTCGATATTTTTGTTTTCTTTTATTTGCATGCAATGGTGAAAAGTACGCAGACAAGTACTGATATAATGTTTGTATTTTTGTTAATTTGTAATTATTATCTTTTTTATTTAAATATATTGTTCATATGACAAAGCCATGTTTTGGTTTGGTCTTATGGACAGAGTACTTGCAGATTGCAATGAATTGATTTTGTCTACTTCTTATCATTCCGTATTTGTCATAGGAAGTTGAAATGTCGACCATAACATTTTTATATGTATGTGCTACTTAGTATACCCGATGATGATTTTCTTAACTTTCATACTACCATACATGATGATGATTCTTCTTCCTCCACTTCTGAATTTATGGATGCCACACCTAATAATGTTATGAAAAAGACTAATGAACAAAATCCTTTGAGTCGAGATAAGACACCTATTTAGTAAAAATAATCTTAACATGCCTCCCTTGGATCACCTCATATCTCTTCCAATCATACAACAACTCCTTCTAAAGCCATACTACTCTAGAAAAGGTGACCAAAGATATGATGACTTTCCTTAAGAACTCATGCGCCAATTTGGATGACTTGGACCCTAATCCCATAGACAAAGACTCCCACTACTACGTAAAGCCATTTCACAATAATTGGAAAATGGAATACTATCACACCTGACCAACCATTGTAAGGTAAGTGGTGGTGGTTATGAGTGCAACTTTTCATAAGATGTATTTTGCATGATGTCAAAAGTAGGATATTTTAGTGTTTATGTATATTGGATGACATCCTCTGATTTTCAATGTGTATCTTTAAATTAGTAAGCATAAAAGCATTTGGAAACATGTTGAAAAAGGTTTCATGCATCAAAATCAATTTTTGTGAAAAATCATATCTTAGGTCGACACATGCATCAAAAATAATTTTTGTGAAAAATCATATCATAGATCGGCACATGCATACTTCGGGTCGACACATAGAAGGAAATGATTTTCTATATGTCGACAAATCCGCTCATAGGTTGGTTCATGTACTGCATTATTAAAGCATGTAGTCTCTGTTAAATGTGATGCCTCTATAGGTCGACGCATGACCTGTATAGGTCGGCACATGACCTTCAATCAGGTCGGCACATGGCTTTCATAGGTTGGCCTGTGCAACAAAACTTTCCAAAAATTCTCAACTCTTTCAATCCTTTTGCATTCCTTTTGCTTCCAAATATGCATTCATATAAATACTTCAAACATGCATCATTTCTTTTCAATAATTTTGGTAAAATCATAAACAAAACCCTGAACATACTAAGAGTCGTCATCATCTTCAACCTTGGTTTTATGCATACACACAAACAAACAAAGTACACATAATCATTCATTGTTTGGGTTCCATCTAGAATCAAGTTGATAAGATTCAATTTAACTTATGTTATTGTAAATTGGGTTGAGATTTTAGGGGGGTTTTAAATAAGAAAGTCAGGGTAGGGTTTTCCTTTAAGATAAAAGTGTGGATTTGAAGGTTTTGGACAAGATTAATCAAGTTTGGATTCGATCTAGTGAAGGCTTTGAAGGATTCCGGTTCTTACAAAGGAGTATCGTGAGATGGTGGATCATCTTGGGGTATAATAATTTTCAATTTGGATTCGATCGAGTGAAGGATTTGAAGGGCTGCAATTCTTGCAAAGGAGTAACGTGAGACGGTAAATCAAATTGACATTGTTGGGTGACTTGATCAAGCTCAGGTCAATGGAAGAGAAACTACTAGAATCAACATCAAACTTAGGGTTTGTAGGGTTACATTGCTACATTTCTGTTGTAAAACTTCTATTGCAAAGTAAGGTTAATTTCATGATCTCAATTCGAATTCGAATTGAGGGCATATGTACCCATAGCGAGACCGATTAAGGAACTGCCTAAACAAATCCTTTTGTACTCTCTCTCTCTCTCTCTCTCTCTCTCTCTCTCTATCTATCTATCTATCTATCTATCTATCTATCTATCTATCTATCTATCTATCTATCTATCTATCTCTTTGACATTTCATTAGTAAATTGTTGTGTTCATGATTTGTGCGATTAATCAGTTTGGAAAATTGTTATAAGAATTGTTTGAAAATGTTTTGTTAAGTTGATCACAATCATTTTGATGGTGGTTGTATTTTAAGAACAACAAAACTATACAAATTTCCAAACTAAATCGATTGCACACAAGGTGTTCGATAATTTTCCTCAATAGTGTTTTTGTTTGATTTATCATTGCAAATAGAATTGCTTGTTTAGTAGCCTCCTATTAATTGCGATTAAAGCTTATTGATTAATGTTGCTTATCATCATCTCCAATTTATTTTCTCATACGCATATCCGAGCTTTTCGATAGCGGTTCAGTTTAGACGAATCAATCCAAGTTACTTCCTTTAGCCAACGTTTTTGAAAAACAGTTTTTGTAAATCAAATTTTTATTGGGGATCTACTCACCCCCTATAGATAAGTCACCTTCGTCTAACAGTTGTATGTATAATGTTTTCCACCACAGTCCCGCGACCATGATTATAAGATATGTAGTGTGCTACCTATCAAAATGGTTACTTCAAACAATTATTGTGATACTCTTTAATTCATAACATTTGTTCTAAACAATAATTATCATATATACACTAAGTTTATTATAAATTATGTGATATAACAACAACATCCATCAACCACAAACCTTAAACAACATACAAGATAAAACAAACAACTCTTATTAAAAACAACAAAATCATTAACACATAGCATAAAATACATACAACATACAACTTTTATTAATAACAAGAACAACATATCAACTCATAAAATGTTTCACAAACATACCTGCCCCATAATGGCATCCACAATGAAAAGAGGATGAAGCTGAAGCGAGAGCTGCAAACTTGTGTTAATTTTGAATTGATGTCATTTTGGATCTTTCACACAAGTTTACAAAGCTTACTTTAGCTTCATACTCATTAATTTTTTTCATTTGTCATCCCTACCTACAAGGCAAAACAAGAAGAAAGTTCAAACATTATGAAATAACCTATTGAAATGTAAACAATAATACATAAATAGATTTTGAAACATAAACTATTGTGAAGACGAACCTGTAAGGTAGTCATTTTCTAAGATTAGATGCAACAAAGGTAACCCTTCTAAGAAAACAAGTTCTCTACATAAGTTTGAGGTTTTCATATGAGAATGACGTTTGACAGATATGTTATGATTTTTCTTTGAAAGAGATGATTGTTATATACTAAAGCGAGAGATAATTTCTCTCATATATATATATATATATATATATATATATATATATATATATATATATATATATATATATATATATATATATATATATATATATATATATATATATATATATATATATATATATATATATATATATATCTGTGTGTGTGTGTGTAACACCTTTTACCATGGTTGATAATATAAATAAGATGAAATAATTGCACCTTACACCTTTCAAAATTGGTGCATCAATTGGGATCTAAGGGGTTCAACCAAGCCCTCATAAAGTTTTCCCTCAAGAGATTCATTCTTTTCTACAATCTTGATTTTTGCCTCATAACTGAGCAATGGATGATTTTGAACATTTTCACTACTAATTGGTTTGATAAAATAAGTCTAAAAGTCTTTGTTATCAATGACATACCTAGTTAGTTACCTAATATTTGGTGTCTTTGTCCTAATTTAATAAACCCTACCATCATTAGTTGTGATGATTTTTACAAGGTTCTTTTTTCTTTCCTAACAATGGTGCCAGTTTTGGTGTTAGTTCAATCAATGCATCAACTGAAAATGTTAAAAGAAGGCTCCTTTGTTATCAATGACATACCTAGTTAGTTACCTAATATTTGGTGTCTTTGTCCTAATTTAATAAACTCTTGAACAAGTTCAAATATTCTCATAATATACCTTGGTCTTGCACTAGGGGATTCAACTCAATTATCGGAGCTTACTGTTGGCGCGGTAAAGCAGCAAGCAAAAAATATTAAGTACCCAGTTTTGTCGTCTCCATAGGGATCGATGCGATACGAACGCCGTTCAACGATTTCCATATTTCTAAGACTATTGTTCAAAAGTTTTGGTTTAAAAGGTTCAAGGAACCATGAATAAAAACAGAAAATATAAAGACGGAAAATATAAAGTAAGACTGAAATATAAACGGAGCCTTGTTGGGATTGGATTTCATCAATTGATAATATATGCATTCTTTTGATTAAATTAAACACAACACAATCATTCGTCTAATACCCTTACATATCACCCACGACAAAGCTTATCTCTAACGCAACATCGAGAGAACAACCATGTTGTCTCATTGGTGATCTCTCATCCAATAAAAACACAACACGGAGCATTATGAACGGATAATCATGCAAATGCTAAGCCTAAACCTATCTCTAGCATTTAGGACCTAACAGGTAATCATCCTAGATCCAGATCTGAAGAGTATATCTCTATCACGGTTCAAATCAAAGATAAACAGATAAGCAAAGACAACACCCATATCAGATAAATTATTGTTTCATATAAAACACAATGATCAGAATACGTACACACGCTTAACCCTTTTTACATGTATTCACGTAATCTGCCAAATGGTTGTGAACATCGTTCTTCATTACAATTATCACCGACCCACACAATATCATATTGATCCTACTCATGCTACCCATGCTACTTAATCAACACAATACTAGAGAGGATACAATGAATATCAATTTACAAAACCATGTCAGAAGTTTGTTCATTGATAGAAGAAAAATCTGAGATCAAAGATGTGAAAAGGTTTTGTCAAGACCCACAAATAAGCAATCAAAGATAATCAATCAATAGAGAATCCAAACTAGTTCATAAACATATATTAGATGAAATACATAAAATATCAAAAGATTACATCCAAACCCCAACAAGAGATCAAAGATCTTACCTCCTCCCTCTTAGGGTTTTGTGTTTCTCTCTCTAAAATAGATGAAGAGAGATAAGTTCTGATATAAAAATATTACAAAAAAATAGATTCTTTTTCTAAAAAGCAATAAAAACACTTAAATAGAACATTCAGAATCTGTCATATTCGCCTAGCAAACAGTAAGTTAGGCACGTGAGGTGCCTCTGAACAGTCAAACCGCCCCTGAGACTTTTCCAAATGTTTGCTAGGTGAGCATTCCTTCGCCTAGCGAAGCCTTCGCTGTGAACTTCGCCTAGCAAGTTTATGGCCCTTTTCGCCTCTGTCCAAGTCTGGGAGTGTTCTCTAGAGCTTCGCTTAGCGAGTCCTTCGCTTCATAGTTCGCCTAGCGAACTTCATGATGTTCTGAAGGGAGCTTCGCTAGCAAGTTCGCCTAGCAAACTTGTTGTTGTTTGCATGTTGTCTTGGTTTCCTTGCTCATTTCTTGTGTCTTACTTTTCACTTGTGTTGTGCCTAATTCCTGCACAATAACACACAAATCAAAGGTACCAAAAGGTTTTCTCATAATGTCGCAAACCAACCAAACAAGAGTGGTTTTCAACATTTTCATGACAAAAAGGAGTGAAAGATACCCACATTTGATAGATCAAATAAGAAAAGTTGGGCATCTAACACTTACGAGCACAAAATATATCATGATCCATCTAGAATCTCTATGATGGAGTTCCTTAGTTGGTCAAGTAATAACAACGCCACCAACCTCCCAACCGAAGGCAACTTGTTTACATGGAATAATAGAAGAATTGGCATCAACCACATTGAAAAAAGGTAAGACGGAGTAATATTCGTGTCGCTGCTCGAAAAAATGCAACGACGGAGAGGCGAAAGTGGAAGAACAGAAGAGTAGCCATCGAACTTTATTTATCCCAAAAGAGGAAAGGAAAACATCGAGAAAACCTCAAGAAGGAAACAGATAAGATGGTCTCGTAACCAACAGAAAGGATTCGGAAGCCGGTTATACAAGGGGAAGATATTAGCACCCCTTACATCCATCGTACTCGATGGGAACCATTTGCTTATTTATGTAGGAGGATATCTGCTAAGGGATATTGCTTTCTAAGAGTGTTCTAAAGGGGAGAGAGTAGGGTTGGTAAAAAAATGAGAGAAAATAGGAATAGAAATAAGAAAGAAAACTTGGTAGAACCTCGTGGTCTTATGCCTACGTATTCTCAATAGGTGTGAGAAAGTCAGAGTCAACGTAGTTCGGAGGACTATGGATAAAAAGGTGGATGTGTGCTCGCCAAGGATTGGGGCCCTTGTGCCTACGTATCTTTACTTAAAAGAAGTAAAGAATCAGAGCGTCTGTAGTTCGGACTACGGTTTATGGGTGTTTTTATGGGTGATGCCAACATGCACATTCTAGCAGTTAGGTGTATTGCAGCTCGCTTGTGGAGTCTTAGGCGTTACCTGTTTGCGGTAGAAGGGATGTAACATATCCTTTTTGAAAAGAGATAGTTTTTGCCATCAAGGCAAAATGTCACATTTGATTTGTGAAAGTTATTTTTAAGGGTGAAATAAATCCTCAGATAGTAACCCCTTGCGAGTAGTACCTAATTCTTTATCTCAAAAGATTTATTGTAAAAATGGTGTGGCGAATATAGTCACGTCTTCTTATTGAAAGACGAATATTGAGATCACACACTCTAAAGTGAGCATCCTAACACTCGGAGGAGAAGAAGTCTTCACTCAATCCCCTCTCTTTAGTTCAATACAAAGAGAACCTCATTCTCTTATTAAAGATGCTTTGATTTTGAATGGTAAATACTTTATGACAGTGAACCTTAAAGGTAATGTCAAGCACTCGGGATAGGATAAGGTCTTCGCTTAACCACTTCACGACCATCTAAGTTTGTTAGGAAAAGATTTTGAAAATGCACCTAGTACAAGACCAAGGTTTTTGACTCATGAAGAGAAGATAATGAAAGAAACGGAATGAGTTGAAAGGGTGATCAATAGAATAGGGTAGGTTGATGGCGATGCGCAAGGCGATCGACTTACAAGTTGGATATGACTTTATATGTGGATCAGGAATTAGTTTGAAAAAGGTTTTGACAAAGGGATGAAGTTAAATGGTGATCAATTGGTGTTGACCAATGTTTTTGAAAATGGAAGCTTGGTGTTGACCAAGTCTTTTTTTGATTTTTGAAAGATTGATTTTATATTTTTGTCTTGTTTTTATCTAATTATTAATTATTCTACCTAAATAAATAAAGGAGAGCAACAAATATACAATTAAAAACAATGGGTGGGGATACATCAAAAAGTACAAGGGACAAATGCGAGAAATAAAAGAGGTCTCATTGTAATAAGGTCCAAGAGTAAGTCATGAAACCGAAAGCCAACAAAAATCGAAAGCCACCAAATTTAGCTCTAAACTAATTTAGAGTGGATTCATGTAGGAATTACTCTATTAAAAACCGAGCAACATATATGCCCTCAAGCGATTTTCGAAAGCTAAATTGACTTTTAACTCCGAATTCGTAAAGTCATAATAAATCAAACAACATCAACATAATATTTACAATATTATTTCAATATTACATAATATATATGAAGCTCAAAAATTTAAATTAAACAAAATAAAATCAGAACAACAATATATATACACAATACCAAAAAAAAAATCAAAGCAGAAACCATTCAAACAACACTATTATAAATAAATCCTAAAAAAACAAAGATAAAAAAAAATTATATAAAAAAACAATGTAAATACTATATATATAAAAAAACTATATATACAAAATTAATATATAAGAAAAAATATATGAGAAAACTATATATATATATATATATATATATATATATATATATATATATATATATATATATATATATATATATATATATATATATATATATATATATATATATATATATATATATATATATATATATATATATATATATATATATATATATATATATATATATATATATATATATATATATATATATATGTTGGCATCACCCATAAAAACACCCATAAATTATAAAAAAAATTGTATAAAATTTATTCAATAAGAGAATGACATAATAAAACTACACAGTCCTCAAAAAAAAAAAATATTTATATATATATATATATATATATATATATATATATATATATATATATATATATATATATATATATATATATATATATATATATATATATATATATATATATATATATATATATATATATATATATATATATATATATATATATATATATATATATATATATATATATATATATATATATATATATATATATGAAACTATATAAAAACTATATACAAAAATTATATATAAAAAAAACAAAAGAAAAAAACAATATAATACGTATAACAAATCTAAATAAAACTAATGTATAATATATATTTAAAAACTAAAAAAAAAGGTAGTATAATAGAATGAAATATGGAATTGATTCAATGTAAATAATGATAAAAGTAGAAGATTCAATGGTTTGCGATTTAGCTTCAATATGAATGAATGGAAGGAGTATTTAGTTTTTCCCTCAATTTTAGCTTCAATGTAAATAATGATAAAAGTAGAAGATTCAATGGTTTGCGATTTAACTCAATTTTAAACATATTTAGTTTTTTTCCATCTCTGTTCTCGTGGAGGAAAAACTCCAAGACTTTGAAGCTCGAAACAGATAATCCCACATAGATCTCAGTTAACAGGTGCAAATTGACATCCTTGAATAATAAGCAACTAAAGTTAGATACATAAATTCCACACCATCTCTTGTTCCAATTTAACTAGACATAGATCTGACCACCATCCAAATCTTTTATACTTTCAAACTTAGCATGTCAGGTATGCTTCTAACTTCAAAATTTTGAAAATGTGATCCAACCACAAAAATAGTCCCAAATTAATTCAATATATTAAGAACCAACCAATGATTGGCTCACCTATGGACATCCATAGTCAAAAACTAAATATGTTTAAAATTGAGCTAACAAATTGAAATAATTTTTTTTGTTGGAAAATGTTCAAAACAATGTCAGCTTAGATGTTAGTAAGCTTCATGATATTCATCTTCTTATTAACAATCATGGTTCATTTGATGACATATTGGGCCAATAATTCAAGGCTAAAATTGAGCTTGAAGATGCCCCCTCCATTAAAGAACATTTTTTGCATGAGAAATCCAAGACAAAATGTTATAGTGATGAAGATAGAAAAACTGCCTATTTACACAAGGTAGCCAAGATGAAACAAGCCTACAAGAAAGTTGCCTCTCTTAAAATCAAAGATTTGGTCCTCACTGATCCCACCATCATTGTTGATCATGTGATAAATCACATCAACAACCTTTTCTCTAGCTCAAGTATAACACAAGACAATGGTTTAATTGAATATTATATCCCTTGCCTTCTAAATGAGAACATTAACAAAGCCCTTACTTTGATTTCTTCTAGAGAGGAAATAAAAAATGTTGTCTTTAGCCTTAACAAGGATAATTCCTCTGGTATTGATGGATATGGTAGTTTTTTCTTCCAACACTACTGGCCAATAATTCATAATGATTTGTGTAATGTTATCCTTGATTTCTTCAAAAAAAAATGCCACATTCTTCCTCACTTTAATGCTAACAAACTAATCATCATCCCCAAATCTTCTGAAGTTGACACCCTTTCCCAATTTTTACTAATAAAAATGTCCAATTTCAATTTCAAAATCATATCTTAAGTGTTAGATGACAAACTAGCTTTGGTTTTTTCCTGACATTATCTCAAAGCAATAACGAGGATTAATCCACAATAGATAAATCAGAGATTGTATCTTTCTCACAACAGAAACCATCAACATGCTCTATTAGAAATCATTTCATGGTAATTAATCTTATAGTTGTCATTTCATGGTAAGCTTTTAACATTATAGATCTTATAATTGTCATTATAAAACAATTTCATGGTTCTTAAATCTTCTAATATCACCAATTAGCTTCAATCCTTCGTGTGTAGCAATTAATCTCTTGATCCTACCAATTCATTGAGCAATAAATTGTCTGAAGAATTTAGAAGAACTTTGCCTTATCTGTAGTCTTCCACACAGTCACTACTAAGGCAATCTAGATGGAAGAACCTCTTTATTTTCACTGGAATTTTTTAGCACCAATGTTAATAACCTCAATCTTGTACGCTACATGAAAATCTCAACCAAATCTTCAAGAACAAGTAGTTTCGAGAGAACGTCTCCTTCAATCAATTACAAATATCTTGTTTATCAAGATCTGGAATCAAACTGAAGTTGAATATGTAAGAGTTTTGTTGCAAGAGCTTTGAACATTAAAAAATAGAGGGTGTCGATTTTTCACAGAATCACACAAAAAATGTTATAAATTTGTTGATTCATTACATGAAAAATAATGGGAAAAAAAAGTTTTATATGTGCTTGAGATTATGCATAAAATATGGCTGAAAAAGTTAGTTAGATTCCAATCAAGAGCATTTCATGATTTGATTAAACTGAACAAGTGAAGTGGAATAAAAGAAAAACAGTGGAAATTCTCTTATTCACTTGCAACTGCAAACTGTGAATACAATGCTAAGAATTGAATTATTTACAAAATAAGGGTTACTCCCTTTTATAGATTTAGGTTAGCTTGCACCCCAAGACAAAGCTCAAAACTATAAAAGCCCAAAATAGCTAACATTACTAAAATAGGCCTAAGTCGAAATCCTGTGTGGAGCAATCTGCTTCGACACTTCGACACACTAATACAACTTTACACTACTGATTCCTTTCTCGAACTCTAAGCAACTGATGCACCACCTATCATAAACACATAGCCAGTTATGGATTTTCTATTCTCAAAATCACTACACCAACTTGAATCAGTGTATCCCACTATCTTGCATTATTTTCCTTCATTAGCTGCAGGAAACAAAATGACATAGTCGAGAGTTCCTTTCAGATACCTCAATATCCTCTTCATCCCTTCTAGGTGTGATACATTTGACTTCTAAATGAATCTACTTACCATACCCATATTGTATGCTAAGTCAGGCCTTGTGTGACAAAGGTATCGAAGTGACCCATAAGTATTCAATATTGGGTTGGGTCGACATCATCTTCATCTGAATCCTTCAATAATTGCAATCTAGTCTCAGTTGTAGTCAAAGTTGGGTTGTAATCTTGCATCTCAAATCTCTTGAGTATTTTACCTGTATATCTTCTTTAGTGTGTCATCAAACCTCTACTACTCTTGTAGAATTCGATGCCAAGGAAATATGAGAGATTTCCCAAGTCTGACTTTTCAAACTTCTCACTTAGGTCATGTTTGAAATCTTTGATCTCCTTCTTGCAACTTCCTGTTATCAACAGGCCATCTACATAGAGACATAACATAAGCAATTCACTATTGCTTCTCCTTACATATACTCCATGTCAGTCGTGCACTTCACAAATTTCTTCTCCCTTAGAAAGTTGTTGATCTTCTTATTCCAAGCTCTTGGAGCTTGCCTAAGTCTATACATGGATTTATGCAGCCCGTACACCTTTCTTTCTCCACCTTGTTTCACAAGCCCAACTGGTTGTGCAACATAAACTTCTTCGTCTAAGGGGGCATTCAAAAATGCACATTTCATATCCATTTGACATGTGTGTTAATTTTTCATGTTTGCTTGACCAACAACCAACTTGATTATTTTGATCCTAACAACAGGTGCAAAAACTTCGTCGAAGTCGATTCCTTCCTTATATAAAAATTCTTTTGCCACAAGTCTCGCCTTGTGTCGAGTTACTTCTCCTTTAGGATTCACCTTCACCTTGTAAACCCATTTCACATCAATTGTCTTCTTGCCTTGAGGCAATTTGACAAGTGACCAAGTGTTGTTGACTTTGATGGACTCTACTTCCTTATTCATTGCTTTCACCCCCTTCTAATCTTTCCATGCCTTAGTTGCATTGACTAGTTCGACATCTGCATATAAAGCATAGTGTACCAACTCACTTTCTTCATCGACCACATCATCTGATGTAATTACACATTCTTGCAACTTTGTAGACATATGTCTTGTTCGTCGAGGTCTGCTTGGGCCTGCTTCATCTCTGACTTCTTCTTGTCAAACTTCTCTTTTGACTTCATTATCTAGTTCTTCACATAATATTCTCACTGAATCCTTCTTGACATTATCATTCCAATCTCATTCCTTAAGCTCATCTATGATAATGTCTCTGCTGATCATTACTTGCTTGTTCACTGGGTCGAATAACTTGTATCCTCCCGTCGAATGATATCCTATTAGGATCATTTGACTCGACTTGTCATCGAGCTTTCTTCTCAACTGATCTGGAACATGTCTATGCGCTATAGATCCAAACTCCTTCGAATGACTTAGGCTAGGCTTGACACCAGACCAACATCCTTCTGGTGTGATTCCTTCTAGCTTCTTTGTCGGACATCTATTCAAGACCTATGTTGTAGTTGACACAACTTCTCCCTATAATTCTTTGGGTAGATACTTGCCTTTCAACTTTTAACCGTGTTCATGATATTTCTATTCTTCCTTTCTACAATTCCATTCTGATGTGGAGTGTAGGGTGGCACTACCTCATGCACAATCCCTTCTTTCTCACATAATGCATCGCAATCTTTCAACACATACTCCCCACCACTATCAGTCCTCAAAATCTTTATCTTTCGACCACTCAGTCTTTCGAACATAGATTTAAATTTTGCAAATACCTCGATCTCTTCACTTTTCTTCTTGATCAGGTAAGTCCATAACTTTCGATTGAAATCATCTATGAACGTGACAAAGTATCTCTTACCTCCAATCGAATCCACCTGGATAGGACCACATACATCAGAGTATATGACTTCAAGAATTACCTTTAACTTGCTTCCTGCATCCTTATTGAAGCTATTCTTGTGTTGTTTCGTTTGAACACATTTTTAACACACTTCACTTGAAATGTCGATTTCTGGTAATCCTGAAACCATATTTCTTCTCTTCAAATCTCTAATGTCTTTGAAATTAAGATGGCCAAGTCGATAATGTCATATTCATTCATCTCTGTTGGCTGTAGTTGCAAGACACTTATGCTCCACCACATTAAGTTCAATCTTGAAGGTCCTATTTTGAGACATTGGAGCCTTCAAGATTAACCTACCACCTGAGTCGAGAACTCTCATTATCTTGTCTTTGATTGACACCTTGTAGTTCTTTTTGACCAGCTGCCCTATAATGAGCAAATTACTCTTCATGCCTGATATGTACAACACATTTGAAATTACTGACCTCTTGCCATCTTTCCTCATGACAGAACATCACCAATACCTTCAGCTGCTAGAGTATTGTCATTTGAAAATTACACCATGTTCTTTGTCGGGATTTATATTGATAAACCAATATTTTCTTCCAGTCATGTGTGATGAGCATCCTGAGTCCAAGTATCACTGATCCTGTAATCTTTCTTCATCTCTTGTTGTGACCATCAACAACATCTCTTCTTCTTCATGTTCCACCAGCTTTCCATTAGTTTCTTGATTCTTCTTCTTTTCTCGATACTCACTTAAATAGTAACCATACTTCTGACAGTTGAAACACTGAATGTGACTTTTGTTAGGCTTTCGACCACCACCTCTTCCTCTACCTGCAACACCATCTCTTGTGCTGCCTTGGTTCCAGGGTTTTCTCTTATTTGACCAGTTTCTTTCTTGCTGATTTCAACCAGTCGGATTGTTGTAGCCTCCTCTACCTTTGTTGCCATTCCAGCTTCCTTTTCATTTCTTTTCTTTTTCTAACTGCGCCTCCAAATCCATATCACTCTTCAACTTTCCTGCAGCTCTTTTAGCCATTATTTGTTCATAAGACTCAAGCGTCCCTTGAAGCTCTTCCTTTGTCAATACTGACAAGTCTTTCTACTAATCTATGGCTACTATCACATGGTTAAACTTTAGAGCCTATGACCTCAAGATCTTTGCATCAACTGATCTTAATGTCAACACTTCTCCACATACCTTGATTTGATTCACCAGTTTAGTAACCCTAGTTAAGAAATCTATTATACTATCACTTTCTTCCATCTGAAGCAATTTATAGGTTCTCTTGTGAGTTTGTAACCACACCTCTTTCACCGTCTCTGCACCTTCAAACTACTTTTCAAGAATCTCCCATGCTTCCTTCGCTAATTCTACATCACTAACCTTTTTAAAATCAACTAGATCAACAAATTGATTCATTATAAAGAGAGCTTTATAATCATTCTTCTTCAATTCTTTATATGCAGCATTTCCTTGATCTGTCACGTTTTCTGCAAGCGGTGCTACTCCTCCTTTCACAAGATCCCAAATATCTTGATAACAGAAAAACACCTTTATCTGCTTGCACCAATTCTCATAATTATCTTTCTTGAGAATTGGAAGATTTTTCGGAAAGTTCCCGTTTGGATGATTCATCGCCATCACGATTTTCCTTCCTTGAATCACAACCGGAGCTCTGATACAAGATGTTGGAATTCAATCACAACCTATAGAGAATTTTACTCAATATTGATCTCAAGATTTTGATCAATCACGCAATGACAATGAAAAAGGTTTAGAAATAAATAAATAAAGTAACGTTGGAGAAGAAGGTGTAGTTTTTCTGCAGAGTTTCTCTCTGGCCCATAAACTATGGAAATTCTCTTATTCACTTGCAACTGCAAATTGTGAATACAATGCTATAAATTGAATTATTTACAAAATAAGGGTTACTCCCTATTTATAGATTTAGGTTAGCTTACACCCCAAGGCAAAGGACAAAACTATAAAATCCAAAATAGCTAACATTATTAAAATAGGCCTAATTCGAAATCCCGTGTGAAGCAACCTGCTTCGACACTTCGGCACACACATTAGGCTAATTAGACTAGACATTGTTACTGTCGAGCTACATTGCTTCAACACAAGGAATTACAACTCAACAATATTCATGATAAAGTGATGAACATGTTAATAGATTGATGGATATGATGTTGAATTGATCATTTCTAATATGTAAGATTTGTGGATTATTGTGTTTAAATGTTATAATATTACTTAGGGTGAAATTATGGGATCAAGGGTTTTTACAGAATTGGAATCGGAGGTTTGGAAGGCCTCTAATGGTGAAAACTTCATTTTTGGGCTGTTTTTCGTGCCTGTAACTTGTTACATACTTAGTGTAACCAATTACCAATGTATGGCTGGGAAATTGCATAATTAAAAAGGACATAACTTAAGTTTCGTGACTCCGTTTGAGGTGCAGTTTGAAGCGTTGGAAAACTAACCCATATGATTAGCTCATGGTAATATCCAAAGAGGTTTAATTTCCTATGAGGTCATGAATATAATGATTTACTCGAGACAATACAAAGTTGGATATTTTCTAATCGATTTTTCAACAGAGTTCTATTTTGGCGAATGTTTAGTACTGTTAGGTACTAGTTACCACTGTTTGACATTGTTGGATGTTGAGTGATGCGTTTTTGATTATTTTACATGGTTTTGTAATAATTAATGTTGAGTTTCATGGTGAGTGACCATGAAAGGGTGACTTATTGACATATGTTGTGTACGGTTCAGTTTAGTGAGTCGTTTCCATATGTGGATGATATTTTGCCACTATTTTGGTGTACTTGATGAATTTAATTGATTAAGGTGAATTATTATGATGATGAAACAATAATTTAATTAGTTTACATGATTATAAATGGTGAAGTATGATTATTTTTATGAGTGGTGATGTTGGGAATATATTTATGTGTTATGAATGTAATTGTTTGTGTTAAGGTGGGTATTTGAGATGTGGGGACTACTATGAATGTTGTATTGCATGTTGTTTATGGTTAGAAATGCAACCATAAGTGTTGTTGTCATTGCATTACTTTGTATGTCATGCATCATGGTGTATGAACTTTAGTTTGGTGGTGAGCTTTGGTTCAAAAGTCGGGAATAGAAGCGAGTAATTGATTTCAATAATGGGATCAGTGAAGTATTATTGATTCAATAGTGGGGATTAGTGACGATTATGGTGAGCTCTGAAGGTGTGAAAAGTACACAAGAAGGGGGTTGAATTGTGTTTCCTGTTTTCTTTTAATTTAACTTCTGATCAGAGTTTTAGAATCAAAATTGATGTTCAGATTCTGATTTAATTCATTGGCAGCAAATATAACAGAAATAAACAAAATAATAGCAAAAGGCACAAATGACTTATCATGATTCCTCCCTTAACTGAGAGTAGTCCAGTCTCCTTGCCTCACAAGAGATTTTCATTATAACCACTTCATGATTACAATCGCTTATGCTTCTGCACAAGTCTTTTACACTTGCTCAGACCAACTGTCTGAAACTTCTCTTGCTTGGAGCACATGTTTAAGACTTCCCTTGCTCACACCTTCTGACCGAGCCACCTGCTCCAAAGGTCTTCTGGTTGAGACTTCCCTTTGCTTAGAGAACATGTCTAGGACTTCTTTCTCACATCCTCTGGCCGAGCCACCTACTCTTTTGGCCATCCAAACGAAGACTTCCTTGCTCAAGTAGCACTTGAGACATCATGCTCACACCAATCAAATGAAGACTTTCCCTTGCTCAATCAGATTAGCTAAATAAGACTTTCACTGCTCAAGCACTTAAGAAATGAGACTTACGTGGCTTAAGCATCTTGGCTCAAGACTTGTTACTTGAATCCCAATGAGACAAGACTTTTGCTCAAGCACATAGCAAGGGACTTTGATTTAAACTACTGAAGGCTCAGTAGAATAGAGAACAAGGTGTACATGATACAAGCATCAGAGGTACAGGAAATCACCATAACAAAGACCTAAAGCTCTTAAGATTTATAAATATTTGATGGTAAGAAATCTTAAGGCTTTTACAGTTACAACCTACAACAGAAAATCTGCATATTACAATAGAGTTGATAATTTCTTGATTTGCTACTCCTTCATTTGAATAGTCCTTGTTAAGATTCAAAGTTTCATCCATATTTATAGCCTTTGCAGAAACTAGTCATTGAAGAGGTAACTTGATTGAGACTTTGCCTTTTCCCTGTCATACAAGAGATGTTGAAGATGGATACACAGTAAATTCTGAATCCAGTGTGTAACATGTTTAACCTTTGAGTTTTCAAGAGGTTTTGTATTGATAGGACCGTTGAGAGCATATATTCGTAGAACATGCCAACCTTTCTTGAGCCTTAAAATCTTCTAGAATCTAGCTGACAAGTTGATAAGACAATACAGTTTGCTTTCTACAGTATGGAAAACCCACAACTTTATCACTAATTATGAATGGTACCAGATGTTGATATACAATTACCAAGTGTAGTAACACGTCTGAATGTTGAGGCCTTCATCTCAGAATCTTCTCCAAGCCACACTAGCAATTGTTCATCAAACTCTGCCACCAGAAGTTAGCAATGAAGCAACTCTCAAGTGTGCTCATGTAAAACAGATTCTAATTATTTATGTACAATGATTAGAACATGCATAAATAAAATACACATCAAACAAACTATTATTCTTTCAATACTTTGTTATCATCAAAATTAAAATAGAATATGTCATGAACAAATCTTGTTATAACAACCTCCCCCTTTTTGATGATGACAAACACATGTATTTAAAGGACAATGTTGGGCATTTAATTTTCTCTACAACTACAGGGTATGAGGTTTGTAAGCTCCCTCTGAGTCTGATAGTCCACAGTTGAGTTCTATTGACTCTAATACCAAGAACTATTTTTTAAGAAAAAAATCATTCTTCTTAGTAACATCAGGGTCTGAGGTTTGCAAGCTCCCCCTAAGTCAAACAGTTCCAAGGATGAGATTTGTAAGCCCCCCCTTAGTTCTATATTTAATAAAACCAAAATGACAACATTGTAACCTCCTTTGGGAACATCAAAATATGAGGTTTGTAAGCTCCTTCTGAGTCTATATAGGCTAATTCAGAGATTTGTAAGCTCTTACTTAACACTATGTACAAGAGAGTTAAAATGTGTTGCCCTTTTAACTTTATTTGGCAACACCAGAATATGAGGTTTGCGAGCTCCTTCTGGGTCTGATAAGCGAAGTCTGAGATTTGTAAGCTTTTCCTTAGACCTATGTATGAGAAATTTAAAATACGCCCTGGGCATGGTAACCATAAAAACATAAAATAAATGACAGGAAAATAAATGACCAATATATATAACTAAATAGGTACTCAATGGGTTCAGTTTCCACTTAAACACTTACTATTATTTCTCCCCCTTTTGTCACATCAAAAAGAATAAAAAGAAGAAGAAAAGAAGAAGAAAAAATATCACTAATAAATGTATCTCAAATCATCATTACAGGATCAATTTCTAAAGAGGAAAAGTAATCAAGTAATAAGAATCATTAAGGTTTGTATAGTGCATGCTTTAAAGTCTTAGTGGTTATTACTATTCCAAGAATTAAATAAGGATTAATTTTAGACTTTTGGTATCCACATAAGCCATTATAAAAGCACCCAGCTCCTAAATCATTTTCATCAATCATCTTCCTAGAGATATGGAGTCATCAACTGAGAGTCATAACACATCCATCATAACAGATGTTACAGAGAGCTCTATGAGTTTAGAAGTCTAATCCCCTCAGAGGCGGGCTACTTCTGAATCCTCTACTATTGAGCCTTTGCCCTCAACATCACTTACTTCTAAAGAGGCAACTTCAGCAGTACCTGAACAACCTTCAGAAGGAGGTTCTTCAGTAGCTTCTTTGAAGTCAAATAGAAAAAACATGAAGAGCTTAAAGAAGAAAAGAAGGGTCAACAAGCAGTTCTACCACTCACTCCCAGTCATAGAGGAGGAAGAAGAGATTGATTTTGAAAATGAAGAAGTGGTCTATGGCAACAGTAGACGTTGTTGTGCATGATATGCTCTAGCTAGGGATATCTACTAGAACCATCTTGCCCCCCCTTTTTTTATTTAAAATATTTTTGTAATCCACCAGTTTAATATCAGTGAAATAGCTTATTTTGACCAAGATTTCTTTTCAGTATGTAAGTACATTCCAGTAACTTTTCTTTAGATTTTCTAAAAGTATATTAACAAAGTGAAATTGACACAGAAACAACAGTTCAAACTAATCAACCATTAACTCATAGTTGTTCAGAGAATCTTAACTAGGTTAGACTGCTATATAACATTTCCAAGATTCATTATTATAGTACTGATAAGATTTAATCAATACTAAAATAATATTAAACTCAAGATAATGCATGTAACACGCCTATAAAAAGGACTCAAGTAAGCTTTCTTCCATCATCACTTAATCCCTAAAACACCAAGATGTACAAGCAAAAGCAAATATGGGTTCCAAAGCGAGATTTCAGGAAGGCAGCACTACTGAATGCAACAACTCAAGCAAACTAAGGCAAAGCAGCAGCTGAAGAATCTACAAGCAAGCAGACAACTTCAGAAGTGTTTTCCTCTTCAGAATCCTTTATGAAAACACACAGAAGAAGAAGATGTTCTAAATCCAGACGTAGAAACCAACTGAAGAAGGAGGCTTTGAAGTTTGCTAAGGAAGAATGGCAAGATTTCTTAGATAATCTGGACATGTCAGATGATCCTAGGGAATTCCTTAGGGCTAATCCAACAGACTAGGAAATCCAATTGTCTTGTAATAGCTTCTTTTTTATTAATGAAACAAGTTGCACAGATTGAGTCATTTTTCCTATTACTTTGAGATTCACATGAACAACACATAATTAATATTCTCAGTTTAAATTGAACACAAGCATGAAAGAACTCTGAATTTATAAATAAGAATCTTAATACAGAAATTTCAACAAAACATAAAGCATAACTATGCAGAAATCTAACATCAGAATCTTTCATAGATAACTTCAAACTTGTCTCTCCAAATCTTAGCAAAACTAGCCTCAGAACTTATGTTAACCCCCTGTTGAACAAGCATTTCAGAAATAACTCATCCAAAAGGAATGGAGAAGGCTTTTCCCTTTCGAAAAGAAGAAAGAGACCTCTTCAAATGGTCAAACATAACTTGAGGAAGATCAAATTTCAAATCTGAATTGAGAAGTAGAAGCAGATCTTTTTCAATAGGGATCACTTGATCTAAATCCTTATCCTTAGGAAATAAGTTTGAATTCAGATTCTGACTCCAAATAACAGCACCGAGAAGAAGATTTGAGACCACTGATGTATTAGACGGATCTACAAAGATACGGCAAGTAGGAAGATAGTGTTCCCAAACAAGAGTTTTGGGGATTTCTCCAATCTCCTCACAATTGATCACATTTGCAATTGCTTTAGAGGTTACTGTAATAAAAAACACCATTACTCTGGACAAAATAACACACTCTGAATTCAACTCAATAACGGAGGAATTAATCCAAAACTCTTTAACCAGACTTGGATAAGTGAACCCATAGAGCATCTCAAAGTAGCCATTCGAACCTTGTTTAGGCATAGTCTTCCAAAAGTTGAAACCAATCTTAAGTAACTCATCAAAATCCAGAAACTTTTCATTGATGACAACCAGCTGATTTAAAGAAGAATTAATTGAAGAACTCATCTCAGATTTGGTTTGATCAGCACACAAACAAGAAGAAAAGAAAAAAAAGAAGAAAAAAAGAACTGAACAAGAATCCTACAAGAATAAGAATCTTTTTAGAAAAAGGACACAATGATGTTTCACAAGACAGAGAGTAGTAACAACAGGTACCAAAAGAGAAAACACCATTACCCAAAGGTTCTTATACAACAAATATTTCAATCCCACTAGATGTGTTTCACTTTTATGAAAATTTAAGTATTATAAAAGTTTTTGGAAAACTTTTTACTTAAAATGCTATATCAGAAGTAAATAATCTTCTTCTGAATCTCAGAATCTAACAACTTTCAGAAGCTATCATCTACCACAATCTAGTAGATCTAGACTTAGACAAAGATATCATTTGTATATCACAAGTCTCTAAGATTTTATTCAGAACTAGCACTTTATCTAGAAGTATAACAGAAACATTGTATTTATATCTATACAAATGTTTCATTGAATCAAAAGATAAATCAGAAAAGAACAAGCATATCCTTTTTTTTGTTTTTCTCGGTCATACTCGATTCAGTACTCAGACTTGACCAATAGAGTCTAAGCACTGCTTTGAATGGATTCTGATTCAATGGCTGTCTAACCACTAACTTCACTACTCTCACCAAAATCAGTACCACCACTACTTGAATCTAGGTTGTTGGCTCTTCCTCCGATAAATGTTGTAAAGAACCTTATGGAATATGCCTCTGCTAATTTCCTTCATATCTATAGTAGATACATTATGATACTCATATTTCTATAAGATTGTACATGTAAGTACAAACAGATTCTTCTTTACTTTATGTCTCAACCTGGTAGAAAAATCATAAATCACTCCAGAGTATAAGTCTAGGGTGAGATATGATAAGAACAAAATCTTGTTCTAAGCAGAGTGACTAATCTCATTGTCTAGGATTAAATATTTTGAATCTAAAATTAATGACAAGCTCATAACCAAATGGTGTTAGCTATCAGAATTTGACACAAAGCAAGTCAAAGTACTATCTTAGTACAACTGACAGAACTCAAAGAGAAATTGAAGACTTCTCATAGAATTTTTTTTTAAAACAACTTCCATGATGATCCTCAATCAAGAAGCAATGGAGTTTCCTAACATATCTCCTTAAGTAACAAACTCTATAATATCTAATATTTTGAAGCAAGATAGATTTAACACCATCTCTTAATTTTCAATACTTTATTTTTATTTCAGAACGCTGTTGCTTCTTTTCATCTGCATCCTACATTAATATCAGCTTCAAAATTTTAGATATAAATATTTCAGAATCTACTAAAGTTATTCTTCTATCAACAGATACAACAATCCATTCAGGCAGTATAGAAGTTCTTCTGACAAGAAACCTAGGTTTCTTATCATTAGTCATTCGAAAGAACTTGAGCTAAATTGAGAAGGTGATTTGTTGAATAGTGTTTCATCGTCTAACTTCATTTCTTTCCTTTGAAGACTGCAAGACAAACCTTCATAACACAGCAGATTCAAGATGTAAACATCTTGAATAACTGTGATCTTAGATTTAAGTCTCAGGGCAATCTTCTCATAATTTGCTTGAAAATATCAGATGAAGTGTAATTGCTCAAGCTTCAAAAACTGATCCCCACAAATCCAAGCACACAAATTCAAATATTTTCCATGCATCACACAAATCAATGATGTTTATATACTTAGAAGTGAGATAGAGCATCTACTAGAATGCAACTACCTCTGAAGATATTTAGTATGCCTCTTCTGAGCTGGTGAAAAAGATTTCTGTTGCACCCAAAATTTGTCCTACCTTTACATAGTTTCTAGTGCCACTTTATTTTGAATGAATAAAATGACACAATTGGCAAGAGATCGTGTGTAAGAAGTTGTGAGTGTGAGAGGTTGAGAGTTCGAATCCCACCTTCGTCACTTTTTATTTTGTTTCTTTTATTTTTATTCTAACTTTTCTATTTTCATAAAAAAAATAACAAAATAGTTTTTTTTATTATTTAATTATTATTTTCGTATTTTATTTAAATTATTTTTTAAAAATATTTTTTTTTTTTACTTTTTTTCATATTATTCGTAAAAACATCCAAAAATCATAAAGTTAAAAATATTAGAAAAGGTTTTATTCTTTTTATAATATTTTTAATGTTTAGTAAATAAATAAGGTTTCAAGTTTGTTTTAATTTGTTTAAATTTTATTTAGTTTTGACTAATTCTTTAAGTTGGGCTTTAAAGTGGGCATTAGGTTAGAGTTAACCCTAATTTGTTACCTATATAAACCTGAGTTGCATTTGAGAAAAAGAGGAGAAGGAGACAAAAGAAAAAACGGTGATCGTTCTCACAACTTATCAGAAGAAACGAGGAACCCTCCTTCGTTAATCATCATCATCGCAACATAGAGAAGCTCAAGCTCTCATCATTGTCCTCCTTCCGGAACTGCTTCAAATTCCATCTCAAGAATCTGTCGCCGTTACCGTAAGTTTTTCCTAACTTTTTAGATTTAATTAATATTAAAATGAATTTTCTTAATTAATACTCCTCTTGAACAAAAAATTCTTTTTTTAGAGGTTAGTGCATTATTTTTAATTAAACCATTTTAAAAAAAAGAAATACAACAAAAGAAACATAAAGCTAACATTAAGACCTTTTATTCAACATTAAAACTTTTTTTTTAACAAGATTTAAAACTCTTTTATTAAAGTTAAAACCTCTTTTAAAGTTTTTTTCTTCCAAAATTAAAATCTTTTCTTAAAACTAAAACTTTTTTTTTCAAATTTAAACCACCTTTTTAAAATTTAAATCTAAGTTTGTAAATTAAAACCATTATTTAGTTAAAGTTACTACAAACCTTTTTAAAAATCTCTCTCTCTCTCTCTCTCTCTCTCTCTCTCTCTCTCTCTCTCTCTCTCTCTCTCTATATATATATATATATATATATATATATATATATATATATATATATATATATATATATATATATATATATATATATATATATATATATATATATATATATATATATATATAACTTATAATTAAAAACCATTTTTTATAACTTATAATTAGTTTATTTTTTTAATAACATGAAATTATATTTTTTCTGATGACTAATAATTAAAAACATTTTAATAGCTTATAGTTAGTATTTCCTTTTTTTTATAATTTATAGTTAGTAACAGTTTTTTATGATTTATAGTTAATTTAGTTTTTAATAAATTGTAATTAAAAAAACATTTAGATTTCTAATTTATGGCGTTCCTAACATTTTTTTTCTCAGTTGTATAGTTTATTGATCCTTTATTTTTTGCACTCCAATTTATAGTTGTAATTTACGCGAGGCAATCGTCGCTCTTATTTCATTATTATTCTTGCCTTTTCCATGGATGTAATTTACGCGAGGCCATGGTCGCGGTTTATTTTTTATTTCGTATTTTTTGGGGATTTGTAATTTACGCGAGTGATCGTTGCGACGCTTTCTTTACCGTTTTCTTTACTTTCCGCACTTTAATTTTGTCGTACGATATTTTGTCTGTTTGCATGATTTACCGTTAGGATTCCTTCCGAAGGAATTAGGTTTAGCCGTTTGACCGCCGAGTCAATAACCTTAATTTCAACCGTTTCAAATCCCTAATAGCCTAGGTGTCCCGCCGTGGACGAAAATGCCATTTACCCTAGCATTAGGTCAAAGAGTCGTCGTACTCTGTTTTAGGGTTTCCCGACGTGGAATCCCTAATTTCAACCCTAAATTGTCAATTAACAAATTCAATATAGAAATAGGAGTTTCAAAGACTCCACGTAAGCGTGTCCTTAAGATACGTTTATTCCCCATTGAAACCTTGACCATAGTCAAGACGTTTCTAACCTCCCTTTCGAGGGGAACTACAATTACTCTGATTCCATTCCCGTCAGGATATGTAGGCACAAGATGCAACGTCTTGCCGAGTAAACTTAGGACTAACCCTTAGGTCTTTAGGTCACTTTATCCTTTAGTTCAACATATACAGATAATAATAAATAAAATAAAAAAAGCATACAATAAACAAAAGGTTCTTGTAGAGTACTACAGAAGTTTAGGGTGCTAGTACCTTCCCTAAATTTAACCAACCTCTTACCTAGGTCTCTCCCTGCATTGTGTTTTTAATGCAAAATTAGGTTTTTCCTCTTTTGACCTTTTCCTTCGGATAAATCAAAGAGCGGTTGTGAATTAAGAATTGTGATTCAAATTAATTAATAATTTGATATCATATTTCCACCACAACAATTTCCAAGAAGATCATCTTTACACCATCAACTTCTATAGTAATACCTCTTTCAAGGATATTCTATAGATCTTCAGCAACCCTTTATCAAGACCAATGAGTTTAAAATATGTTTAGCTTTTCCATCATTTAAATTCAGTGGAATCATCCATTGAATATGGTAGGAAGAACTGTATGATATTTTTCATATGGCACTTGATTCTGTCTTGAAGAAGAAATATACTTTTCTTATTAGATCATCATTTGTGCCACTGTTAAGTGTTAAGCATAGACCAGGCTCTGATACCAATTAAAAGTGTGAAAAGTATACAAGAAGGGGGGTTGAATTATGTTTCACGTTTTCTTTTAATTTAACTTCTAATCAGAGTTTTAGAATCAGAACTAATGTTCAGATTCTGATTTAATTCATTGGCAATAGATATAACAAAAGTAAACAAAATAACAGCAGAAGACACAATATTTATCCAGGTTCCTCCATTAACTGAGAATAGTTCAATCCCTGTCTCACAAGAGATTTTCATTATAACCACTTCATGATTACAATCCCTTATGCTCCTGCACGAGTCTTCTACACTTGCTCAGACTAACTGTCTGAGACTTCTCTTGCTTAGAGCACATGTTTAAGACTTTCCTTGCTCACACCTTCTGACCGAGCCACCTGCTCTAAAGATCTTCTGGTTGAGACTTCCCCTTGTTTATAGCACATGTCCAAGACTTCTTGCTCACATCCTCTAGCCGAGCCACCTTCTCTTCTGGCCATCCAGACAAAGACTTCCTTGCTCAAGCAGCACTTGAGACTTCCTACTCAAGCCCCTCAGACGAAGACTTTCCCTTGCTCAATCAGACTAGCTGAGTAAGACTTTCAGAACTCAAGCACTTAAGCAATGAGACTTGCGTGGCTTAAGCATATTGGCTTAAGACTTGTTGCTTGAATCCCAATGAGACAAGACTTCTGCTCAAGAACATATCAAAAGACTTTGATCTAAACTAATTAAGGCTCAGCAAACTAGAGAACAAGGTGTACATGATACAAGCATCAGAGGTACGGGAAACCACCATAACAAAGACCTAAAGCTCTTAAGATTTATAAGATAGGAACCTGCTTAAATAAAACACACATCAAAAGTGTGTTCAATGTAAAACACACATCAAATAAACCATTGTTCTTTCAATACTTTTTTATCATCAAAACTAAAATAGAATATGTCATGAACAAATCTTGTTCTAACAAGCTCTAATTTAGAAGTAAGGACCGAGAGCGAGTAACTAATTTTAGTAATGGGATCAGTGAAATGTTATTGATTCAGTAGTGGGGATCAATGACGATTATGGTAGGATCTGGTTCAGAATAAGGGACCAAGAGCAAGTATGAACGAAAATCAGTAACATAACTCTGATTTCCAAATTGGTGCCACACATATTGAGTCGAGATTCTTGGTTACATTGCATACATAAAAGTATTGTGAGTTGTTTCATTATTGTGAATATGTGATGTGTTTGTTGATTTTTGTGAAAATTCTACCCTTGCTATATTTTTCACCATTAATATATTTGAGCATATTCTCATTGTTGTTTGTTTGTTGTGGTGGCTTTACACTAATGTTTGCAGATACTCAGGTAGGGACTGAGGAGCCTTAGAAGCTATCGTGTGGAATATGGCTTATGCCTTCTTCATTTATCTCTTTTCACGTTTTGTTTAGTACTTGGTGCCGTTCTGATAATGTAATACTAGGACGGGGTCGTTGTTTATTTTATTCCGCTTATTGTTGAGTTTTTATTCAACTAATTGTTTTATTTCAATTAAATAAATTTCTATTTTTAACACCATGAAGAGATGTTTTTAAATGTTTTAAATTCCATTGCAATATGTTAAATGATGAACGATGTTTATGTTGAGAATATGTGACATCCTTTGGTTAAAAATATACTCTAATCATGTTATATAATGCGCTTGGGGATTTTAGGATGTTACATAAGCCATGCACTTAATATTTTTAGAAATCAATAACCTAATATCAATTGATCCATATTTTGAATTTCCATCACAACCTGACATCTTTTCAGAATAAGTTTTGAATGATTAGAGGAAGATTCTAGTGTTTGAACTATGAAAGAGGCCTATGCTTTTGGCATTGGGGGCATTTTCCTAGTGTGCAACCTCAATGGTTTCCCCTTCGCAATTACCCACTCAGCCCCAAGTTGACAAAATCCTTCTTTCATCCTCTCACAAATGGTACATGTCATGCGAAAATCCCTTATATTTTTATTGATACACTTAGGAGGAGGTTGGAGATGAAGTAGATAATTAATTTTAGCAATGCTATAATCAATACATTTATCTGGCACATTAGAAATGTAGTATTTGAATAGACGCAAGACATCATCAACATAAAACTCGAGCACAATAGACTTATGGGTTTCCTTTATCAAGCTATTGAACCTTGTCCAACATCTCTCTTCTAGCATGATGATTAATTATTCATAGCCTTCCAAGTCTTGAATATCCAATTCTCTCTCACTCACAACCTTGAAATCTTTTACCTTGAGATATTTTTCGGCGTGAGCTTCAGTGAAAAATCTGTAATTTGAAAAAAGATGATTCTCGTGAACTTTTTCACCTGCATGTTGAAGGAGAACCTAGAGGGATTCAGGAACATGTTGTACTTCCTAACTTATTGCAAGAAGTCCTCCAAGTCAGCGGAATGACTATGTCTTTCTGAGGTCTTTACTATCGTGTCTTCGACATAGACTTCTAAATTCTGCCCTATTTGTTAGGAGAATACGACGTGTATGAGTTGCTGGTAGGTGATGCCTGCATTCTTGAGAACGAAGGGCCCATGCCCTTATAATAGTATTTGATGTGGTTTGACATTGACACAGTCATACATACATCAAGGGGATCCATTTTAATATGGTTGCATCTTTAGTAGGTATCCATGAAGATCAACATCTAGTAGCTTGGGGACTTACTACAGATGATCAATATCTAGAATGCGATAAGGGTCCTTGGGGTAGACTAATTTGAGGTTGGTGAAATCCACGCACATACGCCATTTTTTTATGCTTTCTTTACTAGGACCACATCGGCTACCCAGGTTGGATACTTTACTTAAGTTGTGAAACTGTCACTTGATAGCTTATTTACCTCCTTGTCAATAGAGGCTCTCTTCTCCTTCCCTACTTTTTGATTTTTTTGTAATAATGGTCTCATAGAGGGGTTGACGACGAGGTGATGGTACACCATTCTGGTATTATGCTTGACATGTTAGAGGGGACCCAGGCGAACAAGTCATCATTTATAATGAGTTAGTCGACTAATTCACGCTCTTCTTCTTCAAAAAGAGAAGTTTCTATCTTGGTCACTCGGTGAGCCAAAGGACTTATTGAACCTCCTTGATCTCCTTTGTAGGCGTGAGTCTCTCATTCTCCATGCCCAATCTAGGGTCCCAGATCGTGTTGTATATGTCATGTGCTTTAGTAAAGGGCAAAACCTCATGGGTGACATCCTCTTTCCCTATCACCAAGCTACTCTGGTAACATTCTTGGGACTTTCTCGGTCTCTTCAAACTATCTCGACTCACTCGTTGGGTGGAGGGTATTTCAGGACCTGGTATTGGATGGATATAAGTTCCCCTAACAAGT
The DNA here is from genome assembly GCA_963859935.3 of Lathyrus sativus. Classification (NCBI taxonomy): domain Eukaryota; kingdom Viridiplantae; phylum Streptophyta; class Magnoliopsida; order Fabales; family Fabaceae; genus Lathyrus; species Lathyrus sativus. The sequence goes on from OZ012736.1 coordinate 490,078,128, forward strand.
TGATGGATAACATTCCGTGGGTGACATTATAGAGCAATGAGGCATCAATTACGAGGTAATTCACTTCAGTCTCCTTGGAATCTACTCCCATATTACATGTCATTTAGAAGGTTATGTGACCCCTTACTTACACATGTTCACCTTACAAGCCTACTGGTGAATCTGGGAACACCTTAAACATGACGAGATTGAGATGGAGCTTTTGGAAGGTTTTCCACAATAGGATGTCAGCTTAGCTTCCTAGGTCTACCAGTACTCGTTAGATATCTCAATTACCATATTATACAATAATGTCCATGAGGTTGTTGTCATTATGGTAGACTCTGATGGCATAAATTTTAGAGAAAGTGATGATAGTCCATGATATTCTACACTTGGATTTGGAGAGTCTTAGCAATATTACATTTGTAATCAGCACCTTCCTAGCGTGTTTCCCTAGTGTGAGTGCCATTGTACTTGCTAAAAAGTAAATATGTGTGGCACTCATATGCTAATACAAGTGGTCAGAGGCTTTAAAGAATTTTCAATGGTTTAGGAAAAACTCACAGTGGTGAGAAGCCTTATTTTGAAGTGATTTCACTAAGGGGATAACAAGTTCACGAGCCTAAGAAACTTTTTATTTCAGGTTATTTTCATTGCATGTATTTTGAATATGCCTTTAATCCTCAGGTTGAGGTATTTATAAAGGCGTATGAGCCATATTTTTAGTTTTTTTTTTTGGAATTACAACCACTCACACTCACATAATAATGGTAGTGGACCGTTGAAATCCTTTTTTTTTTAAGGAGACACGAGTTATTTCCTTAACTCTTTTTTTCATTATTTTTTTATAAAGACATGTCATTTTCCATGTTTCCCTTTATTGGATTAGTGGGAGCGTCAGGGGCGATATCATCTCCCTCGTGGACTATAGGATTCCATCGCCCTTTGTTGGAGATATGATCTCTTCACCTTATTTAAGTCTTAGTAAATATATCACTACAACTATGAAAATATCTAATATGTAGTTATCAAATACATAAAATTATAAGGATCTATGAATCTCTATATAATATTTTAAATTAATAATATTTTGAAATAAAATATAAAATTAAAACTACAAATTTATTATATTGATAACATTGAAAAGGTTAAAAAAAGAAATAAAATTCATATGACTCTTGAGTGGAGTAGAAATCCATAACATGTCATTCTCATCAATATGAAGATGTTTAGAGGAGAACATTGTTAGCATCATCACCATAAATATTAGATGGGGCATCATAATCTTGAAATAATTGTACTTTATAATTGGGGTGATCATCATAAAGAATTATGAGCTCTTTAAAAGAGAGGTTGAAATATGAAAATCCTAGCAACATTAATCTTGTCTGCATTCACTCCACCAAACACATGTCCTCCAGATCCAAAGAGAAGAATATATATATATATATATATATATATATATATATATATATATATATATATATATATATATATATATATATATATATATATATATATATATATATATATATATATATATTATGGATCATATTAATAAATTGAGGAGGAACATGGCTATAACTAGAATTAAATACACTTCAATTAAAGATAAAAATAAGGGTGCACTATTATTTGCCATTATTGAGAATATTTTTTTTGGTGAGAAAGAGATTAACATAATTGAGGATAAGTTTTTGTGAGAAATATATTAACAATATGATAATAATGTATTTATAATTACTTGAAAAATATTACAAACTATAAATCATTTTTAAAATTATATATTCTAGTTAACACGATACATTATATAAGTGATTATTATTATTTATTTGGCTTACTTTTGTAAAAAAAATAAAATAAAATAAAATTATATATATATATATATATATATATATATATATATATATATATATATATATATATATATATATATATATATATATATATATATATATATATATATATATATATATATATATATATATATATATATATATATATATATATATATATATATATATATATATATATATATATATATATATATTCTAGTTAACACAATACATTAAGCTAATTAAAACATAGAATTTAAAATAAATCATTTGATTTAAACATGATATAAAATTGAATTTCATATTATATTTTAAAGATACTTATAAATTAGGAAAAATAAATTTAATTTTCATGAAGCTTCTAGAAAAAAGAAAATATATTTTTCTTTCTAACTTGTTATATATCATTAAAATATAATAATAAAACTCAATTTACTATATTATTCATTTTCATCTATGTTTATCTCTTTAGATTAAACTAATAAAATGTTTGTTTAAGTTGATGATAATAAAAAGATAGACATATGATTTAGAGAACATTGAGAAAGCCATTAAAATACCTCCATTTGAAAATATAAATATTTTAAAAAAGTTCAAGAAAAATATTTTCTTATTGATAATTATTATAACACCTCCATTTTGATGAAAAATATTTTTCCTCAAAACTCTGACTCGCCATATTTAACATCCTCTAAAATTTTGCATGAAAATAATTAAATACCATGAATCTCTTCAGTATGGATTTATAAGACACAAATACAATAATAAGGATCTATAGATCTCTCTATAAAACTTTAACTTAATAATCTCTTAAAATAAAACATAAACTAAAAATTACAAATTTATTTTATTGATAACATTGAAAAGAGTTCAATGTGGTGGTGGTGGTGATGCTGAGACATCTTATATTTTCTCTTAGATCCCACTATGTTAGAGGAGGTACTCAATAGTGTGGAAATTCTCATATGAATGTTTTGTAGAGATTCATTATGATAGAAAAATGAGAGTGCACTACTGTTTACCATTAATGAGATTTTTTTTTTGTGAGAAAGAGATTAACAGTATTGAGATAAGTTTTTGTGAGAATATTAACAATGTGATAGGGTATTTATAGTTATTTTGAAAAAGATTACATAGCTATAAATTATTTTTAAAAAATTATTAGACTTTTAAGATAAAATTAATTTTTAGTTATTGTAGTAGATAAATAGATAAATGTAGTGAAATTTAATAAATAAAAGAAAATTAGTAAGGGAAAAATATAGCATAGTTATGTTAAAATTTTCAAATGATAATTATTTTGAGACAAATAGAAGTGTAAATTTAACTATTATAACAATGACTAAGTAGTTTCTTTACCAACTTTGTACCTAAATTACAAAATAATAGACAGACCATTTTCTCATGTATTTTCTTATTTGACTCGTTTGTGTTTAAGTGATTATTATTTATTTATTTATTTGACTTATTTTTATAAAAATATATTCTAGTTAAAACGATGCATTATATAAAATAACTAAAACATAGAATTTAAAACAAATCATTCTGTTTAAACATGGTAAAAAAAATTGAATTTCATAATATATTTTATAAATATTTATCTAATTATGAAAAAAAAATCATTTTCTTATTCTAGAAGCTTCCAGAAAAAGAAAAATATATTTTTATTTCTAATTTAATAAATATTTTTAAAATTATAAATTTCAATTACGTATATTTATTTATTCCCGGCTATGCTTATCCCCTTATACATAAAAACTAGTAAAATATCCGTGCTCCCGCACGAGTAAAATTATTTGATATGATATAAAAGATATTCAAATTTATATATAAATTTAGTACAATATAAAATGTATTTATATACGTATTTAAATTTGAAATTAGCAATGATTATATAAATTTAATTGTATTAAAATATAAATAAAAAAAGAACTCGTGAGATAAAAAAAGAATATTTAATATTTAAAAATAAGAATTTTATCTTTCAAATTAAGGTAATTATTTATTAATATAAAATATGTATTGTGCTAGTAGTGACCCGTGAAATAAAAAGTTTATTTGATACAATGTAAATGTATTTATATAAATATGTAAATTTGAAATTAGTTACTTAATTTTAAAATGAAAAATATTTATATAAACTCAATTGTATCAAATAATATTGCAAAAAGGAAAAAATGACTCGTGAGATGAAAAAATGACTCATGATAAAAATAAAATAGAAATTGTATTGATAATAACCCGTGAAATAAAAATATTGATATGATATAAAATATATTTAGATACAAATGCAAAATTTAAAATGATTTACTTAATTGTAAAATAAACAATAATCATATAAATTTAATTGTATCAAAAGAAGAAAAAAATAAAAATAATTGTTGATTAAAATAAAATAGATGTGTTGAAAGTAACTCATGAGATAAATAAAATTTTAATTTTATTAAAATTAAAAAAAATGATTAATAGTATTTTTAGTGATAATAAATAGATAGAAAAAAATTAAAATAAAAGGGAAAAAGTGTGGGAAAAAGAAATGTGAAAAAAATTTGAAATTTAAATGAAAAAAGAAAATGAGTGTCACTTGTCATGTTGTAATAGTAGATGAGAATGAGAAAAAAGTAAATATTAATTTATTACTAAAATATCCTTTTGGTAGTGTAAATAATTTGTGATGAAAAGATAATTTAGAGAATTCATACAATTGAATTTGTATATATAGATAGTAGAAGATAAATGTATGTTTAAATTTATGATAGTAAAAGAGTAGGCATATGGTCAAAAGCACAATTATAAAGCCAAAATAAATCCTCAATTTAAAAATAAGTATTATATTTTAAAAAGTACACGAAATTTTTTTTATGGATAATTATTATAAAGAATGTGATGTAATACCTAAATTAAATATGCATTTAAAATTGTATTAATTAAAGTATTTTAATTTGGTACCGAGGACATTCGTAACTATCAAAATGACATCTCAAGGTACAAAACTACATAATATACTAGGTATACATAATGGATAATGAATCAAAATGCTAAATAGAGATCACACAAGAAATACAAAATGCATAACAAAATCTTCACTCCCTTAGGTCATTTTCCTTTTGCCTTTGCCTCGTCATGAGTTACATGAAATCACTACTACAGAAATGATTTTTGGCAGCGTAGAAAAGACATCGCTTTTTACAAAAGCACTGCTAAAGAGTTAGGAAAAAAAAGAAAAAAAATAAAAGACTTTAGACAACGCTTTAAGAAAAGCGCTGCTAAAGGTGACAATTATGGTTAACAATAGAAAGCGATTTACAAAAAGCGCTGTTAAAAGTAGGCCCTACGAAAGCGCTTTTAGAAAGCGCTGCTATAAGTGTAATCTACGAAAGCGCTTTTTGAAAGTGCTGCTATAGGTCCTGCCTAAGGCAGACATTATAGAGCGCTTTTACAAAAGCGCTGCTAAAGAGGGTACAAAAGAAAACGCTTTTATAAAAGCGCTGCTATAGGTCCTGCCTAAGGCAGACCTTAAAGAGCGCTTTTATAAAGCGCTGCTAAAGACCATGAAAAAACGCTGTTATAGGTTTAAGTAGCATAAAATTAAAAAATCTCAGCATTTTTCATAAAACAGAACATTCGTGGTTTTTCTTTCTTTCCCTCCCGCGCATAGAACCCTAGTCATAAACGACAACTTTCGTCCATTGCTTCCGTCCGACCGCCTCCTTTTGTCACCGTCTGTCCGTTTTGACCGTCATCTTCGTCCTCCGCCTCCGTCCGTCCGTTTTGACCGTCATCTTCGTCCTCCACCTCCACTGTCAGCGTATTCCCACCATTTTTAAGGTATGTCAAGTTTTTTAAAAATGTTTTTGATGAAAACAAATAATGTTGTTCCATGTTAGTGTTGTTGTTGATGTTAAAATGACAATGTTGATGGAAACATTGTTGTTGTTCTTCTTCTTCTAATGTGTAGTCTGTACAATACATTGATGTTAAAGGTTTTCACGTGGTGCTTTAACTTTTCAATGTTTATGCCTCTAAAAAAATTTGCCACATTTTTTATGCATCATTTGTATTTTTGATTAAATTCGGCTATGATTAGATATTATCCGCGCTTCTGAGTTTTCACCATGAAGTATATCGGAAAAAATGGTTGAATTTCTTGATATGAGCCAAATTTAATTTCATAAGACTATTCTCTGTATTTTTGTATTTTATTTAATTTACTGAAATTAGGTTTCAATTTTTTCTAACATTTGGCTATGATGACAATTTAATCAGCTTTATGCCAGTTCTGCTTCAGAAAAATCATGATTGATAGAGCTGTAATTTATCATGAGCTTTGTGTATTACTACCTAAAGTATTTCTGATAATTTTAAAAAATTGTTGAACTATATATGTGTATGATTGTTAATTTTAGGTTTTCAAGAATTATTTAATGTTGATGATGTTATTAATTTTGCCTGCTATAGGGGTTACCTGTGTAGAGCAAGATTGTGATCGTTTTCAAGAATCATACTGTGTAGTTCTAGAAGTTGGTGATTTCACTACAGGTGCTACAGGTATTCACTGTTTTTGTTTAACTTTTTTAGTTTAGTTTAGCCTACTTAATTAGTATGGATAAAAAATGGATGTCTTCTAATCGATTGTCAAAAGAGTACGAGAATGGGGTATCAAAATTCGTTAAGTTTGCTGTTGAACACACCAAAGACCCCAATAGGATCACATGTCCTTGCTTAGGTTGTTGTTATGGGTGTCAGATTGACGCAGTTCAGTTGGAATCTCATTTAATGAGACATGGAACTGATCGAAGTTATACATGTTGGACATTACATGGTGAGATAAGTAACGAGAATGTCGAACCGGGGGATAATACGACCTATGCTTCAAAGGACAATGGCAGGGATACGTATGATTGTGATCGGGTCGAAGAGATTGCAGAAGCACTTGAAGAAGATCTTCAGGATTGTCCCAAGATGTTTGAGAGGTTTGTAAGCGATGTAGAGAAACCGTTGTATAAAGGTTGCACTACTTTCACAAGATTGTCTGCGGTATTAAAGTTGTACAACTTAAAGGCGGGTAATGGATGGTCGGATAAAAGTTTCACAGAGTTGTTAGCCCTACTACAAGATATGCTTCTGGAGGATAATGTTCTTCCCAATCGAACCTATGAAGCTAAAAAAATGTTATGCTCTATTGGCATGAGCTATGATAAGATACATGTTTGTCCAAATGATTGCATTTTGTTTCGAAATGAATATGCATCATTAAACGAGTGTCCTAAATGTAGTGTATCTCGGTATAAGAAAAAGTTGTCACTAGCAAAAGTCTTATGGTATTTTCCTATAATTCCGAGATTTAGACGCATGTTTCATAGTGAAACAAATGCAAAACACTTGACTTGGCATGCAGATGATAGAATTATAGATGGGAAGTATTGACATCCGGCAGATTCACCACAGTGGATGAAAATTGATAATGAGTATCCTGATTTTGGAGAAGAAGCTAGAAAACTTCGCTTGGCATTATCGACTCCGCATGGTCTACAAAGTATCTCACATTCCACATGGCCTGTAATTATTATGATTTATAACCTACCTCCATGGCTATGTATGAAGCGTAAGTACATGATGCTATCTATGTTAATTTCTAGCCCTAAACAACTAGGGAATGACATAGACGTATACTTGACACCTTTAATCGAAGACTTAAAGAGTTTGTGGGAGAACGGTGTGGAGGTTTATGATGGATATAGGAAAGAAAGTTTCAATTTGAGGGCGATGTTGTTTGGCACAATTAATGATTTTCCCGCATACTGAAATCTATCGGGGTATAGCACTAAAGGTCAATGTGTGTGTCCTATCTGTGAAGAAAACACAGATTGGACGCGATTGGAATTTGGTTAGAAAAGTGTCTTTCTTGGTCATCGTAGATTCTTAAATTCTAATCATCACTATTGTGGGTGGAGAAAAGCATTCAATGGAAATTCAGAACAAGGTAGAGCTTCACCTACATTGACCGGCGACCAAATTTTTGAAAAGGTGAAAGATGTGAGTAATAAGTTTGGCAAGCCTTTTGCTCATACGCTTGCCACGCGTGGGTGGAAGAAGAGGTCAATTTTGTTTGAGTTGACGTATTGGAAGTCGTTGTATGTAAGACATTTTCTTGATGTTATGCATATTGAAAAAATGTATTTGAAAGTGTTATTGGTACGTTACTCAATATACAAGGAAAGTCTAAAGATGGTCTTAAAGAAAGAAAGGACTTGGTAGCAATGGGAATAAGAAATTAATTAGGACCCTTGAAGAAAGGAAATCGAACATATCTACCACTTGCTGCTTATACTTTATCTAGAAAGGAGAAAAAGATATTGTGTAAGTTTCTGAGTGAAGTTAAAGTTCCAGAAAGATACTCTTCAGATATTAGAAGACTTGTTTCTATGAAAGACCTCAAGTTAAAGAGTTTAAAGACACATGATTTCCATGTTATAATGGAACACTTTCTACCAATAGGTATACGTTCTATTTTTCCATAAAAAGTGAGAAGGGCAATAACTAAATTGTGTTTTTTCTTCAGGTCAATTTGTAGTAAGGTGATCGATCCTGCGATCTTACCAACATTGCAAAAAGAAATAGTTATTACTTTGTGTGAGCTTGAAATGTATTTTCCTCCATCATTTTTTGACATAATGGTACATCTAGTTGTTCATCTCGTGAAAGAGACACAATTGTGTGGACCAGCTTATATGAGATGGATGTACCCTGTTGAACGTTATATGAAAATATTGAAAGGGTATGTGAAAAACCGAAGTCGACTAAAGGGTTGTATTATTGAACAATACATTGTTGAAGAAGCGATTGAGTTTTGAACTGAATATTTGTCCAATGTTCAATCCATTAGCCTCCCAAAATATCATGTTGTTGAAAAAATAGTAGGAAAACAGTTAATTGGAAATAAAGTTGTGACAATTTCAAGGGATGAACGGGAGCAAGTGCATTTGTATGTTCTGCACAATAACATTGAGGTTGAGCCATATGTTGAAATGCACAAGGACGTTCTCCGAGGTTTAAATCTGAATAGAAATGAAAATTGGATAGTACGTGAGCACAATCGAAGTTTTATAACATGGTTCAAGGATCATATTTTTTTCAAAGTTTTATTTTGATCCCGCTTCAATAACAGAAAGGTTGAGATGTTTAGCATATGGTCCAAGTTTGCATGTGTTTTATTATAGCGCATACACAATTAATGGATACACATTTTATACCAAAGAACAAGGTGATAAAAGTACAATGCAAAATAGTGGTTTCACCGTGCTTGCCGAAGCAATGCACATTTCAAATGTGAAGGACTTAAACCCCAAATATGCGAATCTGTCGTATTTTGGGGTTATCGAGCGCATTTGGGTGTTTGATTATGAGAAGTTTCAGATTACTATCTTTGGATGCAAGTGGGTTAAAAATAATAGTGGCATACGAAACTCAGGATTTTTGCAAGTGGATCTTAATAAGGTGGGGTACAAAGATGAGCCTTTTATTCTAGCTCACGCAAGCTAAACAAGTGTTCTATGTCACTGATCCGACAAGTATGAAATAGTCTATAGTTCTTTTTTCCAACAAAGTAATCGATGATAACATTCGAGATCAGGTTGATGTTGATGTTGAGAAGGAATCTTATATTAGATGATCAAGATGAGCATATTAGAGCGAATGAGTCATATATTAGAAATGATCATAACGAGGGAATTTGGATCAATCCATACGTCCGTGTTGTTAAGAGACAAGTAAACCACGTTCCAACGAAGAAAAGAAAGAGATGTTATTGACAAAGGTGCTTATAATATTACATATTGTCTCATTCAATAAAATTACATATTTATATCATGCAATAAAATTATATGTTATGTCATTCAATAAAATTATATATATGTTTTTCTTATTTATATATTTCTTATGTATATATATATTACAGTGTCCTCGTTAGCGCAATGGGATTGATTGCGGATATTTTGTATTGCGCTTTATGAAGGAAATTATTCACTCGGGACAAATAGATATTCCAATCATGGTATGGATAAATTCATAAGTTATATGATTTATTTTAATAATTAACTGATATGTCATCTGAGTAATTAGTTTTAAAACTAAATCGTGCATGTTCTATTATATTATGTAGTACTTTGATGAATTCAAGTGTGGTACTTACTCGAAAGCAGGATTGGAAGAAATTAAGGAGGAATGGTGTCAATACATTCTTGAGTTGAGAATTGTATAAGGTATATGTATCATCAAATATTGATGCGGGATAATAATATTTCTGGAAGTCGTATGTATTTGTAAAGTTATCGGTTTTGTAATTATATGTAAAGTAACTGTATTTGTGAAGTTGTTCTGCGGATCGGCTTGTGTTGAATCATATATAAGCAGGTTTATGTGAATTACAATGATTATGGCCAAAGTGTTGAATTACAATGTATATATAAGGCCAAAGTGTTGAATTACAATGTATATATAAGGCCAAAATGTTGAATTAAAGGCCTGAATTATAAGTAGGTGAATGTAATTGTTATAAGCAAGTTTATCAAAAAAAATATAAAAAAAGTGATTATTTAATTTTTTTTTTAAAACGTGAAGAATAGACAACACTTTTAAGTAAAAGCGCTGCTAAAGGGGGGGGGGGGGGGAGGGGGAATAGGCAGCGCTTTTCAGAAGCACTGCTAAAAGGGGGGGGGGGTGATAAGGTCTTATTTGGCGTAGTGAATATTTAACATGAGGTGAGATACACATATTTCTGTGGAGTCTTAGCTAAACTTGAGTCCACGCAGCCTAATGTTTCAAACAATATACTCGCATTCTAATACTATACTTGCATATTTAGGTAATGGAACAAATGAACGAAGCTCTTATTGTTCCTCATAGTAAGTAACTATCGATTCCCTGGCTACACGGTGTTGCACCCCAAAATTTGACCAACCGGGTGTCGCACTTGGCTCGATGTTTCGACGCATAACCGCATTCGCATCTGCATATCGCATACATTGCATTGCTCATTTGTTTTGATTTTATCAGGGATCACAGCTCCCGTCTCGTGTTTCAGGTGTTTTTGATCAGTAGAATCGTATTTTTGGGATATTTCGGTGCCCGTTTATTTTTACCGATTATTTTCGTGTCGTTCGGTGCTCATTTTATCCCTCTGGGAATTGTGATGATTTTTCTGGATTTTATAGGATTTTTTAGGGTTTAAATAGTTTTTAAATCAATTTTTAGGATTTAACAGAATTTTTTAATAGATTTTAATATTTTTAAATCAATTTTTAGCATTTTATAGAATTAAATAGATTTTTAAATTCATTTTAGGATTTAATAGGTTTTAATAGATTTTTAATACTTTTAGATAATGTAGTTTTTAGAAATTTTAATATTTTTTAAAGCATTTTTCATTTTAGAATAATATAGGATTTTCTAGAATATTAATATGATTTTTTAAATAGTTTTAATATAGTTTTAATTCTTTTTTCAGAATATTGAATTTAAATAGAGTTTAAATAAATAATAGTCTTTAATAATTTTTAGATTAGTAGATATTAGGGTTTTTATTAGGGTATTATTAGTGCAGTTAAATAGGATTAATTGGTGAGTAGTTTTAATATTGTTTTTCAGTTTTACAGTTTTTCTATGCATTTTCATATTGGGCCTTAGTTCTCTTTCGCAGGCCCAGTAAGGGTGTTTTTGTCCAGAAAATATGCAAAAGGTCCAAATAATTCAGTTCGTCCATCAGCAGCCCAATGTCCAGAAAATGTCCAGCGTCTTCCACAGTTTTCCAGCTTCTTCTGGAAGCTTCCAGATCAATCCAGCGAACTCATCAATATAAAAGCCAGCAAGCTACCACGTGTCCAGGGGAGAGGACCCACTTTTCGCGTCCACGCTACGCCACCCGTACCACCCATTATCTCTCCGCTGCCACCTATCCTCCCTCTCTCCGCATGTGTGCCACGCGGCACTCCCTAATCGCCACGCGTCCTACCTAGTGGCACTCTTCCCGCCGGCCATGCAAACACGTCGGAGCTCATCACCGGCGAAATCAAACAACTTCTCACGGCGGCAAACTCACCGGAGGAAACACCAGAAACTTCAACGTCCACCAAAAAATTCTTCAGATCGTTCATTCGTTCTCCCAATCTTCATCCAACTCCAAGAACACTCTTCGTGTTCATCAAGATTTTGCAGAAATCCGTAACAACCTCCAAGATCCGTTCAAGAAGTTTCCAGAGATCTTGATTTGCATGTTCATAGATTTCCTCAAGAACTTCATTGTTCTTCATGGATGTTCATCAACCGTTTCCAGATTTCGTCAACGCATCCAAGAACCTTCAAAGAAACTTAAGAACACTCATCGCATTCTCCAGATTTCCTTTGACCAAACGAACGCAAATCTATGAACAAATCCTCGTCGAATCTTCGTCTTCTTCATGAAGATCTTCCAAGATCCATCAGTAACCGTGAAAACTCGTCGTCTTCCAATCGAACCATGAACTCTCATCCGTTCCATACATTTTCAGATCTACAATGGACGGATCAACATATTCAGCGAACAATCTCCAGACTTACGAACCAACGCCTTCGACATTTGTGGATCTTCAACATACGAATCCAAAATCTCCTCACGAACATCTCCTGGTATCGTCCTTCACCATTATTTCATGCTGATTTGGTTTGATTATCTGATTTTACGAGTGGTATTGATGCTTGAAGAAAGCTAAACGAAGAGGGATAAAGGTTCTGGTGTTGATTGGAGGTGATTTGGGAAGAAAAAGCGATTGTAAGATTTGAAGCAGACAGAGTTAGAGATTGAGAGAGGTTTCAGGTACGGAGGTCTAAGGTGGAGACGGAAAGATTGGAAGAGGACGGTGGCGAAGAGAGAAAGGTAGAGGGACCTAGGGTTTCTGAGTGTGGAATGAGAGAGGAGGTTGAGACCATCGGACCAGGTTTGGTTTTGGGCCCAAAGCCCATTGGTTTTTTCGGTCTTGCACCCCAGTGCACCGTGGCACCCCCCGTTTTTTTTTTTTTTGTTTGGTTCAGTTGTGGTTCACGATTGGGCTAAGCCCAATCTATTTTCTGCATATAACCCCTGTAACAACATACCCCCCAGCCCCATTTTCTTGTTTCTTATTATTCTTTTTTTAAGTGTTGTGGAAAAAATAATAGAAAATAAAAAAGAAATATATTTGAAAAAAAGAAAGAAAAAAATAGAGATGAAAAGAAAATATTTTGAAATAGAAAAAAGAATTGATTTGAAAATAGAAAGATAGAAAAAAAATGTGAAGAAAACAATATAAAAAAATGTGAGAAAAGAAATAAGAAAAGAAATAAAGAAAAAGAAGAAAATATGAGAAAAGAAAAGGAGAAAAAAAAAAAAGAAAAAATATTAAAGTTTCGATTTAATATTTTTCAAGCATTTCTTTTAGGGATATTTTCATAGATTTTATTTTTCGACTTTTAGGACAGCTTAGAGGCCCATTTGTTAGGGGGCCATTTTCACTCGATTTTTCAAGATAGAATAGGATAGCGTTTCCTAGGAGATTTATTTCGATATTCAACCCATTGTAATCATTTTTCAGAGATGAATAAAACGAGATTTGAGCTGTGGTCCGATAGTAGCCGAACTACAGCTGCTCTGATTCTTCGTTCCAGACGAAGATATGTAGGCATAGGATGCGATATCCTAGCGAGCACACTAAACGACTAACTTTTGTTCTCTCGCGGCTGTGCGATCGAGACTTTCCCGCTGACGATTAATTGAGTAAACCCTTTTTCTCTCTTGCCCAAGTGCATTTGAGACTCTAGTTGTGACCATAGGTTCCCGACCCTGTGAAACCAGTTGTTTTTCTCACTGCTGTGTGAGAATGTTTGTTTAGCCGTAGTTAGTCTGAACTACGCAAGGCTCTGATCTTCCATCCCGTGGAAGTACGTAGGCACAAGACGCGATGTCTGGGCGAGCCAATTTTCCCCGTAGTCCCGAACTACGTTGACTCTGACTTTCTCTCTTGAGAATACGTAGGCATAGAGTGCGATGCTCTATCGAGTCAATTCCCTTCCGTTTAGATTTAGCAGCCGTAGATAAGATTGTTTTGCATCCAGTAGACAACCCAAGCAAGCGTGGATCCCGTCGAGTACGACGGACGTGAGGGGTGCTAATACCTTCCCCTTGCGTAACCGACTCCCGAACCCAGGCTATGGTTGCGATGACCATACCTTTTCCCCGTTTTTGCGAGGTTTACTTCGAGCGTTTCCTTTCCCGCTCTGAGGGATAAATAACGCACGGTGGCGACTCTTCTGTCAGCCGGCGCCGATTTTCGCAGTAGCGACAGCTGGCGACTCTGCTGGGGACTCCAACGGTTCCCTTCGCCTGAGGTTTTTTCCTGGCTGTTTGGGGCAATCCCCAGCAGCTGGCGACTCTGCTGGGGACTCCAACGGTTCCCTTCGCCTGAGGTTTTTTCCTGGCTGTTTGGGGCAATCCCCAGCAGCTGGCGACTCTGCTGGGGACTGCGATAGTTCCCCATGCATGTGGGATCCAACGTCCCTCGAGAGAGTCAATCCTAGCGCTTGTTTGCTTGTCTATTAGGTGTTTATTTATCGATATTATCTATTGCTGTTGGGCTGTTACGGGTGTTCTATGATTGAGATAAGCCGGACCTGGGCTCGAGTATGAGTATACACCTAGATATAGTTGCGGAGAAGTAGTAGACGAACCTGTCTGCTGAGCAGGCGCAGTTCCCTACGAAAATTCGCACTCGGACGAGATTCTTGCAGAGGTGCTCCTTTCCGGTCCTGAGGATCTGAGGGGAGTCCAGACGTGAGGATTGTCGACTCTGGGAACCGATCAATTGGAAGTTAGCTAAGTGAGGCCTCTTCATGAGATGACGATGCCACTCCTTCTGGGAATCGTATCATTCCTCATGAAAGTCTGTGACGCTGACAACCGCATAGGATGCCGTACCTTGTCAGATATAGGTCCACACCTGTGAGTGGGGGGGTTTTTTGTGCAGGAAACTTGACTTCCAACCTACCCGTTATTCTGGTCTTCTTTTCAGGGAACGTCTCCGTCAGCAGCGCAGCAGTATTCAGATTTTGTGTGGGGGCTGTGGTCCCGTTGTTTGCTGCATTTTGCATATCATATGCATATCAGTGTTGCATTGCATATCATCTTCCAGCTAGCCAGAGTTCTGATCCAGCCTTTGTTTCCTGAAGGTGATTACCCGGAGTTTGGATTGAGCAGCTGTTGATTGTCAGAAGACCTACCTAGGGGTTGAGTAGATTTGAGCAGAATCAAGTGTCAAAGTCAGCTGAAGATTATTGGTAGCCATGTCTGAAGGCAATTTCCAGTCTCCTAACACCCTGACAGGGTTCACTATGGCGTCCAACCCTCTGTATGACTCTACGGAAGACTTCCCGCAAGTGAACAATGTTGCTGCAGATCAAGTTGTACAGCCTTCTGTTGAGAACCGAGATCGACATGAGCAGTTTGTTGCCCAGAATGAGCGTCCTCCTCCTGTCAACAATCAAGATGTTGTTTTCCCTGTGATGAATTACCGAAGAGATATTCCAGCAGCTGGGATGGTAGATCCGAGAGCCCTTGACGATGGTAGAAGAGTCCGAGTGTTGGAAGAGCAAATGAGAGCTTTGAAAGCCAAAGATGCTGTCAACCTGGATGCTGTAGGCATGTGTTTGGTTCCTGACCTGGTGTTGCCTTACAAGTTCAAAGTGCCGAAGTTCGAGAAGTACACAGGAGATAGCTGTCCAAAGCTGCATTTGATGATGTTCTGTCGAAGAATGACTGCGTTTGCGCGAAATGACAAGTTGATGATCCATTGCTTTCAAGATAGTCTGACTGGGGCATCTTTGAGGTGGTATATGCAGTTAGAGAGGAATCAGATTCAGTCATGGATGGATTTAGCCAGAGCTTTTCTGAAGCAGTACGATTACAACCTAGACATTGCTCCTTATCGCATGCATTTGCAAGAGTTGTCTCAAAAGATCAATGAACCTATCAGGAGGTATGCTCAGAGATGGAGAGAATTTGCTGCTAAAGTGCGTCCCCCGCTGTTAGACCAAGAGCTGGCAAGCATGTTTGTGGATTCCCTACAATATCCGTACTTCAAAAGATTGCTCGGAGTTCCGGCAAGTTTCTCTGACGTGGTAGCATTAGGAGAACGCCTTGAGTACTCCATAAGAATGGGGAAAATTCAGATTACTCCATATGATCAAGCTGGTGAAACTGAATACCCTTGTGACTATCAGAGTGAAGAAGAAGTGGTGATCAACTCAGTCACGCCAAAGATTGAATATCCTCAAAGCGAATCAGTGAATTTTGTTGGTTCATCATCTCATCAGAGATCAGTACCTCCCGTGGCTTGTTATACTGGACAGACAGCCGTGCCTGGGGCACCATATCAGGAATCTTATATCGCTTCCATTGCAAATCAGCGAACTCGTGGCCGAGGTTATCAGAATCAACGTCAGAATCAGAGCAGACCTCGCAACAACTTGGAACGAAGGAATGCTCCTTTTCACCCAGTGCCGATACCGTATAGCCAGTTGCTACCATCTTTGATCCAGAAGTCTTTGGTGGAGCCTAAAGCTCTTAAGCCAGTTCCAGAACCTTACCCTCCTGGGTACAATCCCCACGTTCAGTGTGGTTATCATGGTGGCTCTCCGGGGCATTCGACAGAAGATTGTAAAGCATTTCAGGCGAAGGTACAGCAGTTGATTGATCAGGACCGCATTTCCTTTCGAGAAGGATTTCTGTTTGTTCATCCCTAACCGCTCAGCTGTCTAAGCGCGTAGATTCAGAAGGGTATTCCCCAGCATAAGCCAGTGGTTCAGACAGGCAGACGCCTCAGCATTGGCAGTTCTCAAGCTTATACCATCATTTGCATCTGTAGTTTCTTTTTCTGTTAGTTACTACCTGCTTTTTAAACATTGTATGTTTTGAATGGTGATAATAATAAAGTGACTATGCATTTTTCTGAATTAATCATGTCGCTGTCGCTCATTTATTGCATTGCACTGACACTTGCATTTATTCCACTCCATTTTTTCGCTGTGACTAGCAAAGTTAGGAGGGAGGATGACGAAACTGAAACTCATAACCTATGATTGTATGCTTTCAGATAAGACCGTACCGATGACGTACAAGGCATTGTTTCAAATTCCCCAAACACTGGAGAGATAAGGAGTTAGTCCCTTGCCAACCACTTCGAGCCAGGAAGTAGAAGTTTTTTCGGACTTATAAACCCTCACATCTTAACCCGGGGCAGGGTAGTTGTCAGTTAGCTTGACCAAGCATTCAAGTCTTGCAGAGGAGTGTTGTCTTTCAAGGACCAATCAGTTGATACCTTTCAAGAGATCAAACCTCACTAATCAGGAGTGAGACAGTTACAATCCTTTCGGAGCAATCAAGACAACCAGTGTCGCACGACTTTGTTCCAAAAGAAAGAAAGAAAGAAAGCCCGCTAAGTAAAAAGAAAGAAAAGCTGGAAAGCTAAATACTTAGGCAAAAATCAGGGCATCCCGCTGGACTTCAAAAGAAATCGAAAAATCGAAAAAAACTCAAAAAGAGTCAGTCCAGGCAAAAATTAGGGAATCAAAAGAATGAAAAGAGGGATTAAAAAGAAATTTTCCCCAGCAAATCAAAGTCGTGTACACAGACACCGAAAGCGAAGAAGGAGTAACTATCACTCTAGAAGAAAAACTTGTGAATTCCTTAACTGTGGTTCTTACCATTCAACATATTTCTCGAAGAGGCGAGTGCTTGTGCCAGGTTAACTGAACCTTAGGATCGGAGATCATCACGTAGACGGGGTGGGTACAAATCAAAATTTGAGCCGAATATCCTTTGTTTCACGAACCGTGAACCCGACCACGATACAACCCTCAAAAGACCTAATTGAGGTAGGGTTAGTCTGAAGCGCATTACGATAAGGTTGAGTAACCTGACTCCTTCTTGACTTGCTAGTCGCATCCTTGTTGTATTTTCACTGACCACGTAAGCACTGCGTTCGAACTTTGGTTCATTCGTCACTTTCAATCATATGCATATAAATGAGTGACAGCTCAAATTTTTTCAAAATCTGCATAACCACTGCATTAAGATTACCATTCGTAGACAGACGATTCTAATTGCAGGTTAGTAGTTGACATGAAAGAAATTCCAGCAGAAAATAATCAAATAGGACTGAGTAATTCAGCAGTCTGAACCAGAATGGTGTATGTTGTGAAGCCTAATGGATCAGGAGCGTTATCTTCCAGTAAGTTCAGTATCAGTCAATCTGAGGACAAGTCCCGAAGTTCCAGTTGAGCAGGGGCAGTTGTTGGAGAAGCAGTTAATCAAGAGGTGAGTCTTCTCAAGACCTAATCAGGGGCAATTATGCAGAGCGCTGAGATTTGAAAGCAAGTACTTCAGGTGGATAATCAGATCAGGTTGAGTCGCTCATCGCTCATTCAGGGGCAAGTCATCGCAGAGAATGTTGAAATCAACTGGGTTGTTAGGTGTTTAATTGGAGATTGAATTCTTTTGTCGTGCAGATACCGGGGCAAGTATTCTCGAAGTATTCTCGTAGCAAGTTATTCAGAGCAGGTATTCCCAAGAGATAGATTGGGGCAAGTTGATTGTACTGGGGCAAGTTGTTCAAAGCCAGTCTTTGTATCTCCAGCTGAGTGTATTGAAGCAAGTTGTTCAAGCAAGTCTGTTTATCCCCAGCCAGAGTTGAGTATCGGGGAATCATGTCAATACCCTTATCGAAAACCTTTCAAATAAGAAGGTCTTGTTGTCGTTGGATCATTATCCTGCAGTTTAAACCTGTTGCGTGTCAGTAACCAGTCGTTTCCAAAAGTCCAGTTCTCGCCTGGCAAACCGGTAACCAGTTCTCGTCTGGCCCATCTTCCGTAAGCGTCAGTTCCCGTCCTGATGCAGTTTATTGTAAGCAGCAGTTCCCGTCCTGGTGCAGTTTATTGGTAACCAATTCTCGTTTGGTCACCGTTTCTTCAAGTGTTATACCGGTTCTCGCCTGGTGTACGTTAGCTTTCAGCCAGTTCTCGCCTGGTTGTCTTGTTCTTAGTCTGTTATCCAGTCAGCCTCGTCTGATGTTCACAAACACAAAAATCAATTTTTCTAACCTATTTTCCTATCAGTTCTCGCCTGGTAGTCTACCTTTGAATGCTAGTTCTCGCCTAGTATTTCTTACATCTTTCACTGTGTACATAATCCATGTTTATTCTAAACCAGAGAAAAGCGAAAAAAAACCTAAAGAGATCTGACACAATATTTCCCAATGACTCGCATGTCGTCATGTTCCCCGATACGAAGCTCGACGGATGCCAGCGCTTCGAGTAATGGTTGAATTCCTCGCAGATGTTGTTAAATTAGAATTGCCACTCTTCAGCAGATGAAAGTTGCTTATTATCCCCGGAAGAGTCGAGATTGTCTCTTACCCCGTATCAGAGTATGAGCAGGAGTATCTTCAGCAGATTAAGAGTGATATCCTTGATAGTAGGAGCATTTCCAGCAGTGTGCTGCGCGTAATCAACCTCAGTTTGGGTCAATCCCCGCAGAGCGCAATCAGTTGCCAATGGTTTGAAGAAAGCATTCCCGAGCAGAGTTGTCGTTATTTCCCCAGGGAAGTTGTCCAGCAGGGTTGTTTTTTTATTTCTCCAGCAGGGCAGTTATCCCTAGCGGATTTGATTTCTCGTTTCCAGCATTTATTTTGCTGAGAGGGTTCTGTGACTTCAGGTCATCCCCAGTAGAATTGACGTCATCTTCGGCATTTATTTTGCCAAGTGGTTTTCAGACCTGGTGTTCTCTGGCAGCTCGGGCTTGCATTAGCATTTGCATATATAGTCATTGATTTATCAAGCATATAGCATATCCATGCCGTCTAAGCCTCGCATTTTCAAACAAAACGCATAGCATATTCATGTCATATAGGGCATTGCATTTTCAAACAAAACGCATAGCATATTCATGTCATATAGGGCATTGCATCATTTCAAGCATACGCATGTCGAAACATAGACCAAGATGGTTACCTATTGGATTTCGAATTTGTTCACCTGCAGAGTTGTGTGGTTCAGCTTCTCGACTTCCCCAGCGGAGTGATTCTTCATTTGATTGTTACGTCAGCATCGGAAAAAAAACAACAACAACAACAACAAAGATTGACATATATCAGACTTCTGAAGCTGCCCCCTTTGTCAAAACAGGTGCCAGGCAGTTCCATTCAGAATCCCTCTGGAGAATTGTCCTCAAGTTCGCAATGAACTGTGAGTTGACCAGATTTGATCCCGTGAGAGAGATGGGAATCAAAGTGTTTGCTTTATGAAGCATTATTTCAATACTTGTGGCGTCACACAGGTGTTGAGAAAGAGAAGAAAATTTATCAGAAAATTGACCAGATGTTGCCGTTACAACCAAACTTCAGTCATTGGAAGCTATTCCTCAAGCAGCTTTGCAGTATATTCTTGCGGTTGGCAAATTTCAGGGTTCCATTTGTATTCAACCGTCATCTACCTTGAATGTTTGAAGGCTGAGCGCTCTTCACCCATTCAGGTCGAAGTCGCTTGAATAGGGGCAGCTGTTGCACCCCAAAATTTGACCAACCGGGTGTCGCACTTGGCTCGATGTTTCGACGCATAACCGCATTCGCATCTGCATATCGCATACATTGCATTGCTCATTTGTTTTGATTTTATCAGGGATCACAGCTCCCGTCTCGTGTTTCAGGTGTTTTTGATCAGTAGAATCGTATTTTTGGGATATTTCGGTGCCCGTTTATTTTTACCGATTATTTTCGTGTCGTTCGGTGCTCATTTTATCCCTCTGGGAATTGTGATGATTTTTCTGGATTTTATAGGATTTTTTAGGGTTTAAATAGTTTTTAAATCAATTTTTAGGATTTAACAGAATTTTTTAATAGATTTTAATATTTTTAAATCAATTTTTAGCATTTTATAGAATTAAATAGATTTTTAAATTCATTTTAGGATTTAATAGGTTTTAATAGATTTTTAATACTTTTAGATAATGTAGTTTTTAGAAATTTTAATATTTTTTAAAGCATTTTTCATTTTAGAATAATATAGGATTTTCTAGAATATTAATATGATTTTTTAAATAGTTTTAATATAGTTTTAATTCTTTTTTCAGAATATTGAATTTAAATAGAGTTTAAATAAATAATAGTCTTTAATAATTTTTAGATTAGTAGATATTAGGGTTTTTATTAGGGTATTATTAGTGCAGTTAAATAGGATTAATTGGTGAGTAGTTTTAATATTGTTTTTCAGTTTTACAGTTTTTCTATGCATTTTCATATTGGGCCTTAGTTCTCTTTCGCAGGCCCAGTAAGGGTGTTTTTGTCCAGAAAATATGCAAAAGGTCCAAATAATTCAGTTCGTCCATCAGCAGCCCAATGTCCAGAAAATGTCCAGCGTCTTCCACAGTTTTCCAGCTTCTTCTGGAAGCTTCCAGATCAATCCAGCGAACTCATCAATATAAAAGCCAGCAAGCTACCACGTGTCCAGGGGAGAGGACCCACTTTTCGCGTCCACGCTACGCCACCCGTACCACCCATTATCTCTCCGCTGCCACCTATCCTCCCTCTCTCCGCATGTGTGCCACGCGGCACTCCCTAATCGCCACGCGTCCTACCTAGTGGCACTCTTCCCGCCGGCCATGCAAACACGTCGGAGCTCATCACCGGCGAAATCAAACAACTTCTCACGGCGGCAAACTCACCGGAGGAAACACCAGAAACTTCAACGTCCACCAAAAAATTCTTCAGATCGTTCATTCGTTCTCCCAATCTTCATCCAACTCCAAGAACACTCTTCGTGTTCATCAAGATTTTGCAGAAATCCGTAACAACCTCCAAGATCCGTTCAAGAAGTTTCCAGAGATCTTGATTTGCATGTTCATAGATTTCCTCAAGAACTTCATTGTTCTTCATGGATGTTCATCAACCGTTTCCAGATTTCGTCAACGCATCCAAGAACCTTCAAAGAAACTTAAGAACACTCATCGCATTCTCCAGATTTCCTTTGACCAAACGAACGCAAATCTATGAACAAATCCTCGTCGAATCTTCGTCTTCTTCATGAAGATCTTCCAAGATCCATCAGTAACCGTGAAAACTCGTCGTCTTCCAATCGAACCATGAACTCTCATCCGTTCCATACATTTTCAGATCTACAATGGACGGATCAACATATTCAGCGAACAATCTCCAGACTTACGAACCAACGCCTTCGACATTTGTGGATCTTCAACATACGAATCCAAAATCTCCTCACGAACATCTCCTGGTATCGTCCTTCACCATTATTTCATGCTGATTTGGTTTGATTATCTGATTTTACGAGTGGTATTGATGCTTGAAGAAAGCTAAACGAAGAGGGATAAAGGTTCTGGTGTTGATTGGAGGTGATTTGGGAAGAAAAAGCGATTGTAAGATTTGAAGCAGACAGAGTTAGAGATTGAGAGAGGTTTCAGGTACGGAGGTCTAAGGTGGAGACGGAAAGATTGGAAGAGGACGGTGGCGAAGAGAGAAAGGTAGAGGGACCTAGGGTTTCTGAGTGTGGAATGAGAGAGGAGGTTGAGACCATCGGACCAGGTTTGGTTTTGGGCCCAAAGCCCATTGGTTTTTTCGGTCTTGCACCCCAGTGCACCGTGGCACCCCCCGTTTTTTTTTTTTGTTTGGTTCAGTTGTGGTTCACGATTGGGCTAAGCCCAATCTATTTTCTGCATATAACCCCTGTAACAACATACCCCCCAGCCCCATTTTCTTGTTTCTTATTATTCTTTTTTTAAGTGTTGTGGAAAAAATAATAGAAAATAAAAAAGAAATATATTTGAAAAAAAGAAAGAAAAAAATAGAGATGAAAAGAAAATATTTTGAAATAGAAAAAAGAATTGATTTGAAAATAGAAAGATAGAAAAAAAATGTGAAGAAAACAATATAAAAAAATGTGAGAAAAGAAATAAGAAAAGAAATAAAGAAAAAGAAGAAAATATGAGAAAAGAAAAGGAGAAAAAAAAAAAAGAAAAAATATTAAAGTTTCGATTTAATATTTTTCAAGCATTTCTTTTAGGGATATTTTCATAGATTTTATTTTTCGACTTTTAGGACAGCTTAGAGGCCCATTTGTTAGGGGGCCATTTTCACTCGATTTTTCAAGATAGAATAGGATAGCGTTTCCTAGGAGATTTATTTCGATATTCAACCCATTGTAATCATTTTTCAGAGATGAATAAAACGAGATTTGAGCTGTGGTCCGATAGTAGCCGAACTACAGCTGCTCTGATTCTTCGTTCCAGACGAAGATATGTAGGCATAGGATGCGATATCCTAGCGAGCACACTAAACGACTAACTTTTGTTCTCTCGCGGCTGTGCGATCGAGACTTTCCCGCTGACGATTAATTGAGTAAACCCTTTTTCTCTCTTGCCCAAGTGCATTTGAGACTCTAGTTGTGACCATAGGTTCCCGACCCTGTGAAACCAGTTGTTTTTCTCACTGCTGTGTGAGAATGTTTGTTTAGCCGTAGTTAGTCTGAACTACGCAAGGCTCTGATCTTCCATCCCGTGGAAGTACGTAGGCACAAGACGCGATGTCTGGGCGAGCCAATTTTCCCCGTAGTCCCGAACTACGTTGACTCTGACTTTCTCTCTTGAGAATACGTAGGCATAGAGTGCGATGCTCTATCGAGTCAATTCCCTTCCGTTTAGATTTAGCAGCCGTAGATAAGATTGTTTTGCATCCAGTAGACAACCCAAGCAAGCGTGGATCCCGTCGAGTACGACGGACGTGAGGGGTGCTAATACCTTCCCCTTGCGTAACCGACTCCCGAACCCAGGCTATGGTTGCGATGACCATACCTTTTCCCCGTTTTTGCGAGGTTTACTTCGAGCGTTTCCTTTCCCGCTCTGAGGGATAAATAACGCACGGTGGCGACTCTTCTGTCAGCCGGCGCCGATTTTCGCAGTAGCGACACACGGTCATGTAAATCTTAGGATGTTGTTAGTTAGAATGTTCGTAACGAACTGCTATATTGAGACCTACCCTTGAGTCCTGGATATATTCCCATTAAGGCAAGGTTTTCCAGGTTTACCTGCCTACCCTTTCCATTAGGGGGTGTCTTATGTGTTTACCGCCCTTCCTTTGCCTGGTTCATATACTTCTAATGGAATCTACACATACGATCGACCTTAGGTGCCTCGATAAATACTATACTCATATAATGGATTCCTCAATGTATCTCGGTATCAAATTATTTGTCTTTGACCGCCCATTTAACCCTAGCTTAGAAGTGACCTTCAAGAATACACGATCTCCTCTTCAAACTTCAAGAATCTCCTATGCCAGTTCGCATAATAGCCATGAGCTTTCTTCATCTTATCTGAATCATTCTTATCTACTTGGTGGTTTCTTAGATTATCCAGGCCCAAGAATCCCCTTATCACCAATGTCCATCCAACACAAAGGCATTCTACATTTTCTTTCATACAAATCTTCATATAGAGCCATCTAGATGCTTGAATGATAGCTATTATTGTAGGACAATTCGATCAAGGGTAAGTGGTCTTTCCAATTTCCTCGACTTTCAAAGATACATGTCCGGAACATATCTTAAACGGTTTAAATGGTTCCTTTTCTCTTACCATATGATTGAGGATTATTTGAAGTACTGAGGTTTAAATTCGTTCCCATTGCATGATGGAAAGCCCTCAAAAATCTCAAAGTAAACTTCGAGTCCCAGTCGGATACAAACTTGACGGAACACAATGCAATCGAACAATCTCCAGAATAAAAAAACTTGATAAGTGGATAACCTTATATGTAACCTTGTTGGGTAACAAATGAGCTTATTTGGTTAATATATCCATAATCACCCAAATAGAATCGTGCCCGCCATGTGTATGAGGAAAACCCACGATGAAATTGTCATACCCTCATTTTTACCCCAGCATTTTCATCATTCATGCATCATATCATTAACATGTCATCTAACCATTGCGTATAAAAAACATGTGCATTTGCTTCCATTTCTTTCTTTGTATGGATTAGGGTTTGCAAAGAGGCATCAAGGAAGGATCACTGCCTCTGATCATGATCTCTAATTTTAAGGCATATATGTTCATTTGGTCCATAATATTGTCCAAGAAGATTCATAATGAGGATTTTGGTTCATCATGATTCAAGTGGCCATATGTTCAAGATTTATTCATGTTTGGCTTTATTTCTCAAGGATTGATTCAAGGCTTTAGTTCATTCATCTCAAGATTGATTTTAATAATTAAATCAAAGATGATGAAATTAGTTTCAAGTGTGATTTTTGGACTCAATTTAAGCATGTCATCAACATGAAAATTCAAGTTTCAATCCTCACGGTTTTTTTCTAATCAAGTTTTACAAATCATGGTTATATCATCCAAACAATTATCAATTAGCCATTTCAAGCATGATATGGACAAGTGTGTAGAGTGCCAATACCAATTAGGGCCCATTACAATTTGTATCATACAAAGTCCATTACAAAAGCCAAAGGAATTCAAATACAAGAAAGGCCCAAGGTACAAATTCCATTCCATCAAGAGCCCAACACAAATTACAACAAGGCATGCCAAAAATAAGCTGTAACATGAAGAAGATACAAAACGCAGCATGACAAAGTTCAAAACATAGGAAATAAAAGAAAATAAAAGACACTACAAATCTTAATTTCAAATTTTCACAACCAATTTTCAACTTCAAAAACCAAAATTTCCCTTCAAATCTTCTATAAGTAGAAGCAAGCTTTGAGTAGCCAAAAAACCCCTGCAGAATTTGCACTAAACATTCCCTCTGCAAAATTGGTTCCATAAACCAAGCTTCAATCACTTTTATTAATAAACATTAAAATAAAATTGCTCTGACGTAACACATTGAAGGGAGCAACACAAGGTTGCAGTGATGGTGTTGGAACCATAAATGTGTTGGTGGTGGTTATAAGAGATTTTATATTTTCTCTTAGATCCCACCATGTCAGAGGAGATACTCGATAGTGTGGAAATTCTCATATCATTGTCATGTAGGAATTTATTACTGGTGTTTCGAGAGAATTTCGAGAGAAAAACAATGCTGCACTATTGTGTGCCATTATTGAGAATTTTTTTTTTTTTTTGTGAGGAAGAGATTAACATAGTTGGGGATAATTTTTTTGTGAGGAATATATTAACAATATGATAGGCTATTTATAGTTATCTTGAAAAAGATTACGTAGCTATAAATTATTTTTCAAAAATTAGACTATCTCCACCTCAGATAAAGTATCACATTCTAATGATGTATTGGTCTTATAAAAGTTAATAATTTTGTTGATGTAATGATAAAAGTAATATTATTTACTAAAATAAAATTATTCATTTTAGTTATTACAGTAGATATATAGATAAATATAGTGCAATTCAATAAATAAAAGTAAATTAGTGACAAAAAAGTATTACATGAATATTTTAAAAAATTTCAAGTAATAATTATTTTTTTAGACCGAAAAAGTGTAAATTTAACTTTAGCAATGCTATTTTTACTTTTTTTTTTATATCTATACCGTATGTACTGTTCACAAATACAATAAACAGTGTCGTGAACAGTAAAACTGTACATAAACAGTGTCTGTGAATAGTATTTATGAACAATGATTTTTAATAATAAATTAAAGTTGATTAATAAAATATAAAAAATTGGTTAATATAATAATAAAGTTTGTTAACAAATGTTCAGATGTTAAAAATAATTATTACTAGTAAAACAAAGTTGGTTAATAGAATGTAAAAAGTTGATTAATTAAGTTATGAGCTTGATTAATAAACGTTCAGATATAAAAATAATTTTTAATAGTAAAATAAAGTTGGTTAATGAAATGTAAAAAATTGGTTAATAAAATTATAAAATTGGTTAATAATATCTATATATAAAAAAAATAATTAATTTTTATATTTAAAAAAAATTATTATTATAATATTTTATTGTATATTGTATTGGTAAACAATAAAATACGGTGTAGTGTATATGTTGATGTAATAATAACATTTGTTATTTAAAATTATAAAAAGGATCAATTAGTTTATTTTTACTAATTGCCTTTGTCCATTTTTTCATGTATTTTCTTCATTAGCACGTCTTGTTATTTAAGTGATTATTATTTATTTGGATTATTTTTGTATAAGTAATATTCAAGTTAACACAATACATTATATAAAATACTTTAAAAAAAGAATTTAAAATAAATAATTCGGTTTTAACATGATACAAAATTGAATTTCATATTATATTTTAAAGATATTCATTCAATTAGGAAAAAAAATTCATTTTCTTTTTCTAGAAGCTTTTAAAAAAGAAAATATTTTTTCTCTAATTAGATAAATATCTTTAAAATACATAATTTCTATATTTATTCATTTCTATCTCTTCTTATCCTTATAATCTTTATTCCCATGATTATTATTATTTGGAATAATATTTTTATTCAACTGTATGACAAAAAATTAAAAATTTCAAAATTGTGTATAATATTTATTTAATTTACAAATTATAAAAAAATAAAAAATAAAAAATTGTGAATAATATAGGGAGTTGTAGTTAGTTGAATTTTGTTTTTATGAAAATGTTAAATTTTTATTCTTTAAACTTTAAAATAGAAACCGAAGAATTGTATGTTAATAAAATTCTTTAAAATAAAAAATATTTTAAAATAATTTTTTAAAGTTTGAATCAAACATGGAATATTGTATTCTCATTGTCAATAGAACATTCTTAAGACTATGTATCATATTTAAAAGGATCATGAAAACTACTTTTTATTAATAATAATTATTTAAAAAAACATGAGACAAGTATTTTTCATTAATAAATACAAATAAGTGCTCAGAAGCGTCGGCCAAAAGAAAACGCTAACAAATTAAAAGTAGACGCTAGTGATTCTTTAGCGTCAGGGTTGGGACAAATTCCTCTAGCATTGAAGCTAATAATAGCGTCTAGCATTAGCTAGTTAGTATTGGATATATGAGATGTTATAGCAAAGCGAAAATATGGTTGAAAAATCAACTCTATTAATCTTGATTGACAAAGTTACCTTTGTGTATGTATTTTAATTTTTAGCATCGGCTATAACCGACACTAATTATTAATGTCTCTTTAAGGAGAAGATATTTCTCTTATGTAAAGAATAGATGGCTTCGCCTTTAACCAACACAACTATTTACGTGATAGAGATGTGATTGTATAAAGCATTATTTAGTTAACTTCAACTTGGGCGGACGCTAAGTGAAATTTTTTATTTTTGAAAACTAATTTTTAAAACTAATTTTTAAAACTTGTTTTCATATGTCCTTGCATATATCAATATCTAAAACACATTATTGTTTAACATACGAGTCTATTCATTTATAGTTAACATACGTATAATGTTCATCACAACTCTTTGCAAATATGAAGTCTTTGTGATCAATCCACCTGAGTCTGATCAATGGCATCATCATTATTGTGTCATTTGTTATAGAAGATTTACATATTCCTGTACAACAAAAGATAAAACACTTTTAAATTTTATTACCTCTAATTTATTATATTATAACATGATCAAAGTACATAAACAAACATATAATACCTCTTTAGGATACATGAACGAACAAAATCAAATCATGAGGAATCATAACTTATGAATTCACGAATATAAGTAAAAACCAACGTCAACATGATCAATTAGTTTCAACACGTTGCAAGGATACAAAATCAAAGCAATAAAAATACATCCATTTAATGCAAACAGGGACAAAAAGTATCAACAAGGCACATATCAATTATGTTTCAAAAAACATCAATAGCGAATAGACAATGATAAAGCAAATTCAATAACGGCGAAACTAACAATTTAAGGAGTATATACTTCTTAGATATACCAAACTACACCGGTGTCAATTTCCAATCAAATCACTAGTAGTTGCACGCGTCATAAAAAGCCCAAAAAAAGGCATATTGCACACATTATATATGCATCACGCGTGAGATGCGACTAGTGCATTCCTATCATGCATGTGATACTGCGCAAATTTATTCTAGTAGTTGCACGCTTTTTCTCCCCTTTTCACTTGATTTTTCACTAAGTTCAATTTCTTCACACATAGCTATTTTTTCCTCATTCTTTGGTCTTTATTCTTCCTTTTGGTTCATCTTTTACTTGTTTTTCTCTGATTCTTCGCCTACCATCACTTCTCCACGAGGAAATATCGTCGAGGATGCTATATCAAGAGGAATTTATGTTGTCGCTCAAGAGACGAGAGAGACGAAGAAGGACGAATCTCATAAATCAAGAAACTCACACACGATCAAGAAGCATCAAACTCCTCCCCATATGCCTAAGGGAGATTAAAGCAGCTACGATTCTTCCTCGAATCAAGCAGAAAATTGACCATCAAGAAGTCAGCTAAAACATCCTCTATGAGCCTGAATTTTAGACAACAAGATACCAAAATCCTTGTAAAAGCCTCCCAAGCTAGGTGAGTGCAATAGAAAGTGAGATCTAGACCAACATGTGTAACTCGTCAATAATTGAATGAACTAATTTTGTTCGAATGAACAATACAAGTGCAAATTTTTCCCTAACTAGGCTCGGATCATCATGACTATGGTTCAATGGTCATACTGATGGGAGCATGGAATCATGGGTTGACTTCTGTGAACGGTTCTCCATCCATTTCACTTTCTGGAAAAGATGATTGTTGAATAAAGCCATCTTGAGCGGGATTATCCATGGAAAAAAGGAAATTTTGTGGTCATACATCGATCGGTTCACATAAGTTGTTTAAGTTGAGGGAGCCGAAAAAGGTATTTAGTGTTGGATCTTTGAAAATGAACTTCAGAGAGATAATCCTATAGGTTAAAGATATGAAGTAATAATGTGAAAACCACTCAAAATATTTTAAGTATGGCTAAGTCTTACATGATAATGGAAGAGAAGCCTAACACACACTTCGACAACCTCGTCTTTGCTAACATCATCTCCAGCCGCTTTCTAGGGAAGTAGTCCCATTGGCATAATGAAGACACTCATTAAGATATGAAAAAGTGTCATGAGAAGTACACTCCTCTGACTATTTCAGAAAGGGAGGAGTCCAACCCTCTTACCCCGTTAGAGAGACACATCAGATCGACAAGTCAAAGTACTTCTATTTTCATAATGGTCACAACTATAACACCGATTCAAAATATCATCTCGGTTCATGAGTTAAGCCCTATTTAAAATCTCATTTTACTCTAAGATAAGCGCGGTTTAAAATCTCATATTGGTTAGTCGCAAGCCTGGTAAAAACTTGGTTCAATTCATGAGTTCAACATGGTTTAAAAGCTCACATTGGTTCGAGATAATTTCGTATAAAATCTCAATTTATCTTGGGGACCAACCACGTTAACTTCGTATTTTGAAGGAAAACTAACTGCTTCTCTTTGAAAGTCCGTGTTTGGAAGATAGACTCACTAGTTCTCTCCATTATTCATTGTTTAGTTGGAAGTTAGCCTGAAGCATAAATTTTCCTTATATAATAGGATTCGAGAGTTTATCCTACTAAAAGGTGTTAAGCTTTACTAGATAGTTTATAGATCAAATCTTGGGGACAAGATTAAGTCTTCTTGACTGAACCTATATAAATTCCTGGTGTCATTTATCTTACCCTTAAAATTTTTTTAAACTTTGAAAAATAATAACTAAATGTTTTCAAACAACTATTTTTTCTAAAAACATATTTCACCTCACTCTTGTGTTTGAAGTTACATGTTCAACATTAGTCTCAAAGATACTAAGACAATAAAAAAAGTTGTTTGTTTATCTCTTTGTTGGAATTATTTAACTATTAATAATCAATGGTATTCTATTCTTATTAGTGGATACTTCAGGCACAAAAAACTAATCATGCATCATATATCTTCTTCAATATGTCTTGGAATTAATCATCCCTTTTTCTCTTTGGAAAAAAAATATTAGATGAAAGATTGGTAATGGGAAGAAAATTGATTTATAGACTAACAAGTGTTTAGGATACAAAATTAAAGATTTACACCTATATAACCAGTGGATATTCAATTTATAGAAACCTCTAAAGTCAATTCAATTATCTAAGACTTCAATTGGAAAATTTGTCTTGGCTTATCCATTTTATCTCCTTGAATTATTGATGACATTTTGAAGATAACTTCTCATTTGATGATATTACCAGCTACAATCTCATTTGAACACGGCCTATGAATGGTGATCTATCTTTTAAAGACTCTTAAAATTGTATCAAGAGGGATCACATTGATCCTTCTTTGAAAATATTCATTTGGCACACCTACATATCACCTCCTAAGTCATTCGTGACTTGGTGTCGTATCTCGAAAAATGAGAGACGACCTTACAAAGCGCAATCTCATGCTCGTGGGATAGACTAACAGAGTCGCCACCGAATTTTATTTATTTCCATAAAGGGGAAATGGAAAATATCGATAAAACCCCTAGACGAAAGGAAACTACATGGTCATCGCAACCAAGAGTCTGAGTTCGGGAGTCGGCTACACAAAGGGAAGTGGTTAGCACCCCTCACATTTGTTCTACTCAACAGAAACAATTAGGATATGTGTGTGCATTAATGTTTGCTTCTAAGTGTTAGGCTTCTCAAGTTATTAGGAAGGAAAGAGAAATAGGGACTAAATGGTTTATTTTATTAGGGAGTTCACCAAGATTTTCATAATCTCATGTCTGCGTATCCTCATAGTGCAATGAGGAAGTCAAAGCAATCGTAGTTCGGACCACTATAGTTTGTTGATTGATTTTAGGATGATAAGAGCTCAAATTATGAAAACTATATCTCAGATCCACATTCTCGGGGAGACGTTGACTACACCCCGCTCTTTTTCCATATTTTATTAAAAAGTGTCTAAGTATGATTTAATTAATTAATTTGATTTAGGAAATGTCAATTGACGTTGGATCAAGGGTTTATTCATGGTGCAAGAGTTTGAACTAAAGGAAAAGAGGTCCTAAGGGGTATAGGGTAAGGTCGATGGCGATGCATAAGACAATCAACTTATAAAAGTGGGTAGGGCTTGATATATGGATCAAGTATGCTTTAGGGTTTGAAAAATTATTATGCAAGACAAAATATAAACAGGAAAGTAAAAGGAAAGGAAAACGATAAAGCAATTTTATTGAATTTAAATTAAGTGTGCACTAGCAAAGTGTGATAGTCTTCTAAACAACCAACTATAAGTAATTGATCAAATAGGTCTCATTGTAAGAAAGCCCAAGAGTAAACTATGAATGTTGTGTATGGTGCCCATGAGGTTAATGACGATGCTCAAAAATTGACTTACAAGGGTGAAAATGCCTCGACGCTGAATCGAGAATTTATTTTAAAAATGGGTTAGGTGATGCAATGACAAGTCATAAGCAAAGGAAAGGAAAGCGGTAAAGTTATTACACTCCATGGGAATTGGGGTACATTTTGTCGAATGGGGATAGGAAATAATGAAACAATTAAATCGAGGTCAATCAACAAACATAAATAAGTGGATGTAAGTGCACAAGAGGATGGTCTTATTGTATGAAGGTCCAAGAGTAAGCCATGGAACTCAAAAACAAACCGAAATCAAAGGCAATTGAATTTAGCTCTAAAAAACTAACTTAAAGTGGATTCATGTGAGAATCACTCTAAAAGAAGCCGAACAAACACTCTATGTGTCCAAACGATATTCAAAAGTTAGATTGAATTTTAACTCCGAAATCGTAATGAAATATTCAATGCAACAATTAAACAAATGCTCTATTTAACAATTAATCACTTAACATTTAATTAGTTAATCAATTAAACAACTAATAAATTAATTAATTAAAAATTAAGTCAATCAAAAGCAAAGTGATAAAGTAAGACAAAGAATAAAATAAAGTAAGAGAGTGGTGTAAACATAGGCACAAAAGGGTGTAAACATCAACTTTGACTTGGGCCTAACCCATCTATTACATTAAGGCCTTAATTGAATCAAACCACAAAAATAATAATAATATTAAGTAAATTAAATAATAATAATAATAATAATAATAATAATAATAATAATAATAATAATAATAATAATAATAATAATAATAATAATAAACAAAAGATTAAAAAAAAACAAGTTAGGAAGAGATGAATTCACGCTGCATACTTTAGAGAAAGAGGGAAAACACTTAGATAGATACGAATATAACACTTGACTTTACAAACAACCAATCATAACTTTTTATTAATTAAAAAATTAAAAAAAAATATTCTTTCTCCTTCATTATCACAATCACCACATGATTCAAATTAAAAAATAAATTTAAAATTTTCTCTCTTTCTTATTAGTTGTTTCTAAGAATAAGAATTTAGATTCCTTTTCATGCAAAATTTTCTCGAAAAAGAGAGAGCATGGATTTTTTTTTCAAGATTTAAAGAAAAACTCCACTCATTTAGGATAAGCATGAACCTAGTGTTAGCCACAAGCTATGATGCATAGGTACGGGTACGTACCTGTTGTGGGTACTGGTACCGGTACAAAATACCACATTAAAAAAAATCAAGGTACATGTTCGTTAATAAGAAATAAAAATTATCTATAAAATATATAAATAAAGAACTAAATTGTTAGGTTCATAACAAAATACAACTATAAAAAATTTAAAAAAAAATCAAAAATAATGATAAGGTACAATATTAAAAAATATTAAAACACATAAATATACTATATTGATATTTGAGAAAACTACAAATTTCATTCAAAATTAAATAATGAGAAGAAAAAAATAAAGTACCACGAATACGAGTAACCGGTACGGGTGCGTACTCGGTACCGGTACTTCATCATTTTAGAAGTACCCATGCTTCATAGGCCGTAAGGTTTCACTAGTAAAGATGTTCAGTAGCATCACATATATCTTTGATGTATTTTGTGTATTGCTTGGCCTCGTTTCAGTCCCTTAAAGTCCATTGGAGCAAATCTCAAAATACCATAACTACAACCTTGAATTCTCCTCAAGTGAACCGCAACTTTTTTTCGAAAAGAAGGGTCTCAGAGAGTGTTTAATGGTGAGAAAGAAGGTAAGCTTCAATAATGATTAGAAAGAGTGGGAATGTATGGTACAAAATGAGGCTAGGCCGGTTATGGAAGGTTCTTTAATGGTGGTATTTTTGGTTGAGAAAATTTTCAAGCTTGTTTCTAGAGGTGGAAAGGGTGGTGTAAGGCGTTTCTGGTGCAGACCAGAACTGATTTGCTTTAGGTGACACATAATAATGTAGCACAAAATCATCATGTTTGATGTTGATTGTTATGGGTCTGGTAAAGGGGATTGCTTGAAGCACTCCTTGGAGGGACATTTATTCGGAAGCTATTTCCTTGAAAGCTAACGGTAATCCATCTCACACCATTTCCCACTTCTCAAAATTGTTACTTTCCACATCAAATGGATGAGGCAAGCTTCTTTTACATTGCTTCTGAGATAAATTTTCTTACTCTGATATGGCTTTCATTCAACAATGAACAACAACGAACACAACACAAAAACACAAACACTTTTTTCCCTCTTGAATTAAATGAAGAGTTTTTTAAAGAGAGAAAAAGAAGAGAGGGATGGCTTATGTTTAATGCTATTCCAAAGATACGAAGGTTGGACGTGAAAAATAAATGGGTGGAGGAGAGCAACGTGTTGCTCGACGGAGGGAGTAGGTACGAAGCACGGTAGTTTGTCTGTGACAGTTTTAAAGGGTGAGTTGTTTGGAGAGTTAGAAGATGATGGTGGTTAAAACAGTGGTGGTGATTTTGACGTTTGTTTAATGTTTGTGCATGGTTTGTTGAAGTTTATTGAAGCTTATTTATGGATATGGTGAGTTTATGTTGTAACAATGAGTTTGTGAAAATTTGATGATGATAAGTAGGGTGAAGTTTAAGGTTGGAGGAAGGGTTCATCACAACCCGTTTTGTTGATAAAAGGAGTATTATTTATGAAAAAAAGTGTTCTTTCCAATTCAAACAACAAAGTGTTGGGTGTGGCTTTTTAATGATTCATGGTGGTGGATCCAAGGTGAGGATAAAGGTTGGTATAACAGTGAGGTTTTTGGCAAAATGGATCCCTTAAGGCATGATGAAGTCTGTGTTGAAAATAAATCCTTTCGTGTTTAGGGAAAGTGTGTGGGAATGTTAGAGCTTAAAGAGAAACTTGATAGGTACGATAATTTTTTATGGAAGAGAGAACTTTTCTATTTTTGCTTGATTCAAGAGTGTAGGATTACATCTCTATTTATAGTACTCTAAGGAGAACTCTAGACACACTAATTCTAGAGTGTTCTCAAATCTAGAAATTCCTAGAGCATTCTAGAAAATATTACAACCCTATAAAATATCTAGACACTCCAAACACTACAAGAGTTTTCTAGAAACATTACTTAAAATTACCTAAGCCTAAAATAACTAAGATCAAAAAGTCAAATAATATGTTTAGGCCCAAATCAAGTTTAATCTTTCAACATCCTCCCTTAAACTTTATTTGTGACTCCAATCATAATTCTTAACTTCACGAAATTTTTCGACTTGAGTGGCTTGGTGAAAATGTCGGCAGCTTGATCTCGAGACATCACATACTTTAACTTCACCTTGTACACCCATCTTATTCTGATTTCTTTGTGTTCCCGCGGAAGAGTAGTAAGTTCCCACATATTATTCTTCGTGATTGACTTGATTTCTTCATCCATGGCGTATCTCCACTTTATGTTTTCAACCTCATAAAGCTTTTCAATGCTCCTTATTTGTGGTGTCCTCTCACTTGAGCTTGTTTTATCCAACCTTGGTGTCGGTGAGGCGGGTGGTGTAATGTGTTCCTCTATCATTGGTTGTTCCATTTCATTTTCTTCTTCTTTAAAGTAAGAAAGAAAATCATACCTGTCTTCTTGAACACTCCAATCCCAACAATCTTCTTCTTCAAACTCCACGTCATGACTTATGACAATCTTTCCACTATTTGAATTATAGAGCTTGTACAATTTGGATCTTGAGTCGTAACCTATGAATACGTACTTCTCGCTTTTATCATCGAGCATTATTCTCCTTTCATCTGGAACGAGGGTATAGACAATGCTTCTAAATACTTTGAGGTGAGGGATCCCGGGATTCCTTCTATTCTATGCTTCTTGTGGTGTTTTCTCATGCACGCTTCTTGTTGGGGAACAATTTGTTAGGTAAACCGCACATGCCACTGCTTCGGCCTAAAATTCTTTCGGTATCTTTTTGCTCTTAAGCATGCTTCGCACCATATTAAGTATGGTCTAGTTCTTTCTCTATGCTACTTTATTTTGTTGTGGCGATCTTGGCACTGTTAGTGGGCGGTGGATTCCATGGTCTTCACAATATTTGTGAAACTCATTTAAAGTAAAATCTCCTCCTCGGTCAGATCTCATGGCCTTAATGGAAAGAGCACTCTATTTCTCCACAAGGGCTTTGAACTTCTTAAAGTTTTCAAACCTTTTCGACTTCTCCTTCATGAAATAAACCCACGTTTTTTCTAGAATAATCATCAATAAAGAGGAGAAAGTATTTACTCTTACCAAAACAGTTTGGATTGATTGGTCCATAGACATCAGTATGTATGAGCTCTAGCGGTTTTGTCGCTCTTGACGTTGATTCCTTTGGAAAGATTTTTCGGAATTGCTTCCTAATTAGACATCCTTCACATAGTTAGTATGGGTGGTTTATATTAGGCAATCCTCTCACCATCTCATTCTTTGACAAACATTCTAGACTACCGAACTTGAGGGTTCAAATCGTAGATGCCATAGTAATCAAGTTGCGTCCACAATCTCTTAAGAAAATACTATGTTCTTTCAAGTGGATGTCATAGTCTTTCTCTAATAATTGTCCCAAGCTCAAAATATTATTTTTCATGTTAGGAACGTAGTAGACATTGGAAATGATTTGATGACTCCCATTCTTCAAGTGTATGATAATTTTACCTTTTCTTTTGATCGATATCTTTGAGTCATCTCAAAATGAGACATTTCCAGTTGTCGGTTCATTGATCTCTACGAACATGCTTCAATCGCCACACATGTAGTTGCTTGTGCTGATGTCGAGGTACCACTTGTTTCTTTTCTCTTCAAATTAGTTTTGGCATGCGAGCAACAAAGTTTCTTCTTCTCCACCTTTTTCTTCTACAAATTTAGCTTTCTCCACAACCTTCTTTTAGAATCTACACTCTGATGCGTAGAGGCCGATCTTGTTGTGGTTGAAGCACTTAATTTGTGACTTGTCGCACCTTGACCATGAATTTCCTCTTCCATGACCTCTTCTTGCTTGTTGATTCCAACTTTTTTCTCCATTGTTGAAGTTGTTGGAGTAGTTGTTGTAACTGCCTCTACCTTCTCCTCCATGTCCTCGTCCATGTCCACGATCATAGCCATGACCTCGTCTTCTTTGGCACTTGTAATTCACATAGTTTGCTTCCTTTGCATTGAGTTGTAGTAGTTTCTCTATAGCCTCATTTTGTTTAATTTTTCTCTTTTGTTTTTCTTTGTATGCTTGTAAGGAACCCATGAGTTACTCGATAGTCATGGTCTTTAAATCTTTGTTTTCTTCAATGTTAGTAACAATGAAGTCAAAACTTGGATTTAAAGTGCGAAGTATTTTCTCCATGACTTTCACCTCATCAACATCTTCACCATTTCTTTTAAGTTGATTGACTACGAACAATACTCGAGAAAAATAACCAGAAATTGATTCAGACTCTTTGATTAGTCACCATTTTTATTATGTTTCTATCACTCGTTCGATAATAATTCATGTAACCTGTAGTACTTTGTTTCGTAGTTTGTTACCATTTGAGTAAATTTCATTTTTCACAAATTTTTTTCGCATTTTATTGTTTTAATTTTTATTTCAAGTATTTCGCATTTTATGCTTTGGTTGGTTGTTTGTGGTTTTTTTCAGATTCAAAAGGACTCGGTGCAAGAAAAAAGCATAAAAATATGAAGTTTCGGTGGAAATCGACCCATCCTACAGAAGCACAACACGGGCACCCGTGTTAGTTGACACAGGCCGTGTTAGCTAGTCTAGGACTTTGTTTGAAAATGAAGTACCACAAGTACGGTACGGGTGCTCGGTATTGGTACTTCACCATTTTAGAAGTACCCATGCTTCATAAGCCGCAAGGTTGCACTAGCAAAGATGTTCAGTAGCATCACATATATCTTTGATGTATTTTGTGTATTGCTTGGCCTCGTTGCAGTCCCTTAAAGTCCATTTGAGCAAATCTCAAAATACCATAACTACAACCTTGAATTCTCTTCAAGTGAACCGCAACCTTTTTTTGAAAAGAAGGGTCTCAGAGAGTGTTCAATGGTGAGAAAGAAGGTAAGCTTCAATAATGATTAGAAAGAGTGGGAATGTATGGTACAGAATGAGGCTAGGCCGGTTATGGAAGGTTCTTTAATGGTGGCATTTTTGGTTGAGAAAATTTCAAGCTTGTTTCTAGAGGTGGAAAGGGTGGTGTAGGGCATTTCTGGTGCAGACCAGAACTGATTTGCTTTAGGTGACACATAATAATATAGCAAAAAAATCATCCTGTTTGGTGTTGATTGTTATGGGTCTGGTAAAGGGGATTGCTTGAAGCACTCCTTGGAGGGACATTTATTCGGAAGCTATTTCCTTGAAAGCTAACGGTAATCCATCTCAGACCATTTCCCACTTCTCAAAATCGTTACTTTCCACATCAAATGGATGAGGCAAGCTTCTTTTACATTGCTTCTGAGAGAAATTTTCTTACTCCGATATGGTTTTCATTCAACAATGAACAACAACGAACACAACACAAAAACACAAACACTTTTTCCCTCTTGAATTAAATGAAGAGTTTTTTAGAGAGAGAAGAAGAAGAAGGGGAGGGCTTATGTTTAATGCTATTCCAAATATATGAAGGTTGGACGTGAAAAGAAAATGGGTGGAGGAGAGCAATGTGTTGCTCGACGGAGGGAGTAGGTACGAAGCACGGTAGTTTATCGGTTACAGTTTTAAAGGGTGAGCTGTTTGGAGAGTTAAAAGATGATGGTGGTTAAAACAGTGGTGGTGATTTTGATGTTTGTTTAATGTTTGTGCATGGTTTGTTGAAGTTTATTGAAGCTTATTCATGGATATGGTGAGTTTATGTTGTAACAATGAGTTTGTGAAAATTTGATGATGATAAGTAGGGTGAAGTTTAAGGTTGGAGGAAGGGTTCATCACAACCCGTTTTGTTGATAAAAGGAGTATTATTTATGAAAAAAAGTGTTCTTTCCAATTCAAACAACAAAGTGTTGGGTGTGGCTTTTTAATGATTCATGGTGGTAGATCCAAGCTGAGGATAAAGGTTGGTATAGCCAGTGAGGTTTTTGGCAAAATGGATCCCTTAAGACATGATGAAGTCTCTGTTGGAAATAAATCCTTTTGTGTTTAGGGAAAGTGTGTGGAAATGTTAGAGGATTAAAGAGAAACTTGATAGGTAGGATAATTCTTCATGGAAGAGAGAAATTTTATATTTTTGCTTGATTCAAAAGTGTAGGATTACACTTCTATTTATAGTACTCTAAGGAGAACTCTAGACACACTAATTCTAGAGAGTTCTCAAATCTAGAAATTCCTAGAGCATTCTAGAAAATATTACAACCCTAAAAAATATCTAGACACTCCAAACACTACAAGTGTTTTCTAGAAACATTACTCAAAATTACCTAAGCTCAAAAAGTCAAATAATATGTTTAGGCGCAAATCAAGTTTAATCTTTCAACATCCCCCCTTAAACTTGATTTGTGACTCCAAGCATACTTCTTAACTTCACGAAAGTTTTCGACTTGAGTGGCTTGGTGAAAATGTCGGCAGCTTGATCTCGAGACATCACATACTTTAACTTCACCTTGTACACCCATCTTATTCTGATTTCTTTGTGTCCCCGCGAAAGAGTAGTAAGTTCCCACATATCATTCGTCGTGATTGACTTGATTTCTTCATCCATGGTGTATCTCCACTTTATGTTTTCAACCGCTTCTTGATAGCTTAGAGGCTCCCAATCACCAAAAAGACAAAAGAGGTTAATGTCATTTTGGTTTTCGATTACCTCATAAAGCTCTTCAATGCTCCTTATTTGTGGTGTCCTCTGACTTGAGCCTGTTGTATCAACCATGGTATCGGTGAGGCGGGTGGTGTAATGTGTTCCTCTATCATTGGTTTCCATTTCATTTTCTTCTTTAAAGTAAGAAAGAAAACCATACCTGTCTTCTTGAACACTTCAATCCCAACAATCTTCTTCTTCAAACTCCACGTCATGACTTATGACAATCTTTCCGCTATTTGAATTATAGAGCTTGTACCCTTTGGATCTTGAGTCGTAACCTATGAATATGTACTTCTCACTTTTATCATCGAGCATTGTTCTCCTTTCATCTAGAACGAGGGTATAAACAATGCTTCTAAATACTTTGAGGTGAGGGATCCCGGGCTTCCTTCCATTATATGCTTCTTGTGGTGTTTTCTCATGCACATTTCTTGTTGGGGAACAATTTGTCAGGTAAATCGCACATGCCATTACTTCGGCCTAAAATTCTTTCGGCATCTTCTTGCTCTTAAGCATGCTTCACACCATATTAAGTATGGTCCAGTTCTTTCTCTATGCTACTCTATTTTGCTGTGGCGATCTTGGCACTGTTAG
Organism: Lathyrus sativus; assembly: GCA_963859935.3. NCBI lineage: Eukaryota > Viridiplantae > Streptophyta > Magnoliopsida > Fabales > Fabaceae > Lathyrus > Lathyrus sativus. The sequence continues at coordinate 490,118,735 of OZ012736.1, forward strand.
TGGGCGGTGGATTCCATGGTCTTCACAATATTTATAAAACTCATTTAAAGTAAACTCTCCTCCTCGGTCAGATCTCATGGCCTTAATGGAAAGACCACTTTATTTCTCCACAAGGGCTTTGAACTTCTTAAAGTTTTCAAACCCTTTCGACTTCTCCTTCATGAAATAAACCCACGTTTTTCTAGAATAATCATCAATAAAGAGGAGAAAGTATTTACTCTTACCAAAAGAGTTTGGATTGATTGGTCCATAGACATCGGTATGTATGAGCTCTAGCGACTTTGTCGCTCTTGACGTTGATTCCTTTGGAAAGATTTTTCAAAATTGCTTCCTAATTAGACATCCTTCACATAGTTGGTATGGGTGGTTTATATTAGGCAATCCTCTCACCATCTCATTCTTTGACAAACATTCTAGACTGCCGAAGTTGAGGGTTCAAATCGTAGATGCCATAGCCACGAAGAGTCAGTATAGCAAGCCTTGAGACACTTTGCCACATCATTTTGAATGTTCAAGAGGAATATTCTATTCTCTGACACAGGCACCTTAGTAATCAAGTTGCTTCCACAATCTCTTAAGAAAATACTATGTTCTTTCAAGTGGATGTCATAGCCTTTCTCTAATAATTGTCTCAAGCTCAAAATATTATTTTTCATGTTAGGAACATAGTAGACATTGAAAATGATTTGATGACTCCCATTCTTCAAGTGTGTGATAATTTTACCTTTTCTTTTGATCGATATCTTTGAGTCATCTCTAAATGTGACATTTCCAGTTGTCGGTTCATTGATCTCTATGAACATGCTTCGATCGCCGCACATGTGGTTGCTTGTGCTGATGTCGAGATACCACTTGTTTCTTTTCTCTTCAAATTGGTTTTAGCATGCGAGCAACAAAGTTTCTTCTTCTCCACCTTTTTCTTCTACAAATTTATCTTTCTCCACAACCTTCTTTTAGAATTTACACTCACATGCGTAGTGGTCGATCTTGTTGCAGTTGAAGCACTTGATTTGTGACTTGTCGCACCTTGACCATGAATTTCCTCTTCCATGACCTCTTCTTGCTTGTGGATTCCAACTTCTTTCTCCATTGTTGAAGTTGTTGGAGTAGTTGTTGTAACTGCCTCTACCTTCTCCTCCATGTCCACGATCTTAGCCATGACCTCCATGTCCATGATCTTAGCCATGACCTCGTCTTCCTTTGCATTGAGTTGTAGTAGTTTCTTTATAGCCTCATTTTGTTTATTTTTTCTCTTTTGTTTTTCTTTGTATGCTTGTAAGGAACCCATGAGTTACTCGATAGTCATGGTCTTTAAATAATCAGAAATTGACTCAGACTCTTTGATAAGTCACCATTTTTATTATGTTTCTATCACTCGTTAGATAATAATTCATGTAATCTGTAGTTTTTTGTTCCGTAGTTTGTTACCATTTGAGTAAATTTCATTTTTCGCAAATTATTTTCGCATTTTATTGTTTTAAGTTTTATTTCAAGTATTCCTCTTTTTATGCTTTGGTTGGTTGTTTGTGATTTTTTTTTCAGATCCAAATAATAGATTCAAAAGGACTCGATGCAAAAAAAAAGCAGAAAAATATGAAGTTTCGGTGGAAATCGACCCATCCTACAGAAGCACAACACGGGCCGTGTTAGCTAGTCTGGGACTTGTTTTAAAATTTGGTGAAGACAGTGAGGCAACACGGGTACTCGTGTCAGATGACACGGGCCGTGTCAACATGCCTGGAGCTGAACATGAATTTTGGAGATAACAAGGGGCAACACGGCCACCCGCATCAGCTAACACGGACCGTGTTGGCTCAGACGATGGTTTTTCTTACTTTGTTGATTTTTCACTAAGTGTTCACATGTGAGGGTAGTTTTGGCATTTCCAGCTACTGTTATTGGATTTTGACTATTTAGATGAGTTTTGACGAGAAAAGAGGGGATTTTTGGCCAGAGAAGAACGAATTACACGATTCAAGATTAGAGAAGACAAGGTTTTTGGACGGCGGAAGATCTTCATTAGCGGAAGCAATTGACGATCTAAGTTTACCCCAATACTTGTAATGTCTATTTTTTATCTTGTATTTCATTTGAACAGTATGAGTAGCTAAACCCCTAATGCTAGAGGGTGTCCCTAATTTGGATCTGTAATAATTCTGATATTAGTATTGCAATAACAATATTTTTTTCATAATTGATTTGATCTCTAGCTATTCTTGATGCTTTCCCTATCGAACAAACATGGTTTGATTTTTGATTAACGATTAGGCTGGATCTCCGTTGTTAATGATTTGCTTTGGATTATTCTATAGTAGATATCACCTAGGACTAGGGATACCCTATAGAAACTAGAATATTCTTGATAATTGATTGCTTAATTTCATCTGTAATTTTCCATGGATATAGGAGTTAGGGTGGATGATTAAAGGTTTTCTCACTAAGGAATTAGGAGTAAACATTTTAAAGAACCGGTAATTAATTAGATAAAATAAGATGTTGCAGTGTTAATTTAGAGTTGTTACTGAGTCAGATCATACACCATCTCTAGCATAGTTTACTCATATATTTTCTAAAAACCACTCAATTACTTTCTTTATTTTATGTGCAATTGTTTTATAATTTCAGCAAACAATGCAAAACCCCTAAGCTTTTGTTTAGTTGAATTGAATTTAGAACTCTATATCCTCAAGCAGTTCTTGAGATCGACATTTGAGACTTTATCCCTTATTACTACAGAGGCAAAATAGTACACTTGCTATTTTTCCGATTAAGTTTTTGACGTTGTTGCGGGGACTGCCAAAGATAATAGAGTTTGTAGATTTAGTTCAATTGAAATTTTGCTGCTCTATAGATAAACTTTTTAATTTTTTCAATTTTAAATTTTTGATTCCTTGCGGATAATTTTTTTATTATTATTTAATTTTTCTACTAATTTGTGTCTAATATGTGTATGCGAGGAAATTCCTCAGTTGATTTTACTTTTGACGTAGAACTAGAACGATCCTTGCATGCTATACAAAGACGAGCTAGGCAAGTAAGGCTGGCAGCTTCAGAAGCAGAAAACTCAGACACCGAGCTAGACAGAGAGGAAGAGGTTTCAGTGCACTTTGACACAGAATTTGAAAGAGAATTAAAAGATCCACCAATGGATGAATAACAAGAAAGAGTTGTTGGAGATTATGGAGGGGCAAACGCTCCTTTGGGTCGTTTGACCATTGTCAATCAACCAGTGAATGTCCCAAACTTTAAGTTGCACCCATCAATCATTCGTTAGTTGGAGAAGAGACCTTTCACAGGAAGAATCAATGAAGATGTAAACAAACATATACTACCATGAGCATCACACTCAAGATTGATGGGAATACCGAAGAAGCGAAAAAATTAAGGATGTTTCCGTTCACTCTAGCCGAAGATGCCGAAGAGTGGTTTTACTTGTTACCTGCTGGAAGTATTACGACATGGGAACAAATGGAAACGACTTTTTTGAATGAGTATTTTCCTGCTTCTGTGTATATTCGCGAAAGATATGACATTGTGAATTTTAAGCAAAATGAAGGAGAATCACTGGGTGATGGATACAAGAGGTCCAAAACACTATTGGTGGCATGTCCCACTCACAATATAGATCAGACTAAACAAATGCAGATGTTCGTAAATGGCCTCCAAATGAAGACTAAGCAACTTATCTATACACCTGCTGGTGGCTCATCCAATTTTACAATGGCCACTAATATCAAGAAGATCATAGAAGCCATTGTTGCAAATGAACATCTAGAGTTATATGACCGAAGTGTGAGTAAAACTGAGGGTGTGATTGACTTGAAACTTGCAAATGAGGTTGTGAATATAGAAGACCAAGTGGCTGCTAAAGTAGAGAGAAGACTCAAGGGCATGAATTTAGGTACTCAACAAGTAGCCTACGTTCAACCTGTTCAAGTTATTAATTGTGAGATTTGTGGTGGACCTCATTTTACCATACACTATGTTGCAACTGCGCAACAAGTTGAAGAAATAATTTTTTTGAAGCAGAACAACCCATATGATAATACTTATAATCCAGGGTGGAAAAATCATCCTAACGTCTCCTGGAAAGATCATAACCAACCATAGTACCAACAACAACATTAGGCTCCTAAGAAAGCATAGTGGAAAATAGCCATTGAAAAGATGGCGGCTCACAACATGCAATTTCAAGAAGAGACCCGAAATCATCAGAGTAACACCATCACTTTGATAAAAAAAAATATTAAAGTTCAGATGGATTAGATAGCACAATAAATCTCCACGCAAGCTCAAGGTACTCTTCCGAGTACAACAGTACCAAATCTAATAACTCATGAGAACATTAAAGATGTCACAATAAGAAGTCAAAAAGTTGTCGAAGATAAAGAAAAAGGGAAACATATGATGATCATGTCATAGAGCTAGATATGGAAGTGAGGGAAAATAAGAAAGCACCAGAAGAAGTTATACCTCATGTAAAGCCAACTGACGAGAAAAAGAAAAAGGAAGCCAAAAATGAGATTAAGTTACCATACCCTCAGAGGGTGGCAAAGAAGGATCTAAAAGAGAAAGACTTTGAGAAATTTATCACAATGTTCGAAAAGTTAGAGATCAATATGCCTTTCTTTAAGGCACTCGAGTAAATGTCCACGTACAAAAAATTCATGAAGGAGGTAATTGGTAAAAAGAGACCAATAAGAGAGGGGATGACAAGTTCAACAGAGAAATATGGCGAAATACCACAGGGTGGGAGAATCCCCGAAAAGAGGAAGGATCCTGGATCGGTAGCAATCCCATGCGCGATGAAAGATAGAAATTTCAAGAAGGTTCTCATTTATTCTGGTGCTAGTGTGAAGATCATGGATATTTCGGAAGATGAAGATACTCTTATAATTCTTGGTCGACCATTCTTGCTTACAAGTATATGTAATTTCGATATGGGATAGTAAGACTGATCACTCCGAAAGTCATCTAATCAGAGGTATGCTTTTCTAAGATTCAAATATTGGGGCAATTCATATAAAGGTCATATCACAACATTGTGGGACCTAAGTCCCTTTTCATGTAATTCCTCTATACCTCATCTAATCAGGGGCATAATTTTCGAAGATTCAAATACTAGGGCAGTCCATATCAAAGTCATACTACAACATGGTGAGATCTAAGTTCCTCTTCAGGCATACCTTTCAAAACTAAATCAATCAAGGGAAATACCCTCAAAAGCTCAACCAATCTAAGGCAAGCCGCCGTAAGGCTTGATAAAAAAAAACTGCTTCAAAAATGGTTCATCTGGGGCATATCCTTCCAAGGGTCGATTAGTCGAGGACGAATCTCTCCAACAATAATACAATGGAAAGCCGTCTTAAGTGCATGGTATAGTCTAGTTGCCTCAAAAACTTATATTATGCAGAAACCTACTGGTATAATACAATGATTGTTATGTCTATAGAAAAGGAGAAAGAAGCTACTGGAACGGTTGCTACTGAAAAGGATTATGCAGAAACCTCGAGGGGTTATACAGTTAACTCTAACGCTGATCTTCTCCCGTAGTTGATGAACATATTAAAAGATATTCAGGAAGAACAGAAGCTGCTAAGAACTAGACTTGAGAAGCAAGAATAATTCAACAAGAGTATTCAAAACTTGCTCACTCAGCTCATCTCAAGAACTTCTTCCTCCCTACCTTAGGCACATTAGGATTAACCTTCTCTTTTGTATTAATTGTTTAACAGTTGAATGAATATTTCTCTTTCCTTATTTTAATATTCATATTTTTTAATTTGATTCTTATTTTTTTGGTTTCAAATTTGTTTTGAGTTCTTCTTTAGAGAAACTAACTTCTGTCACACCCTCATTTTCACCTTTAGCCTTTCATACTCTACGTTCATCATATCATACATCGTTCTATTGCATATCGAGCATGTGGGTTCACAAGGTAAGGACTGGGTCGGTTCGTTGTTTTCCATTCCAAATAAGATAAATTGCCTATCATGGGCTACATGGAGGAAAAGGTTCATCATCTAAGGTTTGGTTCAAGTTGGAAAGTCTATTCATGTAGATTCCTTCAAGGAGAAGTTACTTGAAAAATATTAGGATATTCAAGATCGATATTCTTAATGAACATGAAGTGCAAGGCCTAATTCAAGATTTCGTCATCCAACTTTGTTTCAAATTCTATGTTCAAGTGGAATTCAAAAGATCACAACTTTATAATTCAAGACTTCATCTCTTTCAAATTCAATGGCATAAGAGAGATACATCATTCCAAATTCGAGATTCATGAATTCAAGATTAGATACATCATCATTCTAACTCTAAGTAATGCTTAGAAAATTAAGCTATTTCTAATCTTAATTCAAGTTTCTAATCAACTTCATGCTATGGTACCCTTCATACCTCATCAAGTCCACATGTTCCTCATTATGCCTACAAACATCCAAGGAAAATAATTAAGATTCAACTTAACATTGAAACATTTCAAGATCAAGATTATGCATGCTTAGTCATGGGCAATTTTAATATGATCTAAAACAGTCCCATGCAAGAAGTGACAAATTTCCTCATAACCAAACAATTCATGTCACAAAACCAAAGGTATGGACTCATGATGATGCATCTACATATCAAATATCATAATTTTAAAATGCTGTTAAAAGTAGAAGCATGGACCACAAGGACAACCCAAGAACAAGTGAATAAAATAGAGCAATGCAGGAAAAAAAAAAGCACTAGGAAAGTGCAACAACAAAAGCAGAAAAAACAGCATGCTGGAAATGGAAAGAAATGGGGTTGCACCAAGAAAGTGGTAATAAGCATTTCCAAGTATAGAAATTCTGAAACTTGAAGCATGTGCAAACTCTAATACTTTGGTACAACAACAAAAGTGCAGCAAAAAAGGTACGATTTCTAGAGGAAAAGGGTGCACCAAGAAAGTGGCATTGGACATTTCTAAGTGTAGAAATTCTGAAGTTTGAAAACATGTGCAAACCCTAATGTTTTTGCTATAAAAGAGAAGCAATAGCAGTAGAAAAGGGGGCCCAATTGGAGAGAAAGAGGAGGCCATACATTGAGAACAAGAGGTTTTTTAGAGAGAAAACCAGAAAAGTAAGAGAGATTGGAAAACATTGAGAGTATTCATTAAGAAAAAAAAGAGTCGCATAGAACCACAGGAGAACCATAGAAAAAAACAGAAAAAAGAGATTGAGAAAGAAGAAAGAAAAAACCATTAAGAGAACAATAGAGTGATAGAAAACCAGAAGAAGGAAGTGAATCATAGAGCACATCCAACAAATGCCATTGGTGGTTAGAAGGAAAATAGTAGCTCTTGGGTATCTTTTCTTTCAAACTCTTCTCTCTTTATATATTTGTATTGTTTTTATTTTCTCTTTTAAGTGATATTTGTGTTGTACATATTGTGGTAAGGTCTCAAGAGTGACTAAGAACTATTGTAAAAAGAAAAAAAAAAAGAGGAAAAGGTTTAGTTTTTTTCACTCAGCAGGGCTGACACGGGCCGTGTTAGCTTGCTGTTTTGCCATTCATCCAGCGCATCTCCCAGGGGTGCTGACACGGGCGACAGTGTCAGCTCTCTGTTTTACTTCCAAAATCAAAGTTGTGGGAACTTCCTGACACGGGCCGTGTCAGCTGACACGGGCGACCGTGTCAGGCCCCTGTTTTTTCCCACTTTTTTGCTATTGTATGTGGGCATTTTTCATGTTTTGTTCGTATTTTCAAGCCGATTAACCCGACGTAGTTGTATGGACATTGTATATGGATATTATTACGGTCATTTTTGACTTTTGGTTCCAAAAACTATTTTCAAAATAAACTCTCGATTTTGTCGAGCCATTTTCAACCTTGTAAGTCGATTGCCTTGTACGTCACCATCAACCTTGTTCAGATCACTTCAAATATTTTTACAAGCAATAAAACCCTTGATCCAACATCAAGTGGTATTTTTTCTTATAAAAAATAAAAATAAAACAATAAAGATACGATTGGGGTTATACGCCATGAGCTTTAAAGTGGTGGAGAAGGAATGAGAACGAAATCCAACCTACACTCGTTCCAAACATTTTGAATACAAGGTGCTCGACTTAATTATTCGAAACATTTATCTCTACCCAAAGTCTTTAGTATGACCCTAATCAAAAACAACTTCTTCTCAAAAACCTAAAAATAACATCAACTTATCAAACTTCTTTTCGCCTTAGAGCATCAATTCGAAAATCCTTTTTCAAGGTATAAAATCAACCAACATATAATCATTTCACAAGCCTCCGAACTACGGAGCTCTAATTCTTTACTTCTTTTAAGTGAGGATACGTAGGCACAAGGGCCACAATCCTTGGCGAGCACTCTAATAAAAAACCAACCCCTATTTCCTTTTAGCAAGAAAACTCTTAGATTAAAACACCCATTCAAGTTAAACAACCTAGAAGGTTCCCATCGAATACGATGGATGTGAAGGGCGCTAATATCTTCTCCTCATATAAACGACTCCCGAACCCTAAAACTTGGTTGTGATGACCATGCTCTTTCCCTAAAGGTTTTATCGTTATTTCCCTTTCCCTCCTTGGGATAAATAAAATCCAGTGGCGGCTCTGTGTTATTTTTCGTGTAGCGACAACTTCACATCTTAGACTTCTCAAATAGAAATTAGGAGGAGCTTACAAACCTCTTCTCTAAAACTATATTGACACAAGGGAAGCTTACAAACCTCAGACCTTGAAATTTTTGGTCGTGTTGTTATTTTTCTAGTTATTGTGTTACTTCATTGATTCGCTTGTACTGTTTTCTTGATAATAATTTTTTTAATCTTTTATCCTTACTAGTTTTTCTGTTTTTTTTTTACCTTTTTTATTTCTAACAAAGGGGGAGAAAGTGAAATAATTTTGATATACCTATTCCAAGAATCTTGATCCCAAATACATATTTCAATATGCTTTTACCACTAACCTTTACTTAATACTTGATCAGGAACTTTGTAAAAGTTCATTATCCTTTAAAACAGGTTATCAGAAGGTATGTTCAAGAAACAAGAAGAACGGTCTAAATGAGTTTGCTATGGTACAATACATTATTCAATGAAATATTAGTTTTGACCATTCATTAATCAGAAGCATAAGAACAATCTGAAAGAATGTTTGTGAGTGTTTTGATACCTCAGGCTTGTCAGAAGTTGTGAACTTTCTTAAATTATGGTATCTAGACTCTAGTACTTCAAAGATTGTGGACCCTTTGATTATCTGATCTAAACATGGTTGTTGCGGTGGGAATTGGATATCAAGCTATTAGATTAACTTGAATAAAAAATCTATGAAATTCACCATTAAACATTAATTTATCCAAAGGAATGGGTAAAGATCGAAGAAAACCCTAAGTGCGTTATGTAACAACAAAGCTAAGAGAATCTAAGGTTTGGGGGTTGGTTTATACCTAGGGAAGGTGCTAGCATCCTAAGTATCTGTAGTACTTTACAGGAACCTCTTATTTGTATTTATGTTATGTTAAGGTTTACTTGCTAAGGAAAAGGTGTTAAGGTAAAGACCTAGGGTATATATAAAGTATACTCGCCAAGACAATGCATCTCGTGCCTACGTATCCTGACTAGGATGGAATCAGAGTATTTATAGTTTACCTCACTACGGGTGAGGAATTCTTGACTATGGTCAAGGTTCCAGGGGAAGTAAGTGTTCATAACCATAACACTTATATGGAGTGCAGCGACTCGAATCCTAAAGCTAGGAAAAAGGGAAGTAAATGTCCATGGCAGAACACCTACATAGAGTATGATGACTCTAAACCTAAGGCTAGGTTAAATGGGAAGGTAAGTTGGTCTTGATCTCACGGAGGTGAGAGATGAATGAGTTACTTGCTAGTGAGTTAATGGGCTCGCCAAGATATTTCATCTTGTGCCTACGTATCCTAACTAGGAATGAGGAATCAAAGCCTCCGTAGTTCGCCTAACTAGGGGTGGTTAGTTGTTAGTGAGCTCGCGAAGACATCGCCTCTTGTGCCTATGTATCCTGATTAGGAATGAGGAATTAGAGCCTTCGTAGTCCACCTTACTAAGGGTGAGGAATTCTTGATTGTGGTTAAGGTTCTAAGGGGGAATGTAGGTGACCGTGGCAGGACACCTACATAGAGTACGACGACTCTAATCCTAAGGCTAGGATAAAAGGGGAAGGAAGTGCCCATGGCAAGACACTTACATAGAGTACGGCGACTTTAATCCTAAGGCTATGATGAAAGGAAGCAGATAATGAGCTAAGCTAAGTTATCCTAAACATGACAGAGTAGTCGACATGGGGAATCATTTCCTTTAGAATGAGGTTAAGAAGAGATTTTGGATGCGTAAAGAAAGAAAGTCCATAGGAGACTGAATCCTAAGTGTTATCATACAATGATGATCCTAAAGTCAGGATTGACGGGAGAATGCTAACATAAAGTTGTCATGCAAATATTAGGAGCCTAAATCTATCCTACCTTGATCTTAATCGAAAATTAAGTCGAACTAGGGAATCCTAAGGGAACATATGAATAAAATCTAGCAAATGAATAGACATAATATATACACGAGCAATCAAGATGAATCATAAGAGAAACATGATCAAGTCACAAAGGTACCATACACAAAATTGAATTAGGCACAAAGAAAATAATATGACAGTAAAGGTGAGCACATGTTATGAGCAAAAGTATAGTTAAGACATAAATCGAAGCCAAACTCAAACATAATAAACCTAAGTTGAAAACTCACAAGATTAATGATTATGTCAATAATGGAATTAATTAGACAAAACCTAAATATTTTAAAATTCTAAATTGAACGAAAATTTAGAAAAGACTAAATAAAGAAAATATTTTGAGTTTTCATATAAATTAAATAGGAAAATATCCCTAAAAATAAAAATCACTAATTAAAAACAAAAATGTACAGATAAATAAAATAAGAAAACAACTAATTAATATGAATATTTAACAAAATAAAATTAACAAAAATAATAAATAACAAAATAGTAATCAAATATAATTAACAAAACATTATTAATAGAATGATTATCAACAAAATAACTAACATTCTAAATAACAATACTGAAATAATTAGTCAAATATAATCATCAAAATAGAAGAGTGATTAAAAATAATTAAAGATAGGAGGAAGCAAGAAGGAATCACTTGGAAGAAATCCCATCATTCCAGGAAAATATTTTTTTATAAAAGAATGGGTCAGCATGATGTGGATCATGGACCAAGCAGGCAAGTCATGTGTCTTAACTGCGAAAAACACCTGGCAGAAAATAGAAGAGTCGCCACCGAACGTTATTTATCCCGAAGAAGGGAAAGAAAAAGATCAAAGAAAACTTGAAGAACGAGAAAAGACAAGGTCATCACAACTAAATCTTGAGTTCGGGAGTTGGTTACGGGGAAGGTATGAGCACCCCTCACGTCCGTTATACTCAACGGAATCCATGCTTATTGTCTAATCAAATGGTGTGTTTATCTATAAGCTATTTCTAAACGGAAACGAGAACAAAGAAAAAGAAAGAGACTCGATAGGACATCGTCGCCCTATGCCTACTGTCGCGGTGAAATTTGGATACCAAACTATTGATTAGTTTGAATCTTTAATTCAATTTGCAACCGAACTTTGATTTGTCCAAAGGAAGGGATAAAGATCGAAATTCCCACAATGCAATGCAAATGCAAGCTAGAGAGTTATAGGTTCGGGGGTTGGTTAAACTTAGGGAAGGTACTAGCATCCTAAGTTTCTGTAGTACTCTACAGGAACCTCTTGTTTTATGTTGTTTACTGCTATGTGTTTATCTGCTTAAGGGATTAGAGACCTAGGGGTTTATTTCTAAGTATACTCAATAAGATATCGCATCTTATGCCTACATATCCTTATGGGGAGTGGAATCAGAGTATTTTGTAGTTCACCCTAAAGGGTTTGAGGAGTTCTTTGACTGTGGTCAAAGTTCCTACGGGTTTAGGGTAGTTGTTTTGATTGGGTTTAGGAGAAGAGATGAGTCTTCATTTTAAGGGAGATTTAACCGCCACAAGTTGTAAAGGGGGTTGTAGGAAATGGTCTTTGCATTGTCTTAAAAAAAGGTCTTAAATACTCGGATGGTCGCCAAGTATGCCTTTATCTCTCTTAAGGTAAAGTCCCTACATGTTTGATTGTATTGTTGTGGGAGTGGAGATTATATCTCACTTAAGATGATTAACATCTTTTCTCTATTGTGTTTGTAATAACTGTATTGTGTTGTTTGTTTGTCTAAGTTGTAAAGATTAAGACAAAGGTCCTTCCTGTGAGGTAGGTTCTATCTTAAGTGATCAACTTGAATGGGATCAAGGATCGAGGGGATAATGATGCAAATGTAAATGCAACTACACACAACGTTGAATTATGTGTAGGTTTTTCCTTTGGACGGAATGCGATGCATAAATTGATAATGTAAATTTGCGAAAGGTAAATTGCAAGAATAAAACCATAGATATATGCATGAAAGCGCTAGGTGAGTGTGTGCATTGTGGATAAAATAAAAGCGGATAAAGATAAACGAAACATACGCATGAAAGCGCTAACTGCAGGTGCATGTGTCGTGAGTGGATGTGCACGATTGATTTGTGTGATTTTTTTAGCGGCTTGATTAATTTTGAATTGATTGATGAGAAAATGTTTGATTAATTTTAAGCGGGAGGTTGATTTAAGATAAGGTTAAATTAGATCCTAAGTTTTAAATAAAAAGAAAGCTACAATGATTAAGTATTTATAAATAAAAACTCTGGTGAGGTAATTGTTTTATTATCATGGATTAAAATTGGTTTTATTATTCATTTTCACGAATTATTTAAATTTAAATACTCACTATGTTAAGAAATAGGTGTACCTTGTTTAAAAGTTTCATTCTACTCATTTGATTAAAATACTATTAAGTTGAAAACAGTCAATTTAATTAACAAAAATATTTTTATATGAATTAATAGGATTTTGAAAGAAAAAAGGGTTTTTATTACTTAAGAAAATATTTTTTTTATTATAAAAATAGCCAAATAGCTTTACTTAAAAATTAACAAATTAACTTATTTGATTAAAAGTTGTTTTATTATGTAAAAGCTATTTTGAATGTGAAAGGGTTTATTTTCAGGTTTATCAAATGTTTTTTTTATTTTATTAAAAAAGATTATAAGGTTACTAAATACTAACTAATTACAATTAGTGTAAAAAAAGACTTAGGTGGAAGATTAGTTTAAAAGTGATTAGGGTTAATAAGATTAAGTGACGGTTAGTGTGTGAACGTGGTGTTAGTGCATCTAATTACATCAGACAATAAAGCAAACGGAAAAAAAAAAAAAAAGAAAAATGAGCAAACAAGCACACGATCGGAATGAACGGAAACCCTAGCCCCTTTCTCTCAAATTGGCCCCTCGAACCCTCGATCCTCTCCCCTCCGATTCGTCTCCATCATCATCCTCTCATGAATTTCAATTCCTTTTTGAACCTGCAACACAATAACAAGATCAATAGGCTCAATGATTGTTACGAAAAGAACGAAACATTACCAGAGGATAGTGACGGCGGTGTCGGAGATGGCGGTGGTATCTCGCGGTTAGGATTGCGGCGGCTTGTGGAGGCTTCAACTATCGGAGAGATAAGTCTCGTTCTTCAATCACTTTTTGATTTTGAATTCGATGCCTTACGGTAGCGCTAGGGTTTTTGTGTGCCTTATTTTGGTGGTAGTTTTTCGGTAGTATATTTTCGGTGTTATTGACTTCGTCTCCTCTCTCTTTCTTGTGACTTTGATCTTCTTATATAGGCTATAAGTTGAGATTTTCTGATTTGAGAATTGATTGCTGCTTTAAAATCCTGGTTGGATCTTTCCATTTTAGTTCATACGAAATTTGAAATATTTCCTCTTCTGTCTGATTGCTATTTCAAATCTTTGATTTTTGGTTAAAATTGAGATTGGATCTGATTGGATTTTTTTGTGGAATATTCTCCCAAACAAAGTGCTAATCCGATTTTTCCTTTAGCAGGTGCAGATAACAATTAGGTTTCGGACCCAAAGGAAATCCATCCCATGGTAGATGCGGCTGCTAACTCTGTTAGGATTGAGCAAACTCGTCGGTGACTTGAAATTTGAACAAATTTCTGCTTGGTGGCGATGATTATTTCTTTGGTAACTTCAATTATTAACTCCATCGAATGATTCCCAATAGATTGACAATGGAAAGACTGCTAGCGGTGGACTTCCTGGTTGCAACACTACTTGACTGGACGGTAAGCTTCTATGATCTTCAATTTTCTTGCTGACCATTCACTCAATGTTTCATTCTTCCCCGGACTTTCAGACAAGGATAATGGAATGCAGCATCCCTTAGGAACAGTAGCGAATGCATTGCTCATCTTTGTACATTGCTCAGAGCAAATAGGCAAAGCTTCCAATGAAGTTAGCGCATATAGCGGATTCCTGATTAATACAAGAAGGGGTGTATCGCTGGATAGAGGATGAAAGGTACGTAAGCATACACTAGCAAAAGCCTCAAATAACCTTGTCCATAATTTGATCTAGTACATTATTGATTTTTCTTCATGCACAGCAATAACACCTTCTTCAGTAGACATGCTCAACAAAACATTAGACAGTGCTCTGAGATTCCTCAAACTATCAGTCAATCCTTTCTCAGAATCATATAATTCTGGTGCCAGGTATTTTTCTTTAATATGCTCCGCCATATTATGAACAAAGTCTTCGTCGAGTTTGCACTTTCTAGCTTCTAATGATGTAGGAGATTGTTGAGTGATTGTGGCCTTGTACAGGATGTTTTCTCTTGGTTGATGGTGTGTATCATGGCGGGTATTGTTTTGGGGCTTCAATTTAACTTGGTGCCATAATCTTTGTCTGAAGTTTGCTTACTATAAATTGTAGGTTCAGACATTGGCGACAACGTATGAACGATGTGGCTTTACTGTCTTATTTGAAGGTAAGTTAATTGTGCATCGCGTCCCGATTTGCGGTAATTAATTGGTCTGAACAGACTTCTTCTTTTGCAGGCATTGAGATTGAGTTGGTTTTGAAGGCTTGGCGAGATAGGGTGATTTCGCTACCAACAGCTTGGATGTCTGTTATCTCACTAATCTTCATTGGACTTGTTATCCAACCAACACCAAGAGGCTTGAGCAGGTAACCTCTTGCTGGAATCTTAACTTGTGTAGGGTATTTTGTGACTGTCCATGGCGTAATCCACTATACTTGCGTTGTTTAACTGAGTTTGCTTTGGTTTTCTATAGTTTCAGTCCAACGTTTCAAACGGTAACTATCACATGAAGAAGGTAGTGGTCTGGTTGCTGTTCTTAAACTCTTCTCCTGTGTTATTGTTGTTGTTAAGGTTGTATCGCTTCTTCTGTGTTCTTCTGCTGCTCTACGATACTTTCTTACTGCTAATGTTTGTGATGTATGGTAATCAATGCGAATACGTGTGCTTGTGGTTTTTCTTCGCCCCCTGTATCATGTGTTGCTTCAAAACTTATGGTGCATTGTTGCTTTTCTTTATGCTGCGTGGTGTGATACTGATATGTATGTGTTTTGCTCTTGAAAAGTGCAGTGTGTAATTGGTGTGAGGTTTTTTTTTATATTGTGAAATGCCTCTGTCCACTTGTATGCTGTGAAAAATGTCTCTGTGTATGGTACTGATCTGCTTTTTTTGTGAAATATGTTTGTGTGTTTTGTGACGATTTTATTATGTTCCTTTGCAGCTTGCGCGCCACCTCTATTGGGAGAGATCTTGGCTAGGCTTGAAGCAGAAAGAGAGGTACGTCCCCGACTTAGGAAATTGATGTATTAGTTTACGACAAGAATACATTCTGATATGCTGCTGAAATGCCTCACTGCTAAACACTAACAAATGACCCTGCTATCTTCTGTTGCAGCCATATCGACTTAAGCGTGACATCCACTGGCCATTTACACCAGGTTCGTTCTGCTTGTGAGGCCTAACGGGATTGTCTGGGCAACATTGCTCCTATTTAATCTTCCCCTGGCTGAGGTCCCTACTGCAAGTGTCGAAGTGCACAATGGTTCCTCGGACAACTTCCTTCATCCTGTTACTTGTCTACGTCCTTGCTTTCATTGTGGTGGTGTAGTGAAGGCACACTCATCATTGGATCAAAATTGATAGTTCTGCCGGCTTCGTGATGGATTTAGGTCTTTGAATAGAAAATATTGTTCCACCCTCTTGAATTAAACTCTGCCTGTAATAGTTATGGTGTAACATGTATAAAGTATTGTGGTTTTTTAAGATATTAATGCTTATTCAGATCTCTGTTGCAAATTGAACATCAATAAATGTATGGCTTTTACTCATTTGCTTGCAATATAGAATCAGTACCCGCCGTAAGCATGCGGGTGTCACTTAGGAATTTCGGTTGAACATGGTGGCATGATTCTTCGATCCAATTAGTCTGGCAATTACTTTAATTTGTTCTTCCTTTGAGATGCTCCATGCGGGTAGTGTAATAACTGGCAACTCTCCGTGATTACCGTGTAACTGTAACATGCTACGGTTATCTTCTCTCATCAAATTTTTTACCTTGGCTCTCCCAATTTTAAATGCCAATCTAACATTCTTGTGCCTCAGCACCAACACGAGAAATAATGAGGTAGAGAAGGTTGGTACCCAAGAAGATAATTAGCATGGCTTTCCTGAATATGTATAATGGCACAAAACTTATTGACTTTGTAATTTGGTCATGACTCTTAGATCTCTGAATTGAGTCTGATAGGCTTATTCATTCGTAAAAACTGAATTAAGCCTGAATTCTTGGGTGGTGAACTTGGAGCTTGAATGTATTAGTCATGCTCTTGTGATGCTTGGTTATAAGAATCTATACCTGGACACCACTGCACTTGCACGAGCTGGTTAGTCGCAAAAAACCTAAATATTAAATATTAAATCAAATAACAAAAGAAAATGCGCAGAAAGAGGTGGGGTCTCGTGGTCAAAAATTAGGGTGCAACACCTACGCATTCCCTTGTGCAATGGGAAAGTCAGAGTCAATGTAGTTCAGAAAACTACGGGTGATGGAGGGAAGGTTGCTCACCAAGACATCATTGTCTTGTGCCTACGTATCCTCATCTGGTATGATAAATCAGAGCAAACATGGTTCGGGTAACTATGAAACCACATTTTGGTTAAGTGTTTTTATGAGCGACGATAAGTTCCCATTCCAGCAGTTAGGGTCGATGCCTGTTTGCAATAGAACGGAAAAATAACGTACTCTTTTTGAAAATGAGTCTGAAACACAATCCCGGAGGATAAATAGGTTTGAGTTTTGTTTGTGAGTTTTAGTGAAGTGAATTAGTTTTCTTTGTGATTCACGTTGCACTAAAGACTATGATATAGGAGCGAATGCGTTGCATATCGCCCACGAGGCGTACACTAAACACTATAGACAAGTAAGGAGAAACCCCTCACTCATCATTTCCCATATACTTAAGGATTGTGTCGCACAACGTTCATCATATTTATTAAATGTATTAGCATTTTTTTTGAGATGCGAAGAGAGAAAGACGCAAGAAAGGTCTAAGGGAAACTCGGTCCTAACATTGTCATGCAAAGTGGTCCTAAAATCGGGATGCGAAAGGAAATTATATCCTAATGTTAGCATGCATAAGATGGACCTAAGGTTGATATTAAAAGGGACTAGCCTACTTGTTATCATGCTTAGATTGCACTCCTAATGTCTATCATAATCCCAAAATTAATCGAAAATTAAATTGGAATAAGAATCTTAAGGGAACATGCAAAGGCAAGGCAAAAAGCAAAAAAAACAAGGTAAAAATAACAGCTACAACAACGCCTCCTGCATAAAACATCCACAAAATCCAGCAAGGCAACACAACAACATTTAACAACTACTAATTCAGCACAGAAGTAGGTGCAAAAGGGGCAGGCAGCAAGGAAGCATAACAAAAACAACATGCAAATTCAGAATACAATAGTTGTAGAAAGCAGGGCAGCAAGCATGTTTAATACAATCAAGTATGAGCAAGCACCAATCATGAACAAATATCATGCAAGAATGGACATGCATCAACAACAAAACATCATTGTTTAACAACATTGCATCATAAAGAATCAACAAGATCAACATGCTTTAAACATATATTACACAAACAAACGAACATGCGAAAAATGGAATCAGAAGCAAATGCAAACATGCATCACATAATCTAGCAAGATGATCATCAATAATCAATCATGAACATGATATAAACAAGCAAGGCATGTGTTCATCACATCAATCAAGCAACATAAACATGTTAAGCATTCAAACAGAAACCAAAAGTCGTGTGTCAAAAAGTCGAGATCAAACAATCAAGCATGATCAAGAAAGTCAAAACCAGTCCACACAAATGCATCATATCAATCCATGATTGTTAGAGGTGGAAAGAAATCAAAATATGCTTGAAAACAACCAAAAATCACATTCTGGTCCAGTGTTAATCGGTTAACCATTTGCCTGTGCAAACTAGTTAATTGATTAACCACTAAAAATATTAAGAAATTGCACTGGTTAATCAATTAACCAGTTTTGTACTGCAATTAGTTAATCGATTAACACTGCACCAGAAGCAGAAAAACAACAATTTAAAAGCACTTTCAGCAATTAATTCAATGTGCAATCATCCATATGATCATGTAATCAATTATGCACGAATTCAACACCAAAAATCAGTGATCAAACATCAATCAAACTTAATCAAGCATTGAGATCACAAACCAAAAAGATCAAAATCACAAAAATCAATCAAAACTTAAAGATCTACATTGTGATTATTCAAATAAGCTCAAAACAAGAATGTATCTAGAATTAACCAACCTTCAAAGCTGAGATTTGCTTTGGTAAGTGTTGATTCACTGTAAATTGATAGATCCAAGTTAGAAACCCAAGAAATCTTCGAGATCCAAGAGCTTTCCTGGAAGAGAAGTGAAGCACAATCCAAAATAAGCCAAAATTGATCCAAGAATCACTTATAAACTTGCTTCCAAGATTAGATCCAAATCCAAACAAAAATCAAGTGATGAATTAAAGATTATGGAGATGAACGATGGAGGTTTAGCTCTAGAATTCAATGATTCTAATGAAGAATCAAAGAACTCAAGTGAAAAAGAGCTTTAGTGGAGGTTTTGGAGTGTAGAAAAGTTGAGAGAATTTTGAGAGCAAATTCTTAAGAATGAGAGAGTGTGAAATCTGAAATTGGAAATTATGGTGAGGTTTGGAGCCAATTCACTTAAATGGGCTCTTGGTTAGGAGTAGAATTATAGTTTGGAGTGAGGTTATGAAAATTGGAATGGGATTAGGAATGGAAAATTAGAGGGAATTTGAATTGATTTTGAAAGTTAAACCAAATTTAGAGTGATTCTAGATCCTTCTTTTGGTGTAAAATTAAATTCGCAAGTGATCAAAAATAGTGATTAACCATTTGCTAGTGCAAAGTGGTTAATCAGTTAACCACTCACAAATTTTTAAAAATAGCACCATTTGGAAATAGCACCATTTGGAGGGAAACTTGCACATTTGTCCATTTTCACTCGTTCTGAGCCCTGTAAAGCCTCTAAAACTTGCCCTTTGACGTTATAACTGTGAGAATGCTTGTGCTAACCTGTGACATGTCTCCTATGATGAAAATAACATGCTGAATAAAAATATAAATGTCGAAGCCTCCGGCGCTCGCTGTTTAAATCTTGCAATGAAAAAGAATCTCGAGCCATGAAAAACCTTGATTCCATGCCTCGAAAACCGATGCCATGATATAAAGAAATGAAAAAATGCCGAGAAACATAAGACAGTCAATCAATAAACGATGAAGAAAATTTGGGGGTGCTACATCATGAATCTTGTTGGATGATCTGATTTGGTTGCTAAAGGGTTGCTTAAAAAACCCTATCCAATACTTCCATCAACAAATCGTCCGCAGAACACAAGGAAACTCAAATCTAAACTCACTCTCTGCCTCAAATAATAACAAACTCGCACAAAGAAGAACATGGAAATGGCATTGCGAAACAAGACTTCAGTGTAAATCAAATTCATCTCATTCTCTCATCCTCTCCGTGTGGTGGACCATGGTCAGAAGTATGCGCGTCGGTTCATCGGATTGAAGATGGTTGAAAGCTTTTTGGTGGAAGAAGAAGACGATGAGAGAAAAGGGGAAGGAGATCGTGTGAAGGTTTGTGATCTTTATTGATTTTGTTTTTGGTTGTAATGAAGTTAGTTCAGTCTTTTTTGTGGAGGTGAGTTTTTTAATTTGAATTTGAAAGAGGAAGAGGGTCATGAAGGAAGTCCCAATGAAAAGAGGTTTTTTTTGTTTAAACTTCAGTGAAGCTTCTTTCTTCAATTTTCAATTCTTTTGTTACTGTTCCTTTTACCCTCCCTCTTTCGCTTCTCCTTCTGCTCTTTTGAAACAAATTCAAACTCTGTTATATTGATTGGTCCCTTTCCTTTGTAGAATTTTGTCATTGAATTATGGTTTTGGTATGATAGCATGTTTGGCAGTGTTGCTGCTGTTGTTTTGAAGCATGGTGCAGGTTTTGGTTTTGGCTGCTTATGTAGTGAGAGCAGAGCTTGGTTTTGGCCATTTTGTAGTAGAGGTTTGGAGCTTTGTAACAGGTTTTGCTTCATATATGTAGGCTGTAAATTTGAAGCATAAAATTGTGTGTTGTTTTTGGACTTGTTTTGTTTAAGGTTGAGGCAGCAACATAGGTTGTTGTGTTTTGGAAGGCAGTGGCATTTTGTGGTTTGTAGCAGCATGGTTGTCAAAAGTGTTAGCATGTGGTTTAAAGCATTAGGAGCAACAGGTTTTGGAGTCTAGAGATATTGGTCTTGGCTGGTAGCATAATTGTGATGCGCAGGATTGCAGGTGGTAGGAGTGGCATGGTGGGGTCAGTTGACTTCCTTATATTGCAATTTTTTGTATTTAATAATGATTTTGCTGTTTTGTAGTGTATTTTGCAATTTTGTAAAGGAAAATAAAAAACAATGGCCTTATTATTCTTTGTAAAATTTGATGGGCCTTTTTTAAAATTTGTAAGACAAAAATATGAATGTGCTTTTTATGAAATGGGCTTTGGCAATGGTTATAAAAGAAAAATAGGAAAAGAAGGAAAAATGGATAATTTTGGAAAAATAATGTGGCTAATGGGATAATGGAAATAAATAAATGAATGAATTAGATTAAAAAAGGCTTTTGAAATGGATATTGATTTGGATAGTTAGGTCGTGAATGATGAAAATGGAATCTCCACCATATATGCACACCTAATCCAACACCATACTTGAATTGGATCCATAACTCTAATAAGGGCCAAATCCTAACAAACTTTGAATGAACCCTCTAATGATCCTTAATCAAGCAGCACTGACAACTTGACACCATCTGACAAACTTGATCTTGATTATGAGACTGATTCTTGCCTAACCAAAATTAGGTAACTCTAGATGAATTTCAACACATACTGCCCTTATTCCTGAATATGGAAGTAATGCACGCTGATGAAGAAAATGTTCTGAAATGTTGACAAATCAAATAAACCTTGGCTCCTCAGTCTCATTTACAATCATGATGAAAATTTAATCACTTGATACCTCTTGAAACAAACCCTAATTCACACAGGTGAAGCAAAACAAAATCTAATGATTTGGTTAGTTATGCAATAGGATTTGACCTAGAATGATATGCAAAACATCAATGAATCTAAGGATAAAATTTGCGGTATGATAATGGTCATTCCAGAATTGCTCTAAGTGTTAGAAAATTCTGATGACATGTTGATTTGTGCACCATTTGGTGATTTATCCTAAGATATTAAAAGAACCTAGCTCTGATACATGATGTGAATCATTAAGAAAATTATAAATTAGGTTCTGACTACGTCAATCATGCTCTGATAGCAAGCCATGTTCTGAGATGAATATTGGGCAGTTCTAGTCAGACTCTGATAAGACGTCTTTGAGAAGTATTCCCTCTCTGTATGTATGCTCTACACTTCAAAATTATTTTGTAAGTTTTGGGATAAGGGGGGACTTTAAACAAGCATAAATAAATTTTAAGAGTAACAGATTCATGGGGAGCTGGTTAGCTTAACTCTGATTCTTTAGTTCTATGGTTATTAACCTGTTTAATTTGCTCTATCAAAATACATAGTTTGTCATCATCAAAAAGGGGGAGATTGTAAGAACAAGAGTGGTTCTACATCTGGCCTTAAGTTTTGATGATAACTACGCATGTCATCTTAGAGAATAATTCAGTACTTAATGGTTTCTGTCTAGTGTGTAACTGTTGCTAAACTGAATCTGAATCTGGTAGAAAGGCGTGTGACTTTATCAGACTCTGATCTAAACACTGGAAGAAAACATATATTGTGTACAAGTTAAAGTCAATATTCAGGAATTCTTTTTAATATGACGGTTTTGAAGAACGTTTGTACTAAAGATTCTGATTGAGGTTGTGTTATTAAAGCCTTGAAGGCATTCTAAAATATGTGCTTCTACCGCTACAAGTTCTGAAGTTTCTAAAGACAAGGTTTTATTGAATGAAGCTTTGAAGATTCTAAAGACATCATTTTGATGACATGAGATTTCACTGTTTATTTGACTTAATTAGTGCATGTGTTAGAGTTGTTTTGATTTGCATTTGTGTTGTTATGTTGGTATTTTCTATGTTTTTAGGTATTTATTTATTTGGAAGCCCTGTGCGAAGGAACGAAGCAAAAACGGACGAAATACGGGAGGAATGAGGTTGGTTCATGCTGATGGCGACCACCATGGCATTCATCATGAGGTGGCTATGAGTGTCCACGCACTAACAGTCAAAAGACTAAGTCATGTCCAGTCTGTAAGCATGGCACTCACCATGAGGGGTGTGGCGGTCTCCACACGTTATGGATGTCAAACGGTCACAAAAAGGGTTTCCCTTGGTCTCCAAGCCTTCACAAACCATCCCTACATTTTCTCCACAGTCTGGAATTGGTTTTTTTTTGTTGATTTCTTGGGTTTTGGACTCCTATAAATACACCTCTCATGCTGTTATCCGGGGGATCCAAGTTTTGTGCATACTTAGGCCATAGTTTGTCCAATTGTAAGTGTAACCCTTCACACCAAAGAGTTATCGCATCACGAATCGAGTCTGTATCAAGTTTGGATCATTCTTGTATAAGTTTTATTTCCGTCAAGATTACTTCAACATTTATTGTATCAGATTCAAGACTCCGTCAGGCGCATGTTTTTATTTAATTACTTTATTTACTTTCGTCGCCTTTGTTTAATTTCTTGTTTATCTTCTACTTTGGTTTAAACCACACCTTTTAATTATGTTTCGCCATATTTTATCCCATTATCAAATTAATCGCATTTATTTACGTCATTATGTCAAGATAATTTTATTTGTGTTGAGATGTGAGGACTTTAATCAAACGTATCCTTATCGTTCTTATATAATTACCTTTGGGGATGTTTTGGTTTTTCAACAATTTTACAGCGTCTTATTTTAATCTGTCTCTACGAAAGTGGGAAGTGAAAACATTGGGTAAGATCGAAATCCGTCTGGTACAAACGATTTGAATTGTTAAGTTCTTAGTTAATAAATTCTGTGAAATCCTTTTACTAATTAACTAGGAAAGTTTAAGGTTTCTCGCAAGTTGGTTTTAAAACTATTTAGGAACGCGCGCATTTATAGGTTTAGAATCTGGTACTTAAGCGAAAGCTTAAGAACCCTTTTTTAAATTAAAATTTCCAATCAAAAATCACTTTTCTATTTAGTAAAGAGTTTAATTTCTTAAAAATAGGCTTACTACATTAATGCATTAGGCACATACCATGAGTGCCGATGGAAGGTATAAATTAGAGAGTAAGTTCGGTTATGTATGTGTGAAAGCAATGGTTCTCGTTAAATTGATCCTTTTCAAAATAGAGAATATTTCCCCATCGAAAATCTCTTTTTAGAAACAGTAAGAGTATGGTTAATTTATAGATCCCTACATCTCTGCACTGTTTGTCCAATTTTATTCATTTCTTATTTTAGCGCAATTTTTATTATTATCGCATTCAACTTCCTTATTGTTCGCCTTAAATAAACATCATAGCAATCAGTAACAATATATTTTTGACTATTGGTCTCTATGGAGTTAATATCTTTTAAAACTACACGATAGGTTATGCACTTGCAATTAGTTTGTTTACACCCGATCAATTTTTTAGAGTTGTTGTCAGGGACCAATTACGTCAAAACATCGTAAACTAGTTGTCATTTTGTTTAGATTAAGACATTTTAGATGGATCGCCCAAACTCTCTTTTTAATCACCAATTTAAACATTTCAAGGGCCCATAATATTCCTATATATCAAACCTTGAAATATTGGTAGAAAACTTTGTCAATTCACAAGCTCTCTCTAGGTTAGAATCCATGTTACGAAGGTTTGTAACAACTCAAACTGCCTATAATAGGGAATTTAGAAACCCTGCTCTTCTTGCTAATGAAACCCTTAAGTGATTAAACAACAACATCCAATCCTTAGTACTTGGTAATAAGGAATTAGGGACAAAAACAACATTGCTTACACAAATACCTATTGGCACAACGACCTATGAGGCTGACCCTGTAGGAAAATCTAAGGAAAGAAATAAATTAATCAAGGAGAGTCATAATAAAGAAAATAATATAAGTTCTTTTCTACTAAATTCGTTAGAACCTAGGTCAAAAGAGAATGTTGCTACAACTAAAAGAGAAAAACTAAGGAATCATAAAACTAGAGAAGAAATTAACGCCAAACCATAAACTTCAACACCAAAGAAAGAGCCAAATCTAATCCCGCCCTACTTAAGATATGTGCCACTCTATAATGGAAATAAAATAAAGGGGGAGGATATGAGATATGGCTCGATAAATGGCTTTGGAAACAACGCAATGGTTGGATCCTCCCTCCATAATTTTGTTCTAATAAGTCGAGCTACCGACATTAAACGAAGCGCTACATGGGAAGCAACCCATGATTTTGTCTTTTTGATTATTTTTCCTTAAAAGGTGAATTATCTCTTCCAACAAGGCTAACTTATTTGATTTCGAACGTTTCAGAGCTCAACATTCTACATAGCTTATTCTAACCTTATTTTCAAAATGCAGAATGTTGATGACGTGGAATTCAGGTTCAGAGATGATGACAAGAGAACATGTTACGCAGTCCTATCTGAAAGACCCATGCTACCCACCAGATATCCTGACACGACCTGCATGGCATCCCTAGGAATTGAAAGAAGTATTAGTTATATGTTTAGCGAAATTGATTGGGAAGAATTTTTAGAGTTTAAGCATGAGACCTATAGAAAACTCACCATTGAGTTCCTCAGTTCACTTATCTACGATCCCTATCAAGGACATGGACTCCATCGTGGCCGCATATCCTTTAGGTTATTTGGTAAGAATATGATTTAACCCACCTAGGATTCGGAAACCTATTAGGACTCCAAACTGGTCCAAATGCCCATCCTGAAATCTCACTCTGTTTTTACCAAGACGATACTTTGGAAATTTTTTGGAAGGAAATCACCCATAATGGAGACCCCAACCTAGCCACCTAATTTTCTAACTGAATCCATAACCCATCACTCAGGTACTTCCAAATGATTTTGGCCCAAACATTATTTGGTAGGAGCGAAACCTATAAGCCAGTAAGTGTGGAGGAATTGTTCATTCTTTACTACATCACCAAAGATAATTCTATTGCATCTGGTGCCCTTCTCATTCAAAACCTTGCAGGTATAGCTCGATCTTCGGTAGGAACTATTCATGTAAAGGGATAGTCACCCGTATAGCCTATGCACTTCAGTTACAAAACAAGCTTTCCCATCTAATTCCTTATTGTGGTTATACGCAACTGGATATGGACCATTGTCTTGAAAATGGTTTGATATGTAAAACATACTTTAGGAGGAATGAATACAAACTTCTCAATAATAATAAAGCCATCCACCATTTCTACTTGTCTAACCCAGAAATAACTAATATCCAAAATAGGGAGAGCTGGGCTTATGCTTTAGAGGCACAAGACGAGACACCTTTTATACCTGCTACACCTCCTACACCAGAGTATCACCCATTACCTGTACCTTCTTCAGATAGGACTATTGTGATCTCTTCTTCTGATCCCAGTAAGAAACGAGGCAAAGATGACGAGCTTAGTTTATTGCGCCAGGAGATTGTTACACTTCGAAGAGAAATCAGGGATCTGAGGCAAATGGCAGAGATAGATAGTGCCATTCATACTAACCATTCATACTAAGGTAGAGGACTATCTCTCTCAAGAAGTTCTTGATCTTTGACGTCAGCTCTCAAAGGCTCATGCATCATGTCCACGACATATGCCAAATCCTACGTATCATTCCACTTAGTCTTCTATTAGATTCATTTCACCATTTTCATTTTTTCTAGATTTATTTTTCCGCTGAAACTCTTCTTGCATTTTCAAAAAAAAAATTCTTTTCTTTTGGGATTTATTTTCGGTAATTTTTGCCCACTCTTAGTTATCAATATTTATTCATCACCTAATCATTTATTTGAATAACCCATTTATTTTCAAAAATGTTGTCTAGGCGAAGCAAAAGAGGAGTTAGTTTATTTACACCCGATCACAGTTCTGAAGATCAAGTTCTGAAGTTACAAGTATTGATCTCTCTACAACATGCTTCATCGATTCAAATCTGAAGCCTCTAAAGACATAGAAGACAAAAGATTAAGAATGGTTGGATAAAACATTGAATATAAAAGTACAAAATAGTCTTTGACCTCTACTCAGACTAGGTGGCGCAAGGACAACTTTTATATTATGATATGACCATTCCTTCAGTGAACGTTGGGATATCACAGCTGGAATATGTTTCCTATTATACCCTCTAATGGATCTAGTATCAAGCTTTATATATTGAAGATCTAAATGCTTGAAGAATAAGTTGTCATGGCTGGCGCGCTGCTGCTACAAATCAAGTGAAAATACTAAATGCCGAAGTGCAAAATGCTGCAAGAGAAGAAGAGAAAATCAAGAGATAGTAACTAGAACAAAAAACAAAGATCTGAAGAAAAAATGAAATTATGTGTGCAAGGCAGAAGCAAGCACCAAGTTGTAAGCTTCAAAAAAAAGATGCTCAATGCTCAACCAAATTAGAGTGCTACTCTACAAGAAATGAGAGAACATTAAAAGAAGTTTTTAAGTTCACAAAACTCATGATGGTACGATGCAAATCTCTAGGTGATTATTCTTAAGATAGTTTTGTAAATTATCAAGGAGTTGTTATTCATATCTTGCTAGAAACACTTTTGTATTAATGTACTTCAATTGTGTCGTCAGCTTGTTTAGAAGCAACTTTTGTACACACCCTTGTAACACTTTTCAAAGTGTAGATTCCTTAAGTGACTAAGTTTTTAGTCTGGATACTTGAGAGGGCTAAGTTGTTTTCTAACATTTAGAGGTTGTAACCTGTTGAGATTATTGGATTAAGTTCTTGTCTAAGGCGAAATCACCTTGGTGGGTGGACTGAAGTAACTTTGTTAACAATGAACCAAGATAAACATAGTTGTGTCTATTTATTTTTATTTCCCTTGTTAGATTGATTTTTAATTCCAACAAAATTTCTTAGTTGGTTAAACCCAATTCAAACCCTCATTTCTTGTGTTTCTCACCCCTTCACGTAGGTCGAGAAGGATACATCACCAACCACAGAGATATGGATATCTTGTAACTGATCAAGGTGATGTATTACTCATAGATCAAGATGAGCATGTAATCTACCAAGTGGCCATAACTGGTCCTGAGTCTGAGAAGTGGCTAGAAGCCTTGAAATCTTAAATGGATTCCATGTGCACAAACCAGGTTTGGACCTTGGTAGAGACTCCTGTAGGAGTTATTCCTATAGGATGCAAGTGGGTCTTCAAAAAGAAGACTGACATGGATGGTAAGGTACATACCTATAAGGCAAGACTGGTTTCTAAAGGCTATAAACAAATTCATGGGGTAGACTATGATGAAACCTTTTCACCAGTTGCAATGCTTAAATCTGTTCGGATTTTACTTGCTATCGATGCATATCATGATTATGAAATATGGAAGATGGATGTCAAGACTACTTTCCTTAATGTGAATCTTCTTGAGGATTTGTACATGACACAACCTGAAGGATTTGACATACCAGAAGAAGCCCAAAAGATATGCAAGTTACAGCGATCAATTTATGGATTGAAGCAAGCTTCCAAAAGCTGGAATATTCGTTTTGATGAAAATGTAAAACAATATGGATTTATAAAGAATAAAGATGAGCCTTGTGTCTATAAGAAGGTTAGTGGGAGCATGATCATCTTCCTGGTATTATATGTAGATGACATATTACTCATTGGAAACGATGTCCCTACCTTACAACAAATAAAAACTTGGTTAGGGAAATGCTTTTCTATGAAGGACCTTGGTGAAGCAACCTATATATTAGGAATAAGGATCTATAGAGATAAATCACAAAAAATTCTTAGCCTAAGTCAGAGTACATACATAGACAAAGTGTTGACACGCTTTAATATGCATGATTCCAAGAAAGGATTCATACCTATGCAACATGGTCTATGTCTATCAAAAACACAATCCCCTTCAACTAAGGAAGAAAGGGATCACATGAATAAGATTCCATATGCATCTGCAATAGGATCTATCATGTATGCCATGTTATGTACTCGATCAGATGTCTCATATGCTTTAAGTGCAACAAGTAGGTACCAATCTGATCTCGGTGATGCTCATTGGGTAGTTGTTAAGAATATCCTTAAGTACTTGAGAAGGACTAAGGACTCATTCTTGGTATATGGAGATCCGGAAGAGCTTGTTGTGATTGGATACAATGATGCTAGCTTCTAGACAGATAAGGATGACTTCAGATTTCAATCAGGTTATGCGTTCTACTTAAATGGTGGTGCTGTAAGTTGGAAATGTTCAAAGCAAGAAATAGTTGTTGATTCTACAACTGAGGTCGAGTACATTGCTGCCTCAAATGTAGAAAAGGAAGTTGTTTGGGTCAAGAAGTTCATTAGTGAACTTGGCATAGTCTCTAGCATTGTGGATCCCATTGATCTCTATTATGATAACAATGGAGCTATAACACAAGCTAAGGAGCCTAGATCTCACCAACGATCCAAACACATACTTAGGCGGTATCACCATATTTGAGAGATATGAGATTGGGGAGATGTGAAGATATGAAGAGTACCTACACTTGACAATATTGTTGACTCACTAACAAAGCCGCTTGCGCAACAGAAGTATAATGGCCATACTAGATCTATGGGATTAGGAGTATGTCTGGCTAGTGCTAGTGGGAGATTGTTGGTGTAAGTCCTAGAGGCTATTACATTTGGTACTTGTATCAAATTATTTATTATTAATAAAAGGTATTTCTTTATTATGTTTGTTTTTCCAAGATAATAAAGTCTCTAGAATACCTAGTCTATTTAATAAAATATTAAGTGTGACTTAATCATGAGATCCCATTAAACATAAGGATGTTATTCTTAAAGTATCTGTAGTCAAGCTTTACTGTGAAATGGGATAACCTTAAAGCATTAATACTATTATGTAGATAGACTGATGATCATATCTCATGGATCATGGATAAGGAGTTATCTAGTCTTAAAATATGTATGAATATTAGGAGTAATATTTATATTGGATTGACCTGTTATGAGAGTACTACATAGAGTGTTATGCAAATTGTCATAAGTTACTCTCATGGTGATAGTGAGGTATTCCACTCTTCGACCTGAAACCACTATAGACCCTAGATATAGAGTCGAGTACTTTATTGCTGATCTAACATTGTCTGTGACTAGATGACCATAAAGACCATTGATGGGTACTCCATAAAGCATGTTGAGGGACATGAGTGACCTAGATGGAATTTGCACATCCTGCATAACAAGATAAACGTCTAAGGGACCAATATTGAACTAGACAAGGATGACACAGTATATGCCTTGTGTTAAATAAAGACATAAGGGCAAAAGGATAATTATACACACAAGTACTATCACAAAAGGTTTTGTCAGATTACATGAAATTTTCGTGACATGGGTAGTAGTGATGTGTTGCTAGATACCGCTCACTATTTATCATGTTAAATGCGTGATTTAATATAATTGCCAACATCGCGAAAACCTACAAGGTCAAACACTTAAGGACAGATTGATAAGAGGTAGAGTAAATAAGGAACACCATAAGATACGGTGCACTTAAGTAAATGTAGAACACCGTAAGGTACAACAAACCTAAGTAGAATACAGAATATGGTAAGGTACCATACGCTTAGGTGATATATGATACAACATAAGATATGGTGTGCATACACTTAAGTGAGCTTTTTAGCTTGCAGCCCACACAAGTGGTTCTATAAATAGAACCCTTATGCAGAAGCATACACTCTTGATGAAAATTCAGACTGTGAAACCCTAGCCATATTTTTACTTCTCTCTCTCTCTCACGCACACACACACATACACACACACACACACACACACACACACATACACTCAAAGCCTTCAACATAGCAGCTAGCGCTAAGACTGAAGGAATTTGTTCGTGTGGACTGAGTAGAGGTGTTGCTCATCATACATCACTTGTGATCAATCCTTCAATTTAGAATCAAAGGTTTCATCGCGACAAGAAGTAACTAATCTATCACTGATCATGACCATTTATAAGGATCACTAAAGGTAAATTTTATTTTCCACTGTGTTTTGGATCACATATTTCCCTTCTGTTTTATATTCACAGTGTCTTTGCACCCACTAGAGTAAATTTTTCCCCGTTTTTGCTGGCACATATGCATGCAGTTGGCACTGCTAAAAAGGGCCTATCTCTGTTGGAGGAGTGATTACCTCCATAGCTCGTGCAATAGGTTTAGAAGTCGAGCTTGCCACACTAGACCCTGTACTTATACCCTCCCTAGATTTTACTGCTTACCTCCATATGAGGTTAATTAAAAATAGGAGAAATAGGAAATACTCTTATATGATTAATAACAAAGAGGTTTCTAGTATTTCTTTATGGTGCCCAAACCGCGCAGATATTTAAGTCAGGGAAAATTGGATTTATGATTTGAATGTCAGTACAGAGGCCAAATCGGTGCCCACAGACATTCCTGAGAATACCAATGTAGGAAGGGACACCCATTATGAGTATGATTAGAGAGAGACAGTCACTCATGTGCATTAGCCACCACCATACCATTCAATCCCCACATATTTATGATTCACTTGCACACAACACATCACATTTTTCTAACCATTTTGCAGGAACTTCTACCGGAGCCACACACATTACACTTGGTGACATACTTAACGAGATGTGCACCCGAAATGCCATAGATGTCAATTGTGGTAACCTGATCTATGCCATGCATCAACAATAGACGAATATGATGCAAAATATGCATCATATACAGACACAACATACTAATATCATGAAGCAGATGACCCAAATGCAAGCATCTCGCACCGACTTGATGCATAATGTGCATCTCATCAAGACTATAAAAGCCTTACTAATGAGTCGTGTGCGTCACATAAGAGCGTCACAAAACACCATGGCGGGTAGCATCCAACATATTCAAACATCACATACCGCCATAGGAAAGAAGGTCCAACATTTGCAGACTACTCAGGACTATTTGGCACAAAACCACCAGAGTATACTTGAGCACATGCATTTTATTCAGTCGACCGAGAATCACCACCAAATTCAGTATGACCAGGTATTAGAGAATTTGTTTATATTGCGTGTTGAGTTTCAAATGAGACTTAGGCATGAAGTTCTTGGTGGGCATAGAGCACATGGCGTACATGGCGGTTGGTGACAAGGACAAGGCCAAGGAAGATATTGATTCTTATCATCCAGGTTCTTATTCCTTTTCCTAATTTTATCGAAACATTAAGGACAATGTTTGGTTTAAGTGTAGGGGAGGAACTTTATTGCTTTTTTATCGCTTTGTTGTTATATTTTCGTGTTTTCTGTTATATTAATTTAATTAGAATTTTACAATTTTTAGCTTAATTGTTATGTTAGTTGAGTCAATACATGTGTTGTCAAGTCTTTATGTGTGGTTTCTTGTTGTTAATCCACTTTCTTGGTTTCTTGAGCCATAACAAACAAAAATCATGACAAGACTTTAAATTTATAGCATGATTAGAAAGTATATAGGCTAAAAATGAAAGAGAGGCTAGATTGAGGATACTTGGGAAAGTTGATGCAAAATTGGTATCGTCCCAACACCTCGAGCCTCTAAATTATGGAGATCAATTTAAATACCCGTTATGCCATAACCTTTAGTACTTGTTTCCTAATATTCCTTAAGTAGTTTATCTAAACAGTTAGCACCATCCATAAATACATACTAAGTAGGAAAGTTGATGCAAATAAGTGAGTGATCATGAGATTTATAAATAATAATAAAAATAATTGAGTAAAATTTAAATGTTTCTTCTAAGTTAGGTGACCCTCACCCATTTATTTAGCCCAACGGTAGCCTATCCTACTAAATTAATCAAAAAGGCCAAAGTGCACAAATTGGTGAAACTAGATCATAGTTACTAACAGATTTCCCTACCATGTGTGTGAAAGGATAACAGGCTTAATGTGATCATGCTAAAATGAAAAAGGAATTAGTGAGTTAGGTTTATGCATAATGACATGATTCGAATTGGTTTGCATAGGAGGGAGACTTTTGACTGCAAAATGCGGAATTGTGTTCTTCTGATACCCTTTTTTGTACTAGTACCTATCAAGTCAATTTTGGCCAAAATGAATTTTGTAGCCTTGTATGAGTATTTAAGACTTATCAATATTAGAGGAATTTGTCAAAGAAGGGCATATGTGCGAGAAATCGGGATAAAAATTCCAAATAACAAAGAAAAAAGAGCAAGTTCTCCACTCATGGGGTTTTCCATGGCGCTCATCATGATGTGGCAAACATAGGAGTCACATTCCATCCAAAGAGAAGCAAAAATGCATGTTTCTGAGGTTATGGTGTTTGCCATGGACCTTGAAGACCAAATCCTACCCAATTTGCACTCATGGCGCTCGCCATTAGGTTATGTCGTCAGCCATGGACTTTGAGGCCAAAAAAATAACAACTTCTAGACTTAGTCCTCTCCCACTTCAGCCAATAACCCTTCCACTCCTCCTACATAATTTCAGACTCTTTTCATATGTTTCCAGCTCTATAAATAGGCCAAACTCTTATATTTTTATCATATAAGTTTTTAGTCATTAATTTTATGCAGAAATTCTATTATTGTAAAAGTTGTAGTTTGTCACATTGAGGGACTACTACATCTTTGCATTAGGAATTTGTTGCGCGTACTTGGATCAACATTACAACAATCTTGATGTAATTCATTTTTCAATTTTAATTTCAGAAGTCAATTTTATTAACATATTCTATTTGTAGGTTCTACTCTTACAAGTTTTGCTTTCTACCTTAATTGAGTTTCAATTATTCATGTTGTTATCATTTTTATTATTATTATTGTTGCTGCTGCTATTAATTTTCAGTATTGAATTTGCACTATTTCCATTTCTCTCTCTCTCTCTCTCTCTCTCTCTCTCTCTCTCTCTCTCTCTCTCACACACACACACACACACACATATTGTTTTATTTCTATTTATTAGATTGATTCTATGTCTAATTTAATATATTCACAATTCAATAACAATATGTTTATCATAACCATGTCCAACCAAGCTTATAGAGTTCGGGATGTGAGGACCTTCATTCTGACGGAACTCGGTAAAAAAAATAGCACTGATTTTCAATATTAATTTAATTTTCTGGTTCTAAATTTTGCTTCAAAAAGCCAAAAGCTTTGCGCGATAGCAAAGACACTCAGATACATGTTAACAGCACGACAATGTGAATTCGGTATCCGATCATAAAATTTTGATTTTTAATTTATAAAAACAACGAAATGGCTTTATTAATTAATTAGGACTTGTCAATTTTCAAAAAGTTATTCGAAACGGTAACTTGTACGTGCGATAACATTCAACTATGATTCTGAGATCTGAAACAAGCTGCGCGAAAGTGAGTAGTATTTTTAAATTAGTAATTTCTCCGAAAAGAATTTTTAAAAACAAATTTATTGTTGAATTTTATCTGAGTCTCTATGGTACCCAGAAATTGCATTCCGGTCTCCGTTTCAATTAATTTTAAAACAAGCATTTTTAGTTCTCAAACTAGTTATTTTTATTTCATGCAAAAATTTGTACCGATAGCGTTGGATTTACAAAGCGACAATAAATTACATTAGGCCGACATTGATCTCTGTGGATTCGATATTTTTTATACTATACCTGAAATTTTTGTGCACTTGCGGATAAGCACACAATATTAAACTAATACATATTTTGTATGTAATCCATAGGGCGTGGAAAGTTGTGACCTATTTATCTAGGATGATGAATTTGGTCAGATTCATGTTAGAAACGAAAATCAAAAGATTCCAACAAATTTCAATAATTTAGAAATATTAATGGCTTATATGAGGGAATTTGAGAAGGATATTGGTAAGGTATTTTTGGCAAGGAATTTGGCGTAGAAGTAAATTCAAAGAAGCATAAAAGGCAAAGAAAAAACTTTAAATAGAGAAGAACAAAAATCATTGTTTAATGGTTGTAATTATGCTGTCTTGGATTTTGTTATCCATCGTCTACAAGTTCGTGTAATATGTAGTGTATCAAATGACATTGTATCAAATTTGATGTCTCAAATGACATTTTATCAATTAATAGTTTATTAATGAAATATTTGGTATTGGTTACAAGAAGCAACATGTATTGTCTTGGATTTTGTTTTAAATTTGTGATGTATCAAATGTGATTGTATCAATTGCTAGTAAATTAATGAAATATTCTGATTTTTGTTATTTCTAAAATTAAGGTAATACATATAACTAAAATTGATTGCACAGATAATAAGAAGCACATAAAGTGCATAAGTCATTACAAAATGACACATAAAAGTGTATCAATTATCAGACAAAAGATAGCACATAAAAATGCATCAGTCGTTACAAAATGAAAACATAAAACATAATTCATAACTACTTAGAAGGCCTCTTTGAAATTTTTCTCCAAGATCTGAGGCAGACACCAAGCTTTGAATAAGGTACCATTGTAGTGTCAATCTTGTTTCAATGTACTTTCATCATGCTCAGTTTAGGTTATAGGTTCTTCCATCATTACAATTGACATGCCATATGGATACTGCCTACAACTAGAGGTTACTGTAAAACATGGAAGGAATGAATGCCTAGTGCCTCCTCAAGTGGTTCGTGTAACCACTGGTTCGCAGGAAAATTAGTTAGTGGTGGTATCATAATTTCAACATTGTAGTTGAAACTGCCGTCTGACTCACAATGAGAGCAGTTATTTCAACGATTGTTGAAGTACTTGTACCACCAACCGTCATTTCAATTGGTTGTTCTTCTACATTTAGAGTCCTATTCTAGGGAGGAGGAACTCCTTGAGGGGATGAATTTCCTGATGGTATAAACATACTAACAGATTTGCCACTCCTCAGACGCATAAATACTCAAGAATTGACAATATTTATATGTGAAGAATGAAACTAAATGTAAAAGCACATACACTATGTGCAAAAATTTAAATCTCGTAAAAAACGAGTCCCACCGGATGTGCTAATTTTTTATTGGTCTTTTTGGTATAAAAATTACAAGTTTTTGTTCACTTGAAGGATTAAACTCGAAAAAATCCTAAAGACACTTTGTGTTAAACGTTTTTTTTTAAGATATGTGATAATATTAAAGGTTTTTATGTTTGAAGTTTAGGCAATTGGATAGAGTTTAAAGAAGGGAATACATAAATACTTAATAGAATAAAGTAAATGAAGAAATGATATTAAAACAAATGTATAAAAATGCTTGAATTAAGAATGGAACACAAGTTCATATATTTCTCATAAATTCTTATCTCTGTTACCCAGATGTGTGAATTCTAAAAAAAATAAAATGAAAATGTGAACCTCCATTACATAAACAAAATCTACTCGTAGGATTCAAATACACTCCGACTAATGATAACACATTGAACGGGCCATCCATTGGAAAGCCAGGATAGGAGAATTTGCTTTGAGAAGGGTAATGTCAGATACAAGATCTGAGCACTTCATCACGACCATGTTAGATTCATGTCTCTTAGCAAAGTTGATTATGGCCTCCACAACATTATTTTCAATAGGGATCTCAAGAACAATGTTTTCCATGTAAGAAATTAACTCGTCAGGAACTTCAAGAACCTCATTTGGAGAATTCTCTTCTAAGAATTCATTCCTAGATGTTAGGATTGGTGAAGATGAACATGGAGGTTCATCTTGTAACAGAATTCTGTTACAGTTTGTGAGGAAGAAGAAGAAGAGATTGAGAGGAAAAGAGAAGGAAAAGAATGAATGAATTATATTATTGTTATTGACCAATATACACAATGGGGTACCCTATATATACCCAAGCTTTACATAAGGGTAGAGTTATTACTCTTTACATTTTGTATCTCTAATATCCCCCCTCAAACTTATGGTGAGACCTTCCAAGCTAGTCACCTTGAGTTTGTGTCTGAGATTCTGAAATGCTCCAATCCCAAGGGGTTTTGTAAGTGTGTCAGCTAGTTGAACCGATGCCGGAACATGATGCACACGTAGTTGGCCAGCCACAACCCGTTCATGCACAAAGTGTGTGTCAAGCTCAATATGCTTGGTGCGAGCATGAAGAACCGGATTATAAGAAAGCAGAACCACACTTAAGTTATCACACATGAGAATAGGAGTGTGATAAGTGATTTTGAGCTCAGACAAGAGGGACTCCAGCCATAGCAGTTCCGAGGTTGTATGAGCTAGGGCACGATATTCTGCCTCTGTGCTAGATCGAGCAACAAGGGCTTGCTTCTTCGAACTCTATGAGATAAGATTAGGACCAAAAAATATACATGAGCCAGATGTGGACCGCCTATCATCCGGGTCACTGGCCCAATCAGAGTCACTGTAGGCATGAAGAGACATTTTTAAAGCTGTAGCCGACGGAGACAAATGTAAACCATAAGAGACAGTACCACAGAGGTACCGGATAATGCGTTTGACCGCAGACCAATGCGTATCAAGAGGGTCAGACATGAATTGGCAAGCCTTATTGACACTATAGGAAATGTCAGGCCTGGTTAAGGTCACATACTGCAATGCTCCCACAATAGACCTGTAGAAGGAAGGATCTGCTAGCTTTGAGGCACCATGTCTGCTGAGTTTGCAGCTGGTCATCATGGGAGTTGGAACTCCATTGGCATTGACCATGTTTGCTCAAGACAGCAAATCTCTGATATACTTTGATTGTGTCAAAAGCATTGAGCCATCTGTTTGAAAATTCACTTCAATGCCAAGAAAATATTTTGTCCTGCCAAGCTTTTTCAACGCAAACGCAATGTGCAGTTGGTGAATTAAAGTATGGATGAGTTTGTGATCAGACCCTGTGATTAATATGTCATCTACATACACTAGAGCATATAAGACAGTACCTTTAGAGCAATAGAGAAACAAGGAGTTATCACACTTGGATGTGGTGAACCCAAACTGAATCAGGGCTTGTGCCAGTTTTTCATACCAGGCCCGTGGAGCCTGTTTGAGGCCATATATTGCCTTGTATAGCTTACATACAAGATTCTTGTCATCTATGACAAAACCTGGAGGTTGAGTCATATAAACTTCATCAGTCAAGGTGCCATTGAGAAATGCATTGTTGACATCAATTTGTTGGATATCCCAGTTGTGGGTGAGTGCCATGGTGAGGATAACTCTGTTAGTGGTTGGTTTAACAACAGGAGAGAAGGTTTTAGTGTAGTCAAAACCATGTTCTTGATGAAATCCCTTGGCTACAAGCCTAGCTTTGTATTTGTTGATAGATCCATCAACATTCTCCTTGATTTTGAACACCCATCTACAGCCCACAACTTTTCTGTCAGGAGGTAATGTTGTGAGAGTCCATGTGTGGTTTGCCTGCAAAGCATCAAATTCAGACTGCATAGCAGTGTGCCAAGAAGGGTGAGATAGGGCTTGTTTGACAGTGGTTGGTTCAGCTTTAGTATGTGCCAATAAGGCCTTAGGTTTGGATTTCCTAGTCTTGGCTTGAGTCATCATAGGGTGATCATTAACCAAAAGTGAAGGTTGAGGCCTGTGGCTGGGAATGGATGGAGAGCAAGAAGACTCATATGTGGAACTAGAAAATGTGGGGTGTGAGGAAAAACTTGAGGGAGTAGAGTGGTAACTATTCTCAGTAGTGGAAAAATGTAGTGTATTTGAGTTGCTAGGTGAAATGTCTTTTAGAGAGGTAGTAGGACTGGGAGTACTTGCAAAATCACCTTGAGTAGCCTGTGAGGGAGTAGATGTTGCCTGAAGGCCTGGGGCCAGAATTGACTGATTAGACTGCTCATGCATTGAGACTGTCACAGGGTCTAAGTGTCTAGTGATGGGTTGGGTAGTTGTAGGATCCATGCTTTGAACTGATGGATTAGAGTGTAAAGGGATGCCAGCTGTGACCTGTGATGATGTGGTAGCTGTGCTGGATGGTAGAGCTACTGGACAGGCAAGGGACTTGTTTATAAAAGTATGACCTGCTGTAGTACTTGACTTAAACAGTTGAGGAAAAGGAAAATGTTGCTCATTGAAGGTTACATCCTTTGAAATGTAAATTCTTCCAGAACTACTCAAGCATTTGAAACCTCTATGTTGAGGAGAGACTCCAAGGTACACACATTCTTGACTTCTAAGTTGCAATTTGTGCTGATTATATGGTCTAAGTAGAGGATAACAGGCACAACCAAACACTCTAATAGTTGTGTAGTCAGGATGCTTACCATACAGAGCATGAAAAGGTGAATGATGTGTAGTCAATAGAGATGTTGGCAGCTTGTTCATGAGGTAGACAACAGTAGAAAAACTATGATCCCAATATGTTAGAGGCATGGATGCATGAGCAAGAAGTGTCAACCCCATCTCAACAATTGTTTTGTGTTTCCTCTCAACTGAGCCATTTTGATGGGTGGTATAAGGACAAGTTACTCTATGTGTAATCCCAAGATCCTGCAGAAATTTAGTGAAAGGTCTGAATTCACCACCAAAGTCAGATTGAACTGACTTAATTGTTAGACCAAACTGAGTTTGAACAAACTTGTGGAACAATTTGAATGCACCCAGAGCTTCAGACTTTTGTTTAAGAAATTACAGCCAGGTATACCTGGTGTGAGCATCAACAAATGCAATGTAATAGCTAAACCCAATACTAGAAGTAGAAGAGGAAGGCCCCCAAAGATCAGTATATATCACATCAAAAGCCTTATTATATACATGATGAGTCAAAGGAGCATGAAGCCTATGAGTTTTACCAAGATTACAGGATTTGCAAAAACTACTTTGTTTATTTGAATAAGAAATATTACACAGTTTTAGTATATGAGCAACAGATGAAGAGTTAGAATGCCCTAATCTATGATGCCACGACACACTATTATTACAGGTATTAGATTTGGAACTATCTAGCTGACAGGAGGACTGAACAGCAGTGTAACTTTGAACATGCCTTGACTTATTCAATGTGGTATGCAAACTGTGTGACCTTGAAGACTCCAAATGCAGATGAGGAAAACAGTAGAGACCACTGGCATCTAGGATTCCTTCAACCAGAACTTGTCTAGAAGCCTGATATTTAATGTAACATTTGTTAGACATGAATTCAAAGATAACATGATTATCATGTGAAAAATTGGAAACAGAAAGAAGATTTATGGTGATAGCTGGTACATAAAGTATATCATTCAACATCAGCTTGCACTTGGGCACTAATGAAGAGCAGAATTGTGTGAAGCCTATAGAGTGAATAGTGAGTGTGTGGCCATTGCCTACATAAACTTTATCACTACCTGTGTATGCCTTAGAATTTTGTAAGTTAATGTAAGTTCAGAGTATGCCTAAGAGAGGGGGGGTGAATTAGGCTTTAGAAACTTTTTTCGATTTTTCGAGATTCTTGAATTTTACTTGATTATGTTCTTGGTGATGAAAGCAGTAAAAAAACATAATGAAAATGGACACGGAGATTTATAGTGGTTCCCTTCACAATCCGAAGGTACTCCACTCCCCTTTCCACACGAAAGAGATTTTTCACTATAGTTTTAGAATGTACAACCTATCACACTATCAACCGGTGAGGCCTACTATCTGACAACTATTCAACAACTAGTGTGCAAGAACAATCCTCTTGCAAGCACTAACCCTTGTGTCCAACAATCCTGGATCACAAGTCACAATAGAAATAATTTTGTAATTCTTTGATTTGAGAGTGATATAATAATATCAATACAATGATTGATCTTCTCCTTTTGATCAAAATTCACTTTTCAATATCAATACAAGTGTTCAAAAATTCTGGATATGAAATGGTATGAACAGTATGAACACTTTTTGAAATATTTGAAAGTATTTGAAATTTAGTGAATTTGATTGAATGATTACATTGAAAATTATTGGAGGTTTTTTTTCAATTTGAAATATCCAGAATTTATATGAGTCAAAACACCATTTTAAAAAGGTATAAATGTGTATGAATCAAATAATGAAAAGGTATAACAATTACACAAGATTTGAATTTGGAAAGAAACAATTTTTCAAAATTCGTTCAGTGTTAATCGGTTAACCACATAGGTTAATCGGTTAACACTGTAACGTTAGCCCTGAGAATTTAAAAATTGAGACCGTTAACCAATTAACCTATATGGTTAATCGGTTAACACTGTAAAAACTCAGAAAAAATACTTAAGTTTAAAGTGTTATACCAGTTCCAATTAATTTTAAAACCATGCATATGCAATATGTTGATATGATGAATTATTTGAACACTTGTATATCAATTAAAAGAGTGAGTTTTGATATACCAAAGTCTTGTGTCCAAGTCTTGAAAAAGTAGTCGATCATTTGCACATGAAGCTTGATTTGCATGACAACATTCTATTGATGATATGCTTGCACCTCTTGCTTTTTAAGAAGAGTTCAGAATAGAGAAGCTTCTGGTTTTATCTTCAGTGTATATACCCCCACGGGTATATAGTGCAAGCAGATTCACAGTACATATACCCCCACGGGTATATAGTGTAATCATCTTGATCATTTTAAAAGCTTGACTTTTTGCAAACATGGAATGAGCTTAAGTCTTGTTGACATCATCAAAACCTTGAGATTGAAGTATACTTCTACAGTTAAGTGCATAGGGAGTAAGATGATGAGAAGCACCTGAGTCCATAAACCATGCTTGGGAATCTAGTTCTGCAGGTAGGTTGTACTACTGAGTTGTGCCAATTGATTTGCTTGCAGCAACCATCATTGCTACAGCTTGTGGATTTTGAGGCTTGTCCTTGGACTGCTCATGACTTGATGGTGCGTTGCTCCCTGCCTTGTCCTGAGATTCATTAGGATTGGGAGGCATACAATTTTCATCAAATCGATGCCAACATGAGGATACAGTGTGGCCATATTTGCCATAGAGTTGGCATGTAGGTCTGTTGTTACTTGCAGCCCTTGCTCTGCCCCTGCCTCTTCCTCTAGAAAATCTGGTATTCCTCCCATTATTGGGTGTGTAATCATTCTGGGGGCGCGAATTGCCATGACCTGTGTGAGCAATATTTGTAGCAATGCTGGAGGCTGCTAGGTCTTGTCGAAACTTCTCCAGCTGAGCTTCTTGAACATATAGCAGAGCTTCTACATCACATAGAGAAGGTGGGATTGGTGTACCATACATCTGCATCACAAACGGATTGTACTCCTCAGGGAGGCCATCAAGAATCACATCAACCTGATCTTGTTCAGTTATGGTATCTCCTACTACTAAAAGAGAGTTGGCTATGGCTTTGATTCTGAGCATAAACTCTGTTATCGTGCTAGTTCCTTTCAATTGGTAGACTTGAGTTCAACTCTTAGTTGTCTAACCCTAGCCTTCATTTGAGCGGTGAAGTATTGGTGAATTTTGTCCCAAACTTCATATGCGTGTTTA
The DNA here is from genome assembly GCA_963859935.3 of Lathyrus sativus. Classification (NCBI taxonomy): domain Eukaryota; kingdom Viridiplantae; phylum Streptophyta; class Magnoliopsida; order Fabales; family Fabaceae; genus Lathyrus; species Lathyrus sativus. Next base: position 490,160,918 of record OZ012736.1, read on the forward strand.
CACGCAAGAACACAAGGAAGAATCGACTCTGAGATAGTCGAAAGTAACCAAATAAACACGCCTGATCTTGGACTAACCACGTTTCATATTCGGCAGAAATCGTACCTGAGATGCGATCTTGAGTAGTAACAAATTTTGGCGGAATCTGCGGATTGACAACGATGTGGTACATCTTCTGTGTCAAGATAACTCCTTCGACTTGTTGATTCCATAGGAGATAGTTGTTTTCTTGCAGCTGAATGGAGAGTTTCGGACCAAACCTGTTGCTTGATTTCATGGATCCAAAACCAGGAATTCCTTCTTGCGACGGAACGGAGTCTTTGACGTCTGATTCTTGATTGTCTCCGGACTCCATTGTTGCTGCTGAACAGACCTTGAATGAAGTTAAACAGGTGAATATGATGCGAAGCAGAACAACTTCAATGCTGATTGTAACATCCTAATTTTTCCATACACTAAATAATATATCTAGTTAGATTTGAGATTTTAACAATGCTAGTTATTAAAAATTAAATGTTGAAACTAACACTTATAATAATTAATTTATTAATTAATTACTTTTTATATTTATTACTTTTATTCTTCAATTTGAATATCATCGTTTCATTTTATAAACTAAACTTTGAAATTTAAATTGGTACTTAAAACCCTTAACTTTAAGTTAATTAATTATTCATATTATTATTATCATTATTGTTGTTCTTGTTTTGTTATTATTAATTGATTTTATTTTATTTGAATATTATCATTTTACTCTATAAACCAATTAATAAATAAAATAATCTTAAGACAATAAAAATATCAAATAACTATCCTTTTTACTATTTTTATTATTATTAATATTATTAACATTTTACTTTTTATAAAAGAAATATATATCTCATTTTCTATTAATATCCTACATAATATTATGTCATGAAATCAAGCTCCCATACCTTTGTCATAAATTATTTTCACAAAGTCATACTAGAACACCTAAAGCACTATTGATGAAAGATTAGTAAATATTTGATAGAGACATATTTACTAGCAAGAGTTGAAAAGTTGGAAGGTATGGGCAAAAGATGATAAATTATGTTATTTTAATATTTTACAACTAGTATAAATAGGGGTCTCTTCCACCCCATTTTCATTCATTCATTCACAAATCATCTTTCTTACTTCTTTACTTCTTTCCTTCTCTAATTTCTTCATATAGCAATATTAGTTTTAGTTATCGAAGTTCCCACGATATCGGTTCGTAACCTTTAGAGTATTTTGTGGTAAAAGTTCTTCTAAAGTTTCAAGGGAGTTTTATACGTCAAAGTTCTGCCCAAATCATTTTCATAAGTAATCGGTAAGCCGTTATAATGTCCATTTTATTTTAATTATATTATTTTAATTATGTTATTTATATAAAGGTTATTTTAAATTTTCTATGCAAATTCCGTTCAGACGTCGATATATTGAACTTATAAAGTCCAAAATAAATTTTACCATTTTAAGTCGTTATAATGCCCAAATTTTATTATAATTTAAATGTTATTAGAAATATACTCTTGACAATTTTCTAAAACAAACAAATTCAAAAGGAGGTATAATATAATTTATATTTGAATTTAATAATTATTTTGGAGGTTATTATGATATATTTAAATAAATAAATATTTCAAGTTATAACGGGATTATGTTCAATTAACCATAAATTATATTCTAATTATTTCATAAATTTCGTACAATCCAACGGTTATCGTAAATTAGGTTCTTGGCAAAGATCGAAGACAACACTTGTGGACTTTCAACAACACTCAACAAAAGGTGGGGGCAAGATTTCGTATACGATTGGGACGGTTAGCGTAAAATAACTTAATATATATGTGTGTAGTGGTGACCTAAGCCCTACTAGCGATAAATAATTAAGGAGAGCCTATTCTCAAATAATGATTTTCACAAATCACTAGGCGAGGTTACGCCGGCCTTAATTAATTATCATAGGAATAATCTTTGACAATTTGGTATTGTATTGTGCTTGCATTATTCGGTTAATTTTATAATTGTTTATTTTATTTATACTTGAATGATTGTGATTGATAGATTAAGGAAATAATCGGTTAATGAGAGAAAAACATTGCTAGATATTAAGTAATTGATCCCCATTAACATAAGGAAAGTTGGATACAATGAGTAGTTATATTTGGTTGGGTTCTGGCTAAGGAAAGACTTGGTCGACTATGCCGTTTACAGTCCACCTCTCTTACCTGGGAAGTTAACCATACAATTACCCATTATACAAACTGAACTTATTATGTAAGGACAAAGATCAAATATGGCAAGACATTGGATGGATTTGGTACTCAACCTAAGTATCTAGATAATAAGTATAACTTGAAAAGTTGATACGATAATTCCCCATTATTAACTTAATACTTATGGCTAAGAGTTGCCACAAGATGAGTGAGTGATCATATAGACTTGCATTAAGGAATGTGTAAGTCCACCGCCGTGCGGTATGGGACGCACGAGGTTGATCAGTCGCCTGCAATCCCGACGGGGATTATTATCTATGCATGCTAGGCAAGACAAGGTTCTTGGCCTGAATTCTCAGGGACGATCGACTTATAACACCTAGGCTCCATGTGAAGTTAGGTGGCGTAGCTCTTGGTAATTGGGAGTACGTTGGTGGCATGTGGTCTAGTGATATCTGATCTTGGTAAATGGGATAGATATCATTGACAGCGTTTAGTGGCCTGAGTCAGCATATAGTTCAGGGATGCATTAGAATAAATAAAGTATATGTAATTGTGGGTATAAGATACGCTTGTTTGTATAAATATGGTTTCCATATATATTATTATTTTACACATTCATTCCCACTTTTAAACTTGTACATGAATCTTAGCCCTGTGTCATTTTTGTTTTGCATTTTGGATTATTTTATGACGATCAGACGATGAGCTCGAATCTTGCGTACTTCCCGACAACTCAGAAGGAAAGGATATGAAGTGACGTGGAGATGTGTTACTATAACATCTAGATTGGGAGCTGTTAGTGTTTTGTCAAACGCTAATCACATCCCTACTACTACAGTCAGTATAAGTGTCAGTCTTGTTGGACTTAGGAGGTCCCTTTTGGTATGCTTTCTTTTTGGTTTCCTTTCTGTACTTTTATTTTATGTTTTATCTATGTGGCAAGGCCGCTAGTCTTAACGGTGTCAAACTCTGTAAAATATATTTGAAGCATATGTATGTGAAACAGTATGTTTTTAAATAATTAAGTATTGTCCTTTAAAAATTTCAAATTTTTCTGTATTTTTATAAGGTTTCATTAGAATTCCACTAATGGGACATAGGCTGTCTCATTTAATGGTATCAGAGCTGGTCGATTCAGCTCGGACCGTAAGTGTCTAGAATTATACTGACTGTATCAAGTTGGATTCCAAACTGGATGATAACTTTTCTTCTGTGCATTGAGTCTTCATCTTGAGAGCCTTCTAGTATAATGGTCTAGGAAACTTATTTAGCACACTTTATTTTTCCTCCCCAACGGTCACAAACCCAACGGTAACGTAACGGACACTTCACAAAATTCACTTTATAAATACTTCACACCCATCCATTATTTTCATATCAATTCCTAAATATTTATCTATACCTTTCAAATGGCTAAATCCTTTCTTTTATTCATCACTCTTCTTGTCATTATTTTGTTTGTTATTGGTATCATCAAGCATGAAGAATTAGGTAAAGATTTCGTAGCAATAATGATAATTATAGTTTTACCACTATTAGTCTTAGCTTGGTTTACAAGTAGAGGTTTTTGAATGAGACATGGTCACGATTTTTGTAATCGTTGTTATTAAATAAATTGATACATTTTTGTTTATACATTAAATGTTGATTATGTTTTCCTGAATTCTAGTTATATTTAAGATATTAATTCAACATTTTAGACACAATTATCCCTTGCCTGTGGGAGACTTGATAAAAATCCTTATCGATGAATCATTCATTGGGATATAAATATACATAATTGTTATGTTCTTTATGTCTTGTGAATGATTGAACCTAATAACTATTCCTTTTCAGGAAGTTATGGTTCAGAACGTCAGAGGTGCGAGGCGTGGTAGGAGTGCTGCTAGAGGCACTACTAGAGGTATACGTAGGAATGCGAGTGATGAAGTTACTCCTGAAGGAGCACCTACCATTCCCATTGGACGAGAAGATCATTCCCAAACTGGAACGAACTCTCAAGCTGACACTCGAGATGTTCGTGAACTTGCTGCAGCTGTGTTAGTTCAAACACAACAAAATGCTCAAATCCTGCAAATCACTCGAGATCATCAACTCTTTCAGCAACAACAAAGGGAAATGGTGCATGAGGATACAGGATTGAACTCGTTTCTGAAAGGAAAACCACCACAGTTTGGTGGTGACTTTAATCCGGAGGGTGCTGAGAAATGGTTGCAAGAAATGGAGAAGATATTTTCTTTCACTCACTGTAGAGAGAATAGAAGGGTTGGTTATGCAACATTCATGCTGACAGGCGATGCTGAAGCTTGGTGGAGAGGAAAGTATAGATTATTGGAAGAGGAAGGAAGAGAAATCAATTGGACCTTGTTCAAAGAAGAATTTTTGGGGAAGTATTTTCCAAAGTTATGTAGGAAAGAGAAGGAGAGAGAATTTCAGAATCTACGTCAAGGTGTGATGACGGTGGGAGAATATACTAGGAAGTTTGAATCCTTGCTAAAGTATTCTGAGTTTTACCGCTTGCATCCAAGGGAAGAATGGATGTGTGAAAAGTATCAAGATGGATTGAAATATGATATCCAGAGGGCAGTTTTACCTCTGCATATTATGCGCTTTGGTGAGCTAGTAGAAAGGTGTCTGGAGTTGGAAGGGATTGACAATAGGAAGAATCAATATGGATCAGGAGGATCAACCCAAAACAACAATCACAAGGGCCACTTTAACCGAGGCCACGGAGGAAGAATCCAACGAGGGGGTAGGCCATATCAAAGGCCTACACCTTATCATAACCAGGATTCTAGAAGGTTAATGTTCAAGTGTTACAGCTGTGGAGGGGCACATCTTAACAAAGATTGTCCAAATAGAAATATTGGAACTTGTTTTCGCTGTGGTCAGAAAGGCCACTTTCTCAAAGATTGTCCCCAAGGACAAAGTCAACCAACAGGCCAGAGGAGCGGCCTAATAAACAATAACAACATAGGGAGAGCAAGAAATGGAGGCCCAAGTGTTGGTCAGAGACCTCAGAATCAAAATAAGCCAACCACAGGAAGAGTATTTACAATTAGAGGAGCTGAGATCTCAAAGTCAGCTGGGTTAATTCAAGGTATGTGTTTAATTGGAGATAAGTTGGTATCAGTTTTATTCGATTCAGGAGCTACACATTCTTTTATATCTACCTCTTGTGCTGAATTTTTGGGATTCGAAATTGTTGATCACGATTATAAGTTGACTATCACAACTCCCTCGGGAGAAAGAATGGTAACTTATTCAGTCTGTGTAGACTGTCCAATAATCTTAGAAAATAGAAGATTCTTAGTAGATCTTGTGGTACTCCCGCTACAAGACCTAGATGTCATCTTAGGAATGGATTGGTTATCAGCCAACGATGTCAACTTGAGATGCAAGGAGAAAATTTTTACATTTGGAGAAGATAGTGGAGAAATCAGCAAAGCTGAAACCCTCACTCAAAGTTTTATGATGCTATTCTCCATGTCAGTAGGAGAAACCCCTAGTGTGGAAAATTTTCCCGTAGTCTGTGAATTCCCGGAAGTCTTTCCAGAAGAAGTTCCAGGTTTACCACCGGTTAGGGAAGTGGAATTTTCTATAGACTTGGTTCCAGGAACTGGACCAATTTCTATATCTCCTTATCGAATGTCACCCTCAGAGCTTGCGGAGTTAAAGAAACAATTAGACGAGATGTTAGAGAAAGAATTTATTAGACCAAGTGTATCGCCATGGGGAGCTCCAATCTTGTTTGTGAAGAAGAAGGATGGTTCTTCTAGACTTTGTGTGGATTACAGACAACTCAATAAAGCCACTGTGAAAAACAAGTATCCTTTGCCTAGAATCGACGACTTGATGGATCAGTTAAAAGGAGCATCAGTATTCTCAAAGATTGACTTGAAGTCTGGATATCATCAGATCAGGGTGAAGGAAGATGATATTCCAAAAACAGCTTTTAGATCCCGTTATGGACACTATGAGTACTTAGTTATGCCATTTGGTTTGACTAATGCTCCAGCAGTATTCATGGATTACATGAATAGGATCTTTAGGTCATACTTAGATCAATTTGTTGTAGTTTTCATTGATGACATTCTGATTTATTCCAAGAATGAGGTAGAGCACAGAGAACATTTGAGAATTGTGCTACAGATATTAAAGGACCTTCAATTGTACGCGAAATTCTCGAAATGTGAATTTTGGTTGAAGGAGGTACAATTTCTTGGTCATGTAATTAGTAAAGAAGGTATTGCAGTAGACCCAAGTAAAGTCGAAGCAATAACAAAGTGGGAGAGTCCAAAGAATGTTGGCGAGATTCGAAGTTTTCTTGGACTAGCTGGATATTATCGGAGGTTCATTGAAGGATTTTCAAAGATCGCTTTGCCCATGACTCAGTTAACGAGGAAAGGTAAAAACTTTGAATGGACTAAAGAGTGTGAAGAAAGTTTTCAGAAGCTAAAGGAAAGATTGACTTCATCACCAATACTCATCTTACCAGACCCATTAGGAAATTTTGATGTGTATTGTGATGCGTCATATCAAGGTCTTGGGTGTGTGTTGATGCAAGAAAGGAAAGTGATAGCTTATGCATCAAGACAATTGAAGGTGCATGAGAGGAACTACCCAACTCACGACCTAGAGTTAGCGGCAATTGTGTTTGCCTTAAAGATTTGGAGGCATTATCTTTATGGATCAAAGTTCACTGTGTTAAGTGATCACAAAAGCCTGAAGCATTTATTTGATCAGAAAGATTTAAACATGAGACAAAGGCGCTGGATGGAATTCTTGAAGGACTATGATTTTGAGTTGCAATATCATCCCGGAAAGGCCAATGTTGTAGCAGACGCTTTGAGTCGAAAGAAACTTCATGTATCTGCAATGATGTTGAAGGAAGAAGAGTTGATTGACAAATTCGTGGATTTAAACTTAGGAGTACATCACAATGAAGGAAGTATATTCATAGGCGCTATTGTCGTGTCTAATGAATTTCTGAAATGGATCAAAGATGAACAACAACTTGATGACCGTCTAGTGAGCATAAAGGAAAATATAAGAAATGGTCAAAATGGAGAGTTTAACATAAGGAGTGATGGAATCCTAAGGTTTAAAGAAAGGTTGTGTGTACCTCAAAATCAGGATATTCAAAAGTTGATTTTGGAAGAGGGCCACAAAAGTAAGTTGAGTTTTCATCCAGGAGCCACAAAGATGTATCAAGACTTGAAGAAAATGTTTTGGTGGGTTGGAATGAAGAGACATATAGCAGAATATGTTCAAAGTTGCTTGGTATGTCAGAAGGCAAAGATTGAACATCAGAAGCCAGCCGGATTGCTACAACCTTTAGATATTCCAGAGTGGAAGTGGGACGGAATAGCCATGGATTTTGTAACCGCTTTGCCTAAGACTCAGAAACAACATGATGCAATTTGGGTGATCATTGATAGGTTGACAAAGAGTGCACATTTCATTCCCATCAACCAGACGTTTAAATTAGAGAGACTAGCTCAGGTATATGTAAAGGAGATTGTTAGATTGCATGGAATACCTTCAAGTATAGTCAGTGATAGAGATCCCAGATTCACATCAAATTTTTGGCATCAGTTGCATTTAGAGTTAGGAACAAAACTGAGGTTAAGTTCAGCTTATCATCCCCAAACGGATGGCCAGTCTGAGAGGACGATTCAATCGTTAGAGGATTTGTTGAGAGCTTGTGCTCTTGAACACAAAGGAAGTTGGGACGAGTTCTTACCATTGATTGAGTTTACTTACAACAATAGTTTTCACTCAAGTATCGGCATGGCTCCATATGAAGCATTATACGGAAGAAAGTGTCGTACACCTTTATGTTGGTATGAGGTTGGAGAAAATAAAATATTGGGTTCAGAATTCGTGCAACAAACGACAGATCAGGTTAAACTTATTAGAGAAAAAATGAAGGCAGCACAGGACCGTCAAAAGAGTTATAATGATAAGAGGAGAAGACCTTTGGAGTTCGAGGCAGGAGATCACGTGTTCATTAGGGTAACTCCTAGGGCGGGAATTGCACGAGCAATCAAAACTAGGAAGTTAACACCAAGGTTTATCGGGCCTTTTCAAATTCTACGGCGGATTGGACCTGTAGCGTATCACATTGCTTTGCCGCCAAACTTGTCTAATCTTCATGATGTATTTCATGTATCACAACTGAGGAAGTATTATCCGGACCCTTCACATGTCATTGAGCCTGAAACTGTGGAACTTAGAGATAATTTGGAATATGAGGCTATACCTGTCAAGATCTTAGATCATCGTATTAAAGAACTTCGTGGAAAGCAAATACCATTGGTTAGAGTCGTGTGGGATGATGTAACTGGTGATTCTACTTGGGAAAGAGAAGAAGACATGCGTCAGAAGTATCCACATATGTTTTAGGTACGCTAAATTTCGAGGACGAAATTTCTTTTAAGGGGGGTGGTAATGTAACATCCTAATTTTTCCATACACTAAATAATATATCTAGTTAGATTTGAGATTTTAACAATGCTAGTTATTAAAAATTAAATGTTGAAACTAACACTTATAATAATTAATTTATTAATTAATTACTTTTTATATTTATTACTTTTATTCTTCAATTTGAATATCATCGTTTCATTTTATAAACTAAACTTTGAAATTTAAATTGGTACTTAAAACCCTTAACTTTAAGTTAATTAATTATTCATATTATTATTATCATTATTGTTGTTCTTGTTTTGTTATTATTAATTGATTTTATTTTATTTGAATATTATCATTTTACTCTATAAACCAATTAATAAATAAAATAATCTTAAGACAATAAAAATATCAAATAACTATCCTTTTTACTATTTTTATTATTATTAATATTATTAACATTTTACTTTTTATAAAAGAAATATATATCTCATTTTCTATTAATATCCTACATAATATTATGTCATGAAATCAAGCTCCCATACCTTTGTCATAAATTATTTTCACAAAGTCATACTAGAACACCTAAAGCACTATTGATGAAAGATTAGTAAATATTTGATAGAGACATATTTACTAGCAAGAGTTGAAAAGTTGGAAGGTATGGGCAAAAGATGATAAATTATGTTATTTTAATATTTTACAACTAGTATAAATAGGGGTCTCTTCCACCCCATTTTCATTCATTCATTCACAAATCATCTTTCTTACTTCTTTACTTCTTTCCTTCTCTAATTTCTTCATATAGCAATATTAGTTTTAGTTATCGAAGTTCCCACGATATCGGTTCGTAACCTTTAGAGTATTTTGTGGTAAAAGTTCTTCTAAAGTTTCAAGGGAGTTTTATACGTCAAAGTTCTGCCCAAATCATTTTCATAAGTAATCGGTAAGCCGTTATAATGTCCATTTTATTTTAATTATATTATTTTAATTATGTTATTTATATAAAGGTTATTTTAAATTTTCTATGCAAATTCCGTTCAGACGTCGATATATTGAACTTATAAAGTCCAAAATAAATTTTACCATTTTAAGTCGTTATAATGCCCAAATTTTATTATAATTTAAATGTTATTAGAAATATACTCTTGACAATTTTCTAAAACAAACAAATTCAAAAGGAGGTATAATATAATTTATATTTGAATTTAATAATTATTTTGGAGGTTATTATGATATATTTAAATAAATAAATATTTCAAGTTATAACGGGATTATGTTCAATTAACCATAAATTATATTCTAATTATTTCATAAATTTCGTACAATCCAACGGTTATCGTAAATTAGGTTCTTGGCAAAGATCGAAGACAACACTTGTGGACTTTCAACAACACTCAACAAAAGGTGGGGGCAAGATTTCGTATACGATTGGGACGGTTAGCGTAAAATAACTTAATATATATGTGTGTAGTGGTGACCTAAGCCCTACTAGCGATAAATAATTAAGGAGAGCCTATTCTCAAATAATGATTTTCACAAATCACTAGGCGAGGTTACGCCGGCCTTAATTAATTATCATAGGAATAATCTTTGACAATTTGGTATTGTATTGTGCTTGCATTATTCGGTTAATTTTATAATTGTTTATTTTATTTATACTTGAATGATTGTGATTGATAGATTAAGGAAATAATCGGTTAATGAGAGAAAAACATTGCTAGATATTAAGTAATTGATCCCCATTAACATAAGGAAAGTTGGATACAATGAGTAGTTATATTTGGTTGGGTTCTGGCTAAGGAAAGACTTGGTCGACTATGCCGTTTACAGTCCACCTCTCTTACCTGGGAAGTTAACCATACAATTACCCATTATACAAACTGAACTTATTATGTAAGGACAAAGATCAAATATGGCAAGACATTGGATGGATTTGGTACTCAACCTAAGTATCTAGATAATAAGTATAACTTGAAAAGTTGATACGATAATTCCCCATTATTAACTTAATACTTATGGCTAAGAGTTGCCACAAGATGAGTGAGTGATCATATAGACTTGCATTAAGGAATGTGTAAGTCCACCGCCGTGCGGTATGGGACGCACGAGGTTGATCAGTCGCCTGCAATCCCGACGGGGATTATTATCTATGCATGCTAGGCAAGACAAGGTTCTTGGCCTGAATTCTCAGGGACGATCGACTTATAACACCTAGGCTCCATGTGAAGTTAGGTGGCGTAGCTCTTGGTAATTGGGAGTACGTTGGTGGCATGTGGTCTAGTGATATCTGATCTTGGTAAATGGGATAGATATCATTGACAGCGTTTAGTGGCCTGAGTCAGCATATAGTTCAGGGATGCATTAGAATAAATAAAGTATATGTAATTGTGGGTATAAGATACGCTTGTTTGTATAAATATGGTTTCCATATATATTATTATTTTACACATTCATTCCCACTTTTAAACTTGTACATGAATCTTAGCCCTGTGTCATTTTTGTTTTGCATTTTGGATTATTTTATGACGATCAGACGATGAGCTCGAATCTTGCGTACTTCCCGACAACTCAGAAGGAAAGGATATGAAGTGACGTGGAGATGTGTTACTATAACATCTAGATTGGGAGCTGTTAGTGTTTTGTCAAACGCTAATCACATCCCTACTACTACAGTCAGTATAAGTGTCAGTCTTGTTGGACTTAGGAGGTCCCTTTTGGTATGCTTTCTTTTTGGTTTCCTTTCTGTACTTTTATTTTATGTTTTATCTATGTGGCAAGGCCGCTAGTCTTAACGGTGTCAAACTCTGTAAAATATATTTGAAGCATATGTATGTGAAACAGTATGTTTTTAAATAATTAAGTATTGTCCTTTAAAAATTTCAAATTTTTCTGTATTTTTATAAGGTTTCATTAGAATTCCACTAATGGGACATAGGCTGTCTCACTGATATGACAGAGCTAGCACAAAAGTGATGAGTGGAGGAAGCGTGCTAGATCGTATACGGCGATTGATACCATCTTAGGATTGGTGAAGATGAACATGGAGGTTCATCTTGTAACAGAATTCTGTTACAGTTTGTGAGGAAGAAGAAGAAGAGATTGAGAGGAAAAGAGAAGGAAAAGAATGAATGAATTATATTATTGTTATTGACCAATATACACAATGGGGTACCCTATATATACCCAAGCTTTACATAAGGGTAGAGTTATTACTCTTTACATTTTGTATCTCTAATACTAGAGAATGGAGAGAAAGATTTAATATTGTAGTCTGCCATTGAAAATATTTTATGAAGAGATTAATAATATGATTGAGTATTTATATTTCTCTTGAGATTTCTAAAATGGCTAAAATATTACTAGTTTTTTTTAGGCAGAAATTCAGTCTTAGAATTGAATGCAGAAAATCAATCATAAATAAAAACCCTAAAATAAGAGATACAGTCAACTTTTTTTGTTTCTCATATTGTTATATTCTAAGCAAATTAATAAAATCATTAAAATGCAGAACATAGAATATTTATAACTTTCAATTCATAAAAGGAAAATATAAAATGGAAGATTCTCTTTTACTAAAGTGTATTTTTCAAATATACTATAAAATTTAGTTTAGTCAACTGATTCATGCACATGTCGTTATGAGTGTTTTCATGCTTATCCCCTTCCATTCAACTAATTAATAAGGATAATAAAATACATTAAAAAATAATTTGTTCATAAAAAAAATATTCATGAATGTAACATTAAGAAATTATTGATATATTATAAGGAATATATGTTTTTCCAAAATTATTTTAAAGCTGATAAATTTCTTCACATTATATACATACATTGAACGTTTGATAAGATTACAACAATGGAAATCACTATTATTCTCGTATTTTTAAATATAAGTTCCATTTGATAAAACAAATACTTTAAATATAACTTTTCTAAAAAATTATTAGATAGACATATTAAAACTTATACAACTCAATCAATGCTTGTAGAAATAATTAACTACAATGAATTTTTTTTATAAAGGTCTCATAATATTGTCCTTCAAAAATCCGAACATTATCCTTTGAAACCTCTACAACAGATGGTGTAATTGCATAGTTATCACAAAAGATATGAATTTTTCATCTCAAAGGAAATATGTGTGTTGACACTCTTTCAAAAAACCAGGTATAAAATAATTTTACATTGTAAATTAATTATCCTTATGTATTCTATCACATCATATTATAAATTTTAAGTTACTGGTATAATATGGTAGATTCCTATTGAATGACCGTGTAAAATTATTTTATACTGTCAATGCATACCAATTAAATTCTATTTTTATATAGAAATATATCAAATTCTCTCGGATTTTAAATTTCTTTTTAAAAACTGAACCAACTAGAAATTTATCATATATAAATATTAAAAACATGTGAAAAATGTTTGTTATTGGTAAATATGAGTATGATTATAATTTATGAGGGATTGAATTAAATTAATAGGTATTTTTAAATTTTTCTTGATCAAGAGTGATAACAATGATGTTCATATTTTTCTATGAACTTTTAAAACTAAAGTGCATAATAATAAATGCGTAAAATAAGAACACCAAGATGTATATTAGTTCAACTTTTTAATTAAGGGTACATCTAATTTTCTTACACCTCGTGAGATATTTCATTATGCTAGAAATTATTCAACCTCATCCTAAGACTTTCTTTTAATCTCTAACACAATTAAGAAGGCACACCACCTTCCGATTTTACACTTGAATAGATATCACACTATTTTCTAATATAACATAATGCTCACTAAACACTTTGTGATCAATGATAGAATTTAGATAATAGATGAAGAATTTTTTGCACTTGAATTAATTATGTAGAAATTGATCTTCTCTTACAAATGTTACAATTCACAATATATAAGACTCTAAGTGCTTAGAATTGAATATGAAACTTTCAATGATACTTTAAAAATTATTCATTAAGTTTCACAAAGTTTAGACTCAAAACCCTTAATGATGAAAATGAGAAAGATTTGAAATTTAAATTGATTGGAAGAGGTGAATTTGAAATTCAGAATCCACAACTATTTATATTCAGATTCTACCTTTTGAAAAGAGTACAATGTCATGAAATATTGACATAATTCGTGAAAGAGGTTTAGAAAATGTTGGATTCAAAATGAGTTATGAAAATATGTTGATGCTTTAGCGGTAACTGGTTACCATAATGTTGTAACAGGTTATAATTGTAACATTTTAAAAATAAAAGAAAAATTGTGTGCATGTAACCGCTTACAGGTTTTGTGTAACCAGTTACAGCTATTTGAAAAAAGTTCACATACAGCTTGTAACAGCATGACTTGGTTTCAAACGATTTTTAAAGATGCAGAGAAGATTGGAGATGAAAATGTATGATTTGTTTTGAGCTCATAAAATGATATACATAATGTAATTGCAATTGATACCTTTAGGTCAAGATCAAATCATCTTTATCCAATGCCTTGAAGGTTACTAGAGTACCAAGCTTTAACATAATCAATTTCTTGAAACTTTGAGCTTTTGCCTTCTTTGATAATGCATCTAAGTCGGATCCTTTGTCTTCACCAAAACATAAGATAATCATGGAAGCTTGTATTCACAATCTCCCCCTTTTTTATGATGACAAAAAGTTCTCATTCAATTGTTTGAAGTTGGTTCTTTGACAAATGCTCCCCTTACGTTGATATCTTGCCCCTAATTGATCAAAGGTGTATTTTTGCATCTTGTGTTCCTGCAAAAGTTAGTAAACAGATCCATACAATACAACATATTCTTCTCCCCCTTTTTCATTATCAAACAGAAGGAAAAAGATTCATAAAGAGATATATACATATTGTAAGCCAAAACAACAGAGTCTTAAAGTTACACACCAGAACAAAATATAAACCAAATAAGCAATTGGTAGACGATAGGCTTCGATCTAGAAGGGGTGAATAGACCACAAATTTTACAACCAAAAACTTTGGCAAAAATCTATTTTCAAAAATATGGCACAGTGGAAAAATTACCCGGATCAAGTCGTCTAACCAAACATACTATCAAAAAGCTATATACGTATCACAAACCAAACGGAATGATAATGAATGTAAATGTTCAACAAAATCAAGCTATGAATCAATTAAATGTATAGCTATTCGCAACTCGTATTTTCAATGAACCAAAAACAATTAAAAATACACACAAACAATTTATCGAACACTTGGAATGCAATTGATAGCAATTGAAAATTCATTTTGTTTTATAGATGTTAAAAGCCAGTCACAATCAAAGTGTTTATGATTATATCAACAACAACACTTCTAAAAGATAATTGAAAAATAATTTCCAATTGAATTGATCAAACAACAATGAACTCGATAAATTAAGAAATCAACAAATAAAGCGATAAAGATATAAAAGAGAGAGAGAGAGAGAGGAAGAGAGAGAGAGAGAGAGAGAGAGAGAGAGAGAGAGAGAGAGAGAGAGAGAGAGAGAGAGAGAGAGAGAGAGAGATTTGTTTAGGCAGTTCTCCAATCAACCTCTCTATGGGCACGTCTGCTCTCAATTCAAATCAAATTAAGGTAATTGCAATTAACCTTTTCTTTGCAAAATCGTTTATACAAGAGATGAAGAATGCAAACCCCAAAATCCCTATTGTTTTGTGTTGATTATTCCACATTCAAACCTTTGATCAAAGCTTGATCAAATGACCAACAATGCGACTCCAATCCACCGATTTTTCCGAGCACGCAACTTGTTGAAACCCAAGATTTTTGAACATAATTCACCGTATCGCGCTACTTCCTTGCAAGGAAACCACCTTGTCCCAAGGCCTTCACTCGGTCGAATTTGTGTTGACGTGATCTTGTCCAAAACCTTCAAATCACACTGATTTTGAAGGAAAACTCCACATTGATTTTCTTATCTGAAACACACAAAGCTTTCAATTCGATATTCTCGGTTACACCAAACCTAATTGATAAGTTGAGAAGGAACACTAAAAATATGTTAATTTAAATACACTCCAACTAAAGTTAACAAAATGGACCATCCAATTGGAAAGTCGGGACACAAGAATCTGGTTTGAGAAGGGTAATGTTAAAAACAAGACCGAAACCTTTCATCACGTCTATGCTAGCTTAATGATGCTTATCAAAGTCGATTATGGCCTTAAAAACATCATTTCCAATATGGATCTCAAGGGCAATGGTTTCCATGTCAACAATTGAGTTTTCCACATGGGTGGTTTCAGTTTGTTCTTAGACCTCAAAGGTTTCCCCTTATGATTTTTGGAGCGAGGTGAGGAGTTGTCCTTCGTTGCCTCTTTAGAGGGCTCAAAAACTCCACTTGAGGAAGGTTGTTCATTGTTTGAGTATATGATGTGAGGGTTGTCTCTTTAGAGGGCTCAAAAACCCCACTTGAGGAAGGTTGTTCATTGTTTGAGTATATGATGTGAGGGATTATGTGTCCACTCCCAAGTCTCAGGAAATTTTATTTTAGGAATTCATTGCTAGAAAATGAGGAGAAAGATGACAATATATTTATGTCATATGCCATTAAAAATATTGAGGATAATTGTTTTGTAAAGAAGAGATTGATAATGTGTTTTGTGAAAAAGAAATTGATAATGATAGAGGATTTGTAGTTGTTTTGAGTTTTATTACATAGTTAAAAAATAAGTAAATGTATAATTTTTTATTTTAATAATTTATTATTTAATTTATTTTATACTTAAAATAAAATATCATTAATCTTTTTCTAACTCGAAAAATTAGTCAATGGAATCGAATACACCAAAATAAGAGATAGAGTTAACTTTTTTTGTTATTTGTAAGGTTATATACAAACTAACTTAATATGCATGATATAAAATTATTAAATACAGAACTTAAATAATTATAACTTCCAATGTAGAAAAAGAAAAAGGAAACAGAAGCTTATCATTTATTAAAGTACATTTTCCAAAGATAATATGAAATTCAGTTTTGTAAATTTATTCATGCACATCTCTTTTATATTGTTTGCCTATCCATTTCGTTTCGAGTACTCCCTCAGTTTCTTTTCAATAATTATTTTGTGAAAATTTTATATTGTTTTTAATTGTCATTTTTTAAAATTTAAAGTAGTATTGGTAATAGTTTTGTCAAAATCATCCATAATTATTTATTATAGATAGAGAAAAAGTAAGTTAAAATAATAAAAGTTAAGGGTATTATAGATAAAAAAAATTATTGTTTAAAAAGTAATAATTATTATTATTTTATTAGTACCTATAAAAAGTTAAAAAGTAACAATTAAAAAAAACGGAGAGAGTAATAAAAAACACTTAAGCTATTGATAGATAATAGCATTGGTATGTAACTCCTTTTAAGTTTAGTTTTCTTTACTATTGCCTCTTATTTTCTAAGCTCCCTTTTTATATATTTTTTCTTTTTTATCTTTTCACTTTTATTTTATTGTTTTCGATTTTATTTTTATCACATATCTTCTTTTTTAATTTGCCATCTTTTATGTTCTTTTTTTTTCATCTTCATTAATCTCTCATTTGTTTTTATTATAATATTTTTGATATTATTTTATACTATTATTTTATATTAATTATTCTATTTTTTAAAATCTAATTTGTATATATTAAATAAGAAGTTATTTTCTAAATATAATAAATTTTTTAATTATTTGATAATATTATATTAATTATTCTATTTTTTTAAATCTAATTTTATATATTAAATGAGAAGTTGTTTTTCAAATATAATGAGTTTTTTAATTATTTGATAATGTATCAATAAATAAACAAAATGTTATATGTTTTTATATGTATGTATGGCTCAATATTTGGTTTTGTTTGATTTGATTTTGTTTTATTTCCAAAAGCCAACCAAATCAAACTGCACTTTTTTTCTCTAATAGTTCAGATGATTTTTAACGTTAAAATCGTCCAAACCATACTGTGAATACATCTAATCAAAATGGATTTATGACTTTTTTTTAAAACATAAGCAAGTACACATGTTTTAATTTTTTTTAATATGCTTATTTTTTTTTCAGTGTTATGTTCATAATTACTTATTAGTATAATTTAATCTATTTTATTAATTATTTAATATATTTCAACATAATACACCATCATTTTTAATATTAATTTTGAATTTATTTTACACAAATAATATTTATTTATCATATATTTATGATTTAAATATTGAATAAAAAATTTATGTCAGATGTTTTGATATCCAATAAAACCCTTTAAATTAATCTAAATGTCATTAAATCGAATCAATATTTTAAAATAAAACATTTAAACTGAATAGAACTATGTATATTTTTTTATGGAACAATTTATTTCCTCTAATCCATCTAAATCTCCATCTTGCTACACCCTAAATTTACAACATTCACAAGGAAATATTTAAATATTATGAACATATCTAATACACGACTCTGAAACATATAAAATTATAAGTATCAATTAATCTCTCTTTTAAAACTATCAATCATTAATCTCTTTAAATAAATAAATAACCAAAAAAAAAACTTATTTTATTGATAAAATTAAAAGGCTGGAAAAACATCAACAACAAAAAAAGACTAAGGGAGAATTTCATCATCTGATTTTAGATGAGTTTCATTGGCATCAACACCATCAGCATCAGCTTCAACATCAACATCAACATCAACATCACCATCACCATCGCCAGTAATTGTTGGGACATCATCATCTTCAAATAATTGAACATTTCCCTCAGTGGTAACCACCCTAAGGAATTGAGGCTTCTTGAAAAGAAAAGCTGAGATCTGAATGTCACTGGCAGCGTTAATCTTTCCTCCGACCACTCCGCCAAACACTTGTCCTCGTGATCCAGAGAGTTGAAGAGCGAAAGCGGTGCATAATGGATCATGGATGAGTTGAGGAGGAATAGCAAAACAGTCGGGATTTAAATACACTCCAGTTATAGATAACACGTTAAACGGACCATCCAATTGGAAAGCCGGGACACGAGAATCTGGTTCGAGAAGGATGATGTCAGAAACAAGACCGGAACCGTTCGTCACGTCTATGCTAGCTTCATGACGCTTAGCAAAGTTGATTATCGCCTCCACAACATCGTTTCCAGCAGGAATCTCAAGGACAATGTTTTCCATGTCAACTGTTGAATTTTCCATTATAACCGTCGGTGCTTTCTCTTGATTCTCCGTTGATTCTTCAGAGAGCTCACGAACCCCACCGGAAGAAGGTTCTTCAATGTACAGGTTGGTTGTGTGAGGGATTTGGTATCCACTCTCTTCTAGGAATTCATTCCTGGAAAATATGGAGAAAGACGAGGATGCATTTTTATCAGCTGCCATTGAAAATATTGAAGAAAAGTGTTTCCTGAAGAAGAGATTGATAATGTGTTTTTGTGAAAAAAGATTGATGATAATAGTATATTTATAGTTTTTTTTTTTGAGATTTATAATGTAGTTAAAAACAATGAAATATTAGATTTTTTATTTTTACCATTTTTTTATTACTTAATTTATTGTATACTTGAACTTAAAAATAAAACATTTTTAGACTTTTTTCTAACTAAAAAAATTAGTCAGTGAAATTTAATAGACAAGATTCATGATTAATAATAAAAACACTAAAATGAGAGATACGGTCAACTTTTTTTGTTTTTTTTATGGTTATATTCAAACTTACTTAATGTACATGATATAAAAAGATTAAAATGCATAGTTTAAAGTAATTATATCTTCCGATATACTAAATAAATAAATTTTTTGATATCTTGGGTATCAGGATCTTTAATACAAATTATTTTGAAAAGTTTATTTATTTTAAAATAATATAGCATTGAATTATAATTTTTTTTATTAGTTGAGAGTATTGATATTCAACTAAATTTAAAATTTCGAAATGTTTATCAGATAAAATAGAAGCTTTTATTAAAGTACATTTTCTAAATATAATATGAAATTCAGTTTTGTAAATTTATTCATGCACATCTCTTTATCGATGTTTCATGCTTATCCCTTAACATTTAACTATTAAAAGAAACATTTAAGTATTGATAATTATAATAAAATTCATTAAATCTAAATTTAATTTGTTTTTTCAAAAATACAATATCACTACAAGAAAAATCTTCTCTAACGTCATGATGTTGCGACATGAAAACGTGAATTTTATTTTATAAATAATTTTTAATAATTAAATAAGATTTTAGATGATAGAATGTTTTAATATTTTTTAAAAAAATATTGTGTCGTGTTAAACATGTCACAACATATATTTTTAAATAAATCAAATATTTTATCGAGGGGAAGATTCGAATTTAAAAAACAAGTTGTGACGTGAAAATCGTGTCGCAATCAACTTTTCAAAAAATTCAAACATAAGGTGAGATTTTTTTCTACATGAACTGATGTTTTGGTCAAAACAATATCACTGTTGTGTTCAGGTCAACATTATCGACGGAGAAATCACGTCGCAAGCTATCAAATATTTTTTGTTTGCCACGTGAAATAAATATAGCTAAGTTGCAACGTGATTTCCACGACGCATGCATGAATATATATCTTGCAATTTCATTCTCACACACACATAACCTATTCAGTCTCATTTCGTTTCTCCCTCCCGTTTTCTCCCTCACTCTCATTCTCATATTTCTTTCTCCCTCTTCAATTTATTCTCAAAATTTCTCATCTACTTACTCTTCCAACCTCAATTTTTTCTTCTTTTATCACTTTCAGTTTAACAAGATAAACAATTATTCATATTATTCTTTCTTTATTTAATTTTTGTTAATTGAATTTTATTTTATTATTAATTTTTTTTTCCGTTTTTAATTTAGATTATTAAGAGAAGAAGTTCCTCCACAAAATATATTTTTTTGTTTCATTGATTTATTTTGACAATTATTTTTTTTTTGTTTTCCTGTTTAGATTTATATATATGTTAGATTTGTTTTGATGTGTGGATTTTGACTATTAGATTTTAATTTGTAAATTCATATATATGTGTTTTTTTTTAAATTTCATTTTTTATTTTTTATAAAATATTAGTTTAACACAATATATATATATATATATATATATATATATATATATATATATATATATATATATATATATATATATATATATATATATATATATATATATATATATATATATATATATATATATATATATATATATATATATATATATATATATATATATATATATATATATATATATATATATATATATATATATATATATATATATATATATATATATATATATATATATATATATATATATATATATATATATATATATATATATATATATATATATATAAAAGAATAAACATAATATGTATTAAATAATAATAGAAAAAGAAATAGTATATATTAAATATTATATATTATTTTTCCGAATTTAATATAATATAAAATAATATTTTATAAAATATAAAATATATTAAACAGAGTATATTAAATTATAATTAAAATTTACTTATTTATTAAGTATGAATTTTATATAATAGTAAATCATTTTTGAGAATATATTTATTAATTAATATATATATATATATATATATATATATATATATATATATATATATATATATATATATATATATATATATATATATATATATATATATATATATATATATATATATATATATATATATATATATATATATATATATATATATATAAGTAAGAAAATTAAATTTGATGAGTATATATATTTTTAAATAAATTTTACTCAGTAAGTAAAAATATTATTAAGTAATATATTTTTTAAATAAGTATTATATAGTAAGTAAGTAGATTTTTTTAATAAAATGTTTTATGTAAGTACTATATAATAAGTAAGTAAATATATATATTAAGTAATAATTTTATATAGGTAAGCACATATATTGTAAAGATAAGTAAGTAAATAAAATTTGTGTAAATATATATTTTTTAAATAATAAATACAATTTGAAAATTTATATATATTTTAAAAGTAAATAATATTAAGTAACTAAAATCATTATTAAGAATGTAAAATATTATTAAGTAATATATATTAAGTAAGTATATATTTATTTTTAAGTAAATATTATTTAGTAAGGAAATATATTATAAATAAAGGTATATTAAATAATATTTTTATTTAAATAAGTATATATATATATATATATATATATATATATATATATATATATATATATATATATATATATATATATATATATATATATATATATATATATATATATATATATATATATATATATATATATATATATATATATATATATATATATATATATATATATATATATATATATATATATATATATATATATATATATATATATATATATATATATATATATATATATATATATATATATATATATATATATATATATATATAAAGGATTGTTGTATCCTAAATTTTGACCAGTATTTATAAGTTATCTAGGCATTTCAATGATCTAAAACGTCAAAGGAAACTATTTTACCATTTTACTCTATTTTGCTTCTAATCTACAACTTGGTTACTTATTAGGATATAAAAATTATTAAGGGTTGCTACTTTAGGTTATTGTTAGTATTTTAGAGGTTCCCAGACTAATATTGTTAATCCAATTTAAAAAATCAAGAGGGTGTATTATTAAAATTGGGCTAATTTGGCTATTGTTATTATTAGTATTATTTTGGGTTTTATGGATTATTTAGGGGTATTTAGCTTAGGGGAGATTTTCCTTTCATTTGGCATTGGATTAAAATATAGTATAGAATATTGAAGGGAAGGGTTGATCTAAAATTAATCATATTTTTATAGGTGCATTTTTAATAGTACTTTTTATATACATATTAGGGTTTTTATTTTTATTATCAATTAATCAGTTTTTAAGATTACTTTAGTTTAATAATTTAGATTACTAATTGCTAACTCCATTTATTAAATATTAGGAGGGTGTTGTTAATTAAAATTAATCTATTTTTATTATATTAGTTTTATTATTTGCGGAGGACTATTGCTTTTAATTTAAGATTAATCAGATTAATCGTTTGTTATTTATTTAGTTTAATTACTTTAATTAGCATATTATTTAATTACATTATTATTAGCATAATTCAATTTTTTTACTTATTTTCCTATTTTGTTTGGTCAAAATCATTGACCAAAACAAGAACCCTATATGTTTTTGCAAACCCTAACTGCGCACTGTGAAAATAAGATTGGATCCAAAATAAAATAAAAACTTTCCATTAATATATCAATCTGATGCATATACAATATGTTACGAATCATTTAGAACCCTAATTCTATTTTTACAACAAAATCTGATATAAAATTACAACATTGAATCACAATTGCAAACTTCCTAAAATACATTCTAAGAATTAAATCTTCTAACCTAATTCTAACACTATAAAAGAAAGTAGAAATCAGAAGAATGGGGCTAAGAACAATCCTTGCGTCGGCAGTCCCTAAGCTCTCTACCAAAGCTCCAAATTCTGAATACTTAAGGTTTCATATCGAAACCTTAAGTTCTTTAAGCTAAGCCTCACGCCCACACCTGCAAGGAAAAGAAAGGGATTTGAAGAAGGGATCGAGAAATCAATCAAAAGCAATAGAGAAAGGAAGAGAAAGGAGTAGTATAAGTTGGACACAACAAGGAAGGTGAGTGTTTTTAGCTTCTGTGGTTGTTCTTCTTATAAACTATTGTTGTTTTGTTATACTGTTGTTGTTATTGTTAAATTGTTGTTGTTGTCGTTGCAAACTATTGTTGTTGATGTCGATTATGTTTAAGGTTTGTTTAGGTCATTTTTGGGCTCAAGGTAGGGTTATGGTACAAACTGATAGGGTTCTTGATGAACCCTAATTAGGGTTCTTCGTATTCATGAGGTTCTGGGTTAGGGGTTAAGGTTCTTGAGATTGAAGATCCCGGTTGAAGATCAACCGAAGATCTGGGTTTTGTGGAGGTTAGGGGCGGTTACGACGGCGGCCGGAGGCCAAGCTGGAGGGGAGATGGGTGAAGAGAGAAGGGAGAGGGTTTAAAGGTAGAGAGTGAGAGAGGGAGGGGGAGAGAGAGAGAGAGGGAGAGAGAGAGAGAGGGAGAGAGAGAGAGAGAGAGAGAGAGAGAGAGAGAGAGAGGAAATAGGATGAGTCTCAGTGGGAGAGGGGTCTTGCACCCTCTCAGTATGAGTTTGGATGGATGCTAAGTGGCGTCCTCCTCATGCTCCAGATTTGCTGACTGGTGTGGTCAACAGGAGACCTTATGTGCGCATTCATTCTGTGTTCCCTCGTTTGTCTTGGCACGATAACCGTTGGATTAAATTACTTGGACTAATAATCAACATCAAAGGCCACAATCTCACGTAATCAATGTCATACTATCTGGATTAAGAGGCGGAGAGAGAGTCAACGACTCTCTCCCTCGGTGAACCCTCATGAGTCTTGGGCCCTAATATGTTGGTGGGCCTTAGGGCTGTCATTATTAGCATCCCCTGTAGGTCAGCTCAAAACTCTTTCTAACTTAATTTACACCCCCTTTTTTTTCTAATTAATCAAGCTTTTATTTTAATTAATTTCACAAATGATTTAATTTAGGTTTATTTATTTCTAATTAGGTTTTATATTATAATTAGGGATAACAATTGTTAGGATTAGAAATTAAATTAGTTAATTAAAATTAATTTGTAATATGGATTTAATAAATAGGGATTTGGAGATTAATATATGTATGTATGTATTAGAATTTTAATTTAATAATTTAGGGTTTTGATAATATTAAATTACTTTAATCATTAATTTAGGAATCAAACATATTAATAAAATCAAGGGTTAATAAAATACTCAACTAAAATATTTAGGAATAACTTAGTAATATTAAATTTTGGGTTTGTCATAATAATTTATTTTCTATAATAAATTTGGGTTTATTTTATGTTTTATAAATGTGGGCTTATAATTTTGGGTTTTATCATAATAAATTTATTTATTTTTTGTTTATTTTATGTTTTATAAATGCGGGTTTATGGGTTTATCATATTAATTTTGGGTTTATATGGGTTTATTTATTGTATATAAATATGATTTTATTTATAAACATGGGTTTATTTATTTTATATAAATATAGATTTATTTATTTTATATAAATATGGGTTTACTTATATAAATATAGGTTTATTTATTTTAATATAAATGTGGGTTTATAATAATTTATTTATAATAAATTTGGATGGGTTTTTATTTAATTAATTTATTTTTTTATATAATAATTAATAAATTTAGGTTTTGATTTATTTAAGTATTAAGGGGTTTGTCTTCCTAATTCATTTACTAGGATAATTAAATAATCAGGGATATATAGGGATAAGGGATATAGGATACATAGTTAGGGCTTTAGGAATTAATTTACAATTATTAACTAATTAGTTGGACCACTACTACGAAAAATATATACAACAACGGTTGAAAAAGGAATAACATCATGTGTGATCCGCTGTTGTAACGTAGGATGTGGTTATATATGCGCTACTTACAATCACGGTCTTATGACCGTTGTCGAAAACCTGAAAACACGATATATATGATCACGGTTTCTATAACTAATTGTTGTAGTATATACATTTAGGTAAATAACATTTCATAACGGTTAATATAAATAATTGTTGTTGAAAGTACCCAGAGTTTATTATATAATATGTAGATTGTTTGTTTTTTAATAAACCTCACAACAACATACAAACATTCAAATTGATGAAGAAATATATAATTTGAAAATTAAACTACACTTGAAAGTCAACTTAATTAAGTCATTGTTTTCCTAATTTCATCCGTCTCATCGTTCATCTCACGTTGTTTAACATATAGAATGTGATTCGGTGGTCTAAGTCCTTCACGACATCAATTTCTTCTACTCTAGTTTAATTTGAATAATATCAATAAATTATTGTTATTTAAATTAATATATAAGAGAATATATGGATGAGATGAAGGAATCACGTCATTGACCCACATTCTATATGTTAAACATCGTGATATGAACGATGATATGGATGCAATTTGGAAAATATTGATTGATATAAGTTGGTTTTCAAATACAACTTAATTTTTAGATTATAAGTTTTTGTGTTAATTTAAATGAAATGTATTTTCAGTGAAGGGTTAGTGAAACAAAAAATCTACATAGCATATAATAAACCCAACTTCATACAACAGCATACAACAACACAAGATATAATGTAATGTTTTAAGAATTTAAAGAATAAAACATTGTTAAATCACAAGAAACTTCTTTCGTGTGACTTAGCAATATTTTGTTCTTGTTCTTAAAATATTAATCAACAACAACAATATTTATCAACAACATAAAACAACATTTATCAATAACACAATAACATACAACAAAATCAGGTTCAAGAACAACAATAGCAACATACAACAATAACAGCATACAAGAAATATTCGCATGTAGTTTTCGCACGAACAACATCTGACCTCCTAATGCAGGTTTACTTGCGGGACCGGCCAAACGAGTCCCAAAACACTTGGTTTGTGATGTATGGAAAAATGGTGAAATGGTGTTGTTTGGAATGGACTGGAGATTACTTCTAGCAAAGACTGTAAAATTTAAATAAGGATGAATACATAAACAAAAAGAGCCAAAAAAACAACAAGACAAGACACTCTAAAGTTAATGATATAAGTTGCTTATTAAAAGAAAAAATGGACGCGATCATACATTTTTGCAGGAATGAAAAACTCTTTTCTCTTAACGCTTTGGTATTCAGAGTGTTTTTCTTAAAATGTTACAAAAGCGCCCCCCCCCCCCCCCCCCTAAAATGAAATTAGGCATTGCCTTAAATAGGGAAATAAAATAACTGTCATGTTGAAGTTGGTGGCGTCACGTGTTCGCCCACCACTTTTGTAACCTCCCACATTCTCAGATTTCAAATCTATTCCCCGCTCGAATATTTTTCCTCTTTGCATTGGCTTCTCTGTTCTTCAGTCGACCCTATCGACCGGCACCGTATGAGTCGACCCAACAGCCCTCTTCTGCCGCCGTCGACTCTCCTCATTTTCTTCACCATCTTTCCCAGCTTGTCGACCCGCCAGCCAGTCTTTGTGTCGCCTCTCTTTAGTTGAAACTTCTAGTCAACAAGATTCCCCCTAAAAACCCAGTTTCGATAGAATACTCTGTTAACCGAAAAACTAGGCGTTTTGGTTCTATGGAATTTCGATCGTGTTTTGGTTACGACACAGCAAAAAACCATCATTGTTTTTCCATTGATTCAGCCACGCGTCACCCACAGTCTGAAGTGATGATGGCGCCTTTCTGCGCCACGATTTCCAAGATAAAGCTAATCGTGTTGGTCACATCCCAACGTCATGCGTCTTTGAACCACCCCCACTAACTTTCAGAATCAGAAACGTTTTTCCTTTTCAACTGTATGCAACATTGCCTATAAATAGCTTATTTCACCTTTTGTTTCTCTTTTTCCCACTCTTCTCTCGTTTCCATTTCTCTAAAAACCCATGTCTTCAAAGTTTTCCAACTCCCTCTCTAATGGCTTCTTCCACCATTTCCAACACTCACAACACCGATAACAATCCTATAGCATTTGTTCTTTCTGAGGTTGACTCTCTCAGGCCCCTCCCAAATCCAACGTCGGCTGATGAAGCGGTGGTGGTTGCATGGCAATGCCAAATGGTCATCCCTTTCGCTGTTGCTGGAAAGCTGCATGCTTTCCATGGGCCATATCCTGCTAACAAGCCCAACCACGAGGAGCTACAGGTATTCTTTCCTTGTTTTTTGGCCACCATCCCCCAACTTTCCAAAAAGGGGGTACTCTCGACCTAAAATTCATGGCGCCCAAGGCCCGTGTCTTCTAGTCGATGCCTACCCCAGGAAACAAGGATTACATTTCTTGGTTAAACAAAGTCCAAAACAAACGCCAAGAACAATAGAAGACGACTGGAATCTTTGTTGCCATCCAGCTTTCTAGGAACGCACACAGGGTCAACCCTTGTCTTCTGTTGGCTGCAATGTTCTTCTAGGAAGGTTCGACCAACACGTTCCACTTCCCTTGTGGCATGTTGACACTGACTCTCTTTGACGTGGTAGCCATTATAGGTCTCTCCCCTCTGGGTGAGACATTCGACCTAACTCAGGAGACGGATGCTACCTTCTACTTCGACAGGGATGGCTTCCAAAACTACATAGAGGATCACCATGATTAAGCTTCTGTTGATGTGTTAGATAAAGAGTGCATTTCCTTCCTGACTCTCTAGCTATCTTACTACCTCTCCTGTCCTGGCTCTCTATCGATAGCCAAGATTTATATCAGCTTGGCGATCCAGATACACAAGGGTTGACAAGTCTCTTTGGGTAAGCTGTTGTTGTCTTCCCTCTTCCATTCTCTTGGTATGTCGACCTTGAGAGTAAAACTTCTCCATGAAACTGTCAAATCCTTGAACGTCTCAGGGCCCATGTGGTTATTACAGCATTGGCTCAATGCCACTTTCGAGCATCAAATGGGTTATCCCGTGTCTGCGACCATGCAGCGTCTCAATGACGACCGTCCATTCGAAGGCGTTCGACTTGCCTTAATGACCATGCAGGAGACCCCTAACAAAACACTTTTTATGAAGTATCTCACTATGTTTGCTGAGAAAAAAATATTTGTTTCGGCATGGCTCCTTTTGTGCACCGACAGTTTGGTCCGTCATGATTCAGAAATCCTTTCCCTGGTGCTTCTCCAAAGACAGAGGCCATGTCAAATTCAATATGGTGGGCGTTCCCAACTCCTACCATGTTGTCGTTTAGAATCGATACGGGGAACAATGGTTATGGATTTATGAATTATCAGCCCAATCTGGTGGCCCGCCAATTTGGTTTGAGCCATATGCTACCAAAGTCTTTGGTACAACACACTTTTCATATCGTATGGGTCGTTAGACGGCTAAACTTGGCAGGTCAGAAGAGCTGCCTCAATTTTTCTAGGTCGACTCAGCATCTTGAGTTGTCAGTTTTCTCCTTTCAACCATCTTTCTTCATCACTGAAGCTTTTAATGTTTGGTGATCGGAATAGCAAGCTTAATGTTTCGACCGTGATCTCTTCCTGGAGAATGTGTTCAATGCTTTCGCTGCTCTCGGGGGTGAAGGCCCTGGCCAAACAATCTTTGTAGCTGTTGAAAACCCTTCAAGAGCTGGTGTCTCCGAGGATCCCTCCAAAAAGATACTTTCTCCATTTTCCTTGTTTGTCTTTCATTAATTGTCAACATCTTATTCTTTATACTTCTTTTTTCAAGGTCAAAAGAGGGAACCACCTGTTGCGTCGACCTCCACTAGGTTGACGAAGAAACAAAAAATCCTCAATCCTCAGGTATCACCTGTTCTTTGGTGTCTATTTGATTTTTCTCCCTTTTCCCACTCACACTGTTTTCCGTTAGGTTACTGAAAAAACGTCGGCTCCTAAGGGCGGCGTATCTGACGGAAGTGCCTAATCCCAGGTCTTTCTCTCTGAGACGTCGAACTATCCACCTGCTACTACCTTGGTTAAGAAGAAAAAGGTTCCAACAAAAAGAACTCCATCTAGAACAGTCACTTCGACTGTAAGGCTTGTTGTTCCTGAGATATTTATTGTTCTTATATATATATATATATATATATATATATATATATATATATATATATATATATATATATATATATATATATATATGGTTCCTATATTACATGGGTGTTTATTCATGTTGCATTTTGTAGCATAATGCGGTCGACACGACCGTTACTGTAAATGTTGATCAGGTCACAACTACTGCTGGCAATCCCACTGACCCGACGCCTCTGTTTAGCCCTCAAAAGGTCGACGAATTCCAGGGGGCGTCAATAGAAGAAAACCCAGTGGCGAAAACAACCCCTGTTGATCATACAAATGAGGCTGATGGGGATGATGCAGCCACTGGTGGTAAGGACAATCCTGTAATTATCCCAGCCGCTGTCGAAAGGACTTCAACTCCTCTAGGTTCAGCCGAAGGCGACCCTTATGTTGGAAAGATACCCACC
This sequence comes from Lathyrus sativus, assembly GCA_963859935.3. Taxonomy (NCBI): domain Eukaryota; kingdom Viridiplantae; phylum Streptophyta; class Magnoliopsida; order Fabales; family Fabaceae; genus Lathyrus; species Lathyrus sativus. Next base: position 490,190,634 of record OZ012736.1, read on the forward strand.
CCAGAAGAAATCTTGGCTATGAAAAAGTCCAACCCAACAGAAACCCTGAAGGTTCTTCTCAAGCTTCGCCAGTTGACTATGGACGCCACCCCTGCTAGTTCGAAGGTCACTCTCAACCTAGAGATGGATGATTCTTTCAAACTAAAACTTCAACAATTGAAGACGTATTTGTTTGAGGATGAATTCCTGGACGCAGTGGCAGAAGATTCGATGGTAGCCTATGACGTTTTTAAAATATTGGATGAACTCTCTCTCTCTTTAGAGTGCTTCCCCTTATGGCTAAGTACTTCATTGAGTTTGAGGCTTTCTTTACTTAGCTGGTGAAAGATCTATCAATGTGTAAGTGAGTCGATGCTCAAATCTAGGGGGAAATTAATGAAATGAAAAGCGCGTGGTATCTCAGCTCTCTTTGTGAGAAAAAACTTGAAGACTTTGAAGCCACAAAGAAAGAGCGTTCTGACAAGCATCGGGCCTTCGACCAACAGATATTTGATTATCGACCCAGATGGCAGAACTTGGGAGAAAGATTGTTGAGGTTGAAAAACAGAAGGCTTCTTTGGATTCTGGTGGACCTCTACCGGCTCAGGAGGTTATCAACCAGGAAGTATCTCAAGGGATAACTAGCCCACGTTGAAACTACCCTTGCGCTAAAAAAACCATCGACCAAATGCGGCAGAAAAAATTTCTCTTGGAAAGCAAAGTGGATCATGAGAGGACCCTTTTTGAAGATTTCAAGTCCATGTTTCCAGCATAACTGTATTGTCCTTTAGAAAAAATCTTTATTATTATTTTTGTTGTAACTCTATTCTGGAGCTATCTTGTAACTGTGTTAGCCTTCCACCAACGTAGGCCAATTTTCAATGAACATTATTTTGGATTTGAACTTCTTGTAACATAGGTCTATATTTTTTGAAATATTTCCCATTTATTCTTATGATCTGTTGATCCTCACCCATCTCTTGAACCTCGTACGCGTTGTTGTTGAACATTTGGGTTACTTGGAATGGTCCTTCCTAATTTGGTGACCACTTTCCTAACCTTTGATCCCGTCGATCTATAGGCAAAACTGTCTTCCACACATAATCATTGACTTCAAAGGTCTTTTTCCTGACCTTCTTATTATATGCTTTGGCCACTCGTGCCTTTTGGCATAGTAACCTGTCTACCACTACCATCCTTTCTTCGTCTAAGTCCACCATTTCATCTAGCATCATGCTCCAATATTACTCAGACGGGATGCCATGCTGACATTGCACTCGAATTGACTGTAGACAAATTTTTGCTGGCAAAATAGCATCATGACTGAAAGTCAGACGAAACAGCGTTGAATAGGTCGACTTCTTATGAGACATTCGACAGGACCATAAAATTTGATTCAACTTCTTATGCCAGTTTTTAGGTTTCTTGGCAACGTGCTTCTGAATGAGTCTAATTACCACCTTGTTGGCAGCTTCAACTTGCCCGTTTGCCTGAGCGTAATATGGTGTCGAAGTGATCAACTTAAAACTTGTCTCTGCTGCAAATTTCTGCATCTTCCGACCAACAAACGCGGAACCTTGGTCCGTCATGATGGTTTTAAGAACCCCGAACCTGTAAAAAAATGTGGTTCTGGATGAATCCAATCATAGTATCTTGGTCTACTTTTACCAAAGGTACAACCTCTATCCACTTTGTGAAATAGTCTATCCCTACAAGGATGAATTTCTGTTGTTTCGACAAGGTTGGTCGAATCTCTCCTATAATGTCTAATGCCTGTCATACCTTCATTTTCACCTTTAGCCTTTCATACCCTACATTCATCTTATCATACATCGATCTATTGCATGTCGAGCATGTGGGTTCACAAGGTAATGATTGGGTCGGTTCATTTGTTTTCCATTTCAAATAATATAAATTGCCTATCTTGAGCTACATGGAAGAAAAGGTTCATCATCTAAGGTTTGGTTCAAGTTGGAAAGTCTACTCATGTAGATTCCTTCAAGGAGAAGTTACTTGAAAAAAATATTAGGATATTCAAGATCAAAATTCCTAATAAACATGAAATGCAAGGCCTAATTCAAGATTACTTCATCCAATTTTGTTTCAAATTCTTGATCAAGTGGAGTTCAAATTTGCAAAGCATGAGTCAAGATCACAAGTTCATAATTCCAGACTTCATTCATTTCAAATTCAATGGCCTAAGGGAGACCCATTATTCCAAATTCAAGATCCATGAATTCAAGATTAGATGCAAGAATATTACAAAGAGAAATTTCATGACATTACAAGAATGTCATTTGTTACAAAATTTCCAACTCTAAGTAATGTTTAGAAATTAATCTATTTCTAATCTCCATTCAAGTTTCTAGTCAAATTCATGCTATGGTACCCTTCATGCCCCATCAAGTCCACGTAATCCTCATTGTGCCTACAAACATCCAAGGAAAATAATTAAGGTTCAATTCAACATTGGAATATTTCAAGATCAAGACTATGCATGCTTAATCATGGGCAATTTTTAATGTGATCTAAAGAGTCTCATGCAAGAAGTGACAATTTGCCAAACATTTCATGTCACAAGATCAAAGGAATAAACTCATGGTGATGCATCTACACATTAAATATTAGAATTTCAAATTTCTTTCCAAGGTAGTAACATTGACCACAAGGGCAGTCCAAACACAAGCCAACAAATGGGTACAAGATACAAAGTGCTGCAAAAAAAAATAGGCCTAGGATAGTGCAACAAAAATACAGCAAAGTAACATACATGAAAATGGAAAGAAATAGAGTGACATCAAGAAAGTGGTAAGATGCCTTTCTAAATGAAAATCTGAAGTTTTGAAAGGAGAGAAAACCCTAATGTGCTGAGATAAAAAGAGAGGGAGCTGCAAACAAAAGGGGGAGATATGTAGAGAGCAAAACACACATTGACATAGAGAGATATTGAGAGTAAGGGGCATTGAAAAAATTAAAAAACAGAGTAAGAGAAAAAATAGAAAAAAGAGATTGAAAAGAAAGCCTTGAGAGAACAAGAGAAGGATAGAAAACCAGAAGAAGGAGGTGGGCCCTAGAAGCACATCCAACAAAGGCCATTAGTGAAGAAAGATAGTAGCTCTTGGGTATCCTTCCCTTCAAACCCTTATCTTGTTTACATTTTTTCATGTTTTATTTTCATGTATTTTTCTTGTGTTGTATACTGTAATAAGGTCTTGATATGACCAAGAAATGTTGTAAAAGAACAAAGAAAAGAGAAAGAACATAGTTTAGTTTTCATAGCGACATGAGTTGAAAATACTCATGGGTGTTGTCATGTTCGCTGGCAAGTTCGCCTAGCGAACTTTACCCCATTTCTCCTATGTTTCCATGAAAAAGGCATATTTTGGGAAAAACAGCATGAAGTTCGCACAACGAACTTTTTGATGTTTTTCTTCTGTCATGTTCGCTGGCACCTTCGCACGGCGAACTTTGACCCCTTTCGCCTCTGTTTGCGTTCGCTGGGAAGTTTGCTCAACAAACTTCTTGTTGTTTTTTGTGGGCAGCTTCGCTGCAAGTTTCACACAGCGAACTTCAGTCCTTTTTGCTTCTGTTTGTGAATAATGCATGTTCACTGGGAAGTTCGCACAATGAACTTCTTGTGTTTCTGGGTAGCTTCGCTGCAACTTTCATGCTTTTTTTTTTCGTGTTTTGTATTGTTTCAAGCCGACTAACCCGATATGGTTGCACGACCATTGTATGTGGATATTGTTATGGTCATTTTTGACTTTTGGTTCCAAAACTATTTTCAAAAATAAACTCTCGATTTTATCGAGCCATTTTCAACCTTATAAGTTGATTGCCTTTTGCATCACCATTGACCTTGTTCGCATCACTTCAAATATTTTTACAAACAATAAAAACCTTGATCCAACATCAAGTGGTATTTTTCTTATAAAAAAAATCCAAAAAAAAATAAAGATACGATTAGGTTTATATGCCATGAACTTTAAAGTGGTGGAGAATGAATGAGAGGAACCCTCCTACACTCATCCCGAATGTTTTGAATACAAGGCGCTCGACTTGGTTATTCGAAACATTCATCTCTATCCAAAGTATTTTATGTAATCCTAATCAAGAACAATTTCTCCTCAAAAACCTAAAAATAACATCAACTCATCAAACTTCTTTTCGCCTTAGGGAATCAATCCGAAAATCATTTTTTAAGGTATAAAACCAACCAACAAACAACCATTTCACAAGCCTCTGAACTACATAGCTCTGATTCTTCACTTCTTTTAAGTGAGGATACGTAGGCACAAGGGCCACAATCCTTGGCGAGCATTCTAATAAAAAAACCAACCCCTATTTCCCTTAAGCAAGCAAACTTTTAGATTAGAACACCCACTCAAGCAAACAAACCTAGAAGGTTCCCATCGAGTACGATGGATGTGAGGGGGTGCTAACACCTTCTCCTCACATAACCGACTCCCGAACCCTAAGACTTGGTTGTGATGACCATGTTCTTTCCCTAAAAGGTTTTATTTCTATTTCCCTTTCCCTCCTTGGGATAAATAAAATCTGGTGGCGACTCTGTGTCATTTTTCGCGTAGAAACAATGCCCAACCACGAAAGGGTCATGGTTTAATGATGGAGTGCAATTCACTGGCTGGCACGTGCTGGACGTTCGCGTGTCTTTGACAATCTTGGCACCCCTTTGCAAAATCTATGCAATCCTTGAGCATGTTTGGCCAATATACACCTTGTCAAAACAATAGTCAGTTGATTTTATGGCCAGCTTGGTGAGCCCCGCATGTCCCACTATGGACTTCCGAAATTGCTAAGTACGCGTTTGCATCCCCTAAACACTTGAGCAACACCCCCTCTGGCGAATTTTTCCACAACTCATTCTCCATTAGGACGTAACTTAAAGCTTTGTACTTAATATTTCTATCAACCCTCCCCATTGGACTTTCCAAATACTCGACGATTGATTTTTTCCAGTCAGAAGGTGACAGATTACTGATAGTGAAGATTTCACAATTTCCCAAACTTTCAATTACATTCTCCATCGGGATGTCTGCCCTGCCGGCCTCTGAAGAGTCTGATGCCGATGGTAGTATCTTAGATACCACCTTCTCCTTAACTTCAATGAAGTCTCTCAGTTTTTCTGCTGACACTTTGTACCCAGAGGCGATTTGTGCTAAACCTTTGGCCTCTTGATTTTCTATCTTGGGCACGTGTGTAACGCTAATAACCTCGAAGCGTTCCAAAATTCGTTTCGCCATCGTGAAGTATACCACGCGGTATTACTTGACACACTTTTACTCTCTCGTGATCTGTTTAATCACCAGTTCAGAGTTGCCTTTTATTTTGACTCTCTTGGCACCTAGATCCTTAAGGATCTTGAGGCCAATGATCAAGGCTTCATATTCTGCCTCATTATTAGAACATTTTATGTCGACCCTACATTTAAATCTAGTAGGGTATTCGTATGGGGATATTATCAAGATCCCAATACTTGTTCCATTCTTATGACTTGATCCATCAAAATATAACTTCCAAGGATCTGTGTCGACCATCCACAACGATGACTCGACCACTACATGGTCGACGATAAAGTCTGCCACTATTTGATCTTTCATTGCCCTTAGAGGGACGTACGTCAAGGCGAATTCGGTTAATGCTAGTGCCCACTTCCCAATTCGACTATGCAGAATGGCTTCAGACAACATATGCTTAACAATATTAAAATGCGACGATACATAAACCTCAATTGATTTAATATATTATTTTAATTTCATACATGAGAAGTACAAGCATAGGCACAACTTTTTGATCATGGTGTACCTAGTTTCATCATCTATTAACATTTGATTAAGGTAATAAATAGGTCTTTCGACGCCACAATCATCATCTTGCAGTAACATGCTTCATATAGTTGTGTCCGACGCAACGATGTACAACTTCATGTTTGTATTCATACTAGGTGGCAAAAAATGGGAGGCCTCGTGAGGTATTCTTTGATGATGTCGAAAGCCTCTTGCTGCTCCTGTCCCTAGTGAAAGTTACTTTCTTTCTTGACCTTGAGCAGTGGCGAGAACACCTTCTTCTTGCCACTTAGATTTGATATAAACCTTCTTAAAAAGTTTATCTTCCCCAATAAAGACTGGAGTTGTTTCTTCGTCGAAGGAGGCTTGAGATCCAAAATTGCCTTGGTTTTGTTTTGGTTGATCTCAATGCCCTTCTTGTGGACTACAAACCCCAAGAAATCTCCTGCATGTACACAAAAAGCACACTTTAGTGGATTCATTTTTAATCCATATTTCCTCGTTCTCTCAAATGAACGTCGAAGGTGGTCTAAGTGACCATCCTCTGATGAAGATTTTATGACAATGTTGTTAATGTACACCTGCATAAACTTCTCAATAAAATCATGAAATATAGCATTCATGGCTCTTTGATAAGTTTCCTCGGTGTTTTTCAAACCAAATGGCATTACAACCCATTCTTACGTTCCCAAGGCCCCAGGGCATCAGAATGCCGTTTTGGGAACATCATCTTTGGCTATGAGGATTTGGTTATAACCAGAGTATCCATCGAGCATACTCAAATACTCAAAACCCGTGGCTGAATCGACCATCATTTCTGCTACAGGCATCGAGTACTCATCTTTAGGGGTCGCGTTGTTCAGATCCCTAAAATCTATATAGACCCTTAAAGTCCCATTTTTCTTAATAACCGGGACTATGTTTGCTAACCATTCAACGTACCTTGCTGTTCTGATAAACCGACTTTTGAGCAATCTTCAATCTCCTGCTTGATCTTTAAAGTGATTTATAGAGCGACACATTGTAGCTGCTGTTTTACTGGCCTTTTTCCTTGTTGAATCGGGAGTCGGTGTTCCACTACATTCTGACTTAAAACAGGAATTTCACCGTAATCCCAGGTAAAGCAATCTTTGTACTCCTTCAATACCTTGATCATCTTGACCTTCATCTTCAAACCAATCTTAGCGCTTACGTACATATGCCTCTTGGTTGTCCCATCACTCAGGTCGACCTCTTCGAGTAGGTCTTGCGCCTGCATTCTCTGCAGCTCAAATGATGGGCTTTTCTCAATCCTCAAAGGCTCATTGTCATAAATGCAATCAAGCCTTCGGCTTTTCGAAGCTGTTGTCTAGCCTTGTCGGCCAATCACTTGCATACTGTTGTCGGTGTCTCCAGCCATGTTTTGTCGTGTTCCCATTTCTAGTGCTGACTTTTGCTTGTTTTAAGCCAAATAGGCCAAAATTCGAGTCAAACTCTCTGACTCAGTATTCATTTTCATCAATTGTAGGCCACCCTGTGGGTGGGAGTTCTTCTGTGAGCTCTATTGTAGCATCAGCAGCATCCCAAACTAATCTGTAGTCAGGATCCAAGTTTAGGATGCGACCCGTGTTGACAGACGTATAAGATCCTGAACCATCATCACAAGGTGCCACATTTGCTAGGTGTTGGTCAAAAGATTTCTTTGTACCTTTTGCTTCATCCATCCTGTAATAACTCTGGTTAGCTTCGATATTTTCAATGATGTCGTCTTTCCTCCAAATGTTTAACCTTTGATGTAGCGTTGAAGGAACTGCCCATATCCCATGGATCCATTCTCGACCCAATAAGAGGTTGAAATTTGCCTTCGAGTTTATGACCATGAAGAGCGTTGATCGGGTGGTGGTACCTACAGCTAGATCAACTTTAACCACTCCAAAAATGTTGTTGGTCTTCCCTTCATAATTGGATAGAACCATGTTGTGTTGTCTGAGATCAGCTTCAGTTTTTCCAATCTTTTTGAACAACGAATGAGGCATTAAATTGAAAGCTGCCCCTCCATCCACGAATACCTTGTTGACGGCCACTCTGTTGACCTTTGCTTTTATGAACAATGGCTTTAGAAGATACATCATTCTAGGACTAGGCCTTTAAAACATATATGTTTGTTCTTCCACCACACCACTGTTCATCACATAGTAGCATAGTGGTTTGTCCTTTGTAGTCTCATCCATTGGGAAATATTCTTCTGCTTTAGAGACTTCCGACACCCTATCATATTCTACCGGCAATATCGACAAGATGTCGCAGTTCACAATGATGTCTTCAGCATATGAATCATCATTGGTGTCATCATACATGTCTTTGTCGAAATCGTCTTCCGGTGATAGGGTATATTCCTCATCCAACTGGGAAGTGTACTATGGTTCTTCTTCATCTGACTGGGGAGTATATTCCGACTCTTTCTTGTTCTTGCCTCCAGATGTGTACTTCGAACTCTGGGTTGATACCACCCCCTTCTCTTCTAAAGTCTCGACCGTCACGGCCGTAGTCTAGTTCGTCACATCTTTCTCTTTCTCGAACCACCTTGCCTTTGGGCATTGCCTTTTTAGACCAGAGGGTCCCACAGGCTTCAGGAGCAAAGTCGAAGCCTCTCTTGTAGCCTTTTTATTTCATTGATATCGTCTTCACTGGGTCCTTATCATATGATTCTTTCCTTTGTAATTGGGGGAAACCACGTACCCTTTGGGCTCAGTACCCTTGTTTGAGGCCTTTGCCCCCTTCTCCAGATCTAATACCTTCCACTTTGGCCCCTTGCTCCCTTGTTGGCTCACAGGCGACATCCACTTATCTTGTGGGATATTTGATGGTGGCACAAAATTCTTGGGCCGTGGTGGTTGGAACAGCTTCCTGTACTTTTCGTTCTGTCAAGGAGCACCGCTCTTATCAAACACAAACCTAGGGACTTGTGGCTTACTGTCTTGCAGCGCCATTTTCTTACCCACTTCGTACTTCTCAGCAGCCTTTTCGTCAAACATGGCATTTCACTTTTTGCATAATATAACCTTCGACCCGTTCACCCTGTATTTCTTCTGGAAATCAGTCAGACTTTCGCCAGCTTGAGGGTAAACTGCCTTGAGCTTCTCTTTATACTTCTTGTCGGGACCATCAGTAGTCTCGACCATCATGCATTCAATGGTTTTAGGTGTCTGGTGCTTGTTAAGACCTTCAGTAGCCTCCAGTATCATGCAATCATATAGCTCAGAATATAAGGCTTCTTCGACTTTTAGAGGATCCGTGTCCACTTGCATTTTGGGCCTTTCGCCAAATTGAAGTCGGCCTTATTTCAAAGCTTTCTGCACCAAGTCCCTGAAAAGAACACATTGAGATGTCTTATGACCAAGGAAATTATGAAATTTACAAAACCCCCCTTTTTCTTCTTTTGTTCTAAAGGGGGATCTTTTTCCCCAAGAGGGACAATAATTTGACCATCTTTAACTATTAAATCAAATATTTTGTCGCACTTAGATACATCGAAAGTATACATTTTTGCGACATATTTATCTATTTTTTCGATTTCAACCAGATTTTTTCCATTTGACAGTTTTAATGATTTGCATGTGTACAAGGGCCCTGGATTCAGTTCAGCTACGTTGACCGTGTTACTATCGACAAGCTCTTCATCATTAAATGAGTATTCCTCAGCATCCACGTACGAAACTTTCTCTTTCTTACGGTATCTGTTAGCCTGAGTTTTTTCATTTTTTAGACGTACGACCTGACGGACCCTATCGGATAGCTGCATTATATCTCTAAGATATTGAGTGTCAAGCTTTTTCTTGATCGAATAGTCTAGGCCGCCAGCCACTATCTCGACTAGTTCATGTTCGGGGACTTGTGTGAAGCATCACACTTTCAACAGCCTAAACCTATTAAGATATTGGTCCACAGACTCTATAAACTTTCGCTTGACGCTGGCTAACTCTTTCAGACTAATTTTGAGTTGTCCCATGTAAAACTGTTCATGAAACCATCCTTCCAATTGTGCCCAAGTATGGACAGACTGTGGGGGTAAGGTGGTGAACCAAGTAAATTCATTTTTTGTGAGGGAACTTAGGAACTACATTAACTTTAAATCCTTATTGTTTGCTATGTCTCCAGCTTCGGTTTGGTATCTACAACATGTTCGACGGTGGACTTCTCGGTCTCTCCAGCGAATTTGGTATACTTTGACACTTTCCACCCTCTGGGCAACTCTGTTTGTAGGACAACGTCTGGTAGTGGGGGCGTATATGTTGGTCGTCGAAGGCCTGGGTTCGCCCCGTTTCAAACCATAATTTCTTCCACCATGGCTTCTAAGTTGGGTTCACCAGTCATGACTTTGTGTTGAACCTGTTTGATCACATAGTCTGGGTCCTAGTTTCTATGAACTAAAATAACATAAGGCCTTTAGGCCACCCTGGATGTGTGTTCAACCTCGTGGGGCTGCTGGTTAATTGTCTCGTCAAAGACTTTGTCTTATCGAATTGGCGTCTCCGATCGAGGTGGAGGCGTCTATCGACCCAAGGCCCTAGGAGCACCTAAAAAATCACCTATCTGCGTCATCTGAGTTGCCAATTGTTGGTAACTCTGAGTCGAATCGTGTATTATGGGCCTTAATATGGTGCTCATTTGTTGGTTCAACATGTGGACCATTTCGTGGTTACTTTCATCCATCTGCTGCCTCATAACGGCGACAGAACTTGACGTAAAAGTTGGAAACGAAAGTGACAGAACATTAAACCCTATGGGCCTTGTGACTTGGTTCGCCAAAGGCCCTAACCCCTGATTGGGGAAAACACCGATGAAGAGCTTTCCCCAAAGAGTGGGCCACTATGATGCAGGCTCGACATAAACTCTGTCGGCATCCCAAAGGCCTGGGGGGCTGGCATTGTGAAACTAGGCATATATTGCCTAGTTTCTGTCACCATAGGGCTAGGTTCAAGCCGACGTGGTGTCATGACAGGCCCACCATGAGTCGTCGAAACCGCAGACACAATGACAGCGCCAATGTCGGTTGTTTGAGTCACAACCGTATTTCCCTCCGAAGACGGTTCATCGTTTGGACGTGGTATCACCATCTTACCACTGTGCAAATGCATACACCTAAACCAACGGGTCCCACCGAGTGTTCCAATTTGTTCACACGCAATTTTTGCGCGAACAACCTCTGACCTTCTAACACAGGTTTACTTGTGGGACCGGCCAAACAAGTCCCAGAACAATTGGTTTGTGATGTATGGAAAAATGGTGAAATGGTGTTGTTTGGAATGGACTGGAGATTACTTCTAGCAAAGATTGTAAAATTTAAATAAGGATGAATACGTAAACAAAAAGAGACAAAAAATAACAAGACAAGACACTCTAAAGTTAATGATGTAAATTGCTTATTAAAAGGAAAAATCGACGCGATCATACATTTTTTCAGGAATGAAAAATTGTTTTCTCTTAACGCTTTGGTACTCAGAGTGTTTTCTTTACAATGTTACAAAAACGCCCCCTTAAAATGAAACTAGGCATTGCCTTAAATAGGGAAATAAAATAACTGTCATGTTGAAGTTGGTGGTGTCACGTGTTCGCCCACCACTTTTGTAACCTCCCACATTCTCAGATCTCAAATATGTTTCCCGCTCGAATATTTTTTCTCCTTGCATTGGCTTCTCTGTTTGTCAGTCGACCCTGTCGATCGACACCGCATGAGTTGACCCGACAACCCTCTTCTACCGTTGTCGACTCTCCTCATTTTCTTCATCATCTTTCTCAGCCTGTCGACCCGCTAGCCAGTCTTTACGTCACCTCTCTTTAGTCGAAACTTCCAGTCAACAACAACACAAAATATTATGTAATGTTTAAAGACCGCAAATTTTTTTAAACTAATCGTGGATCTAGAACAAATTATGATTTTCATCTAGTTTATGAAGCTATGAAGAAGAAGTACAAGGTGAATAAAGTTAACACAATAGCTTCTTACTTCTTGTATTTTTCTTCATAGCTACACAAACTATATGTATCATAGGCAAAGTATACGCTTTGTTAAGGTGGTGAAGACAAATCTGAAAAAATGACAACATTCACAAAATAAAAAAATGAGAACCCATTTTTAACAAGAAATGTAAATGAAATCGAAGCATAAGTTTAATGAACGAACCTAAAATATGATTAAAAAGTATCATAGCAATTGGTGAAGACGAATCTGAAGGTTTAAGAAAGTTTAAATAGTGGCATGGATGTTAGGGTTATGTTATGAGAGAGAAGAGTGAAATATGTTAGGGTTTTCATTTGAGAGAAACGACTCTTATGTGCTGAACGATAGATACTTTCACTTATATAGTAAAAAAAATATCACTTTTTATCACGGTTAGAAAGAAAAATCGTGGTTAAATAACTTTTAATTTTTTATTTATTTATGAACACAATGGTGAGAGAGTTATTAATTATTGTTATTTTTATTTTTCATTAATGTTGCGATTGTTGTTGTTATTTTGTTGGCTTGTACAATTTTTTTGTAAAACAATAATAGTGTATAAATGAAAGAGTATATAAAATAATAATAAATAATTTCATTAAAAGGACCAAAATGAAAGAGTACATAAATAATTTCAATACATAATTTTGTCAATGTCAAAACAATACCCCCTAGCAGCAAAGGAATCTTCATAATTTATGACTCTCTACTCACTATCTTCATCAGAATCATATTAACAAATCTTCCTCGGCAGCTTTTTCTTCTTCTTCAGCTTCTTCTTCTTCTTGGCTTTTCTAACCCTCAGTGTATACTTGATAGCAGTCGATCTAGATGGCTGGACCTCCTCAGTTGACAACTGATCATGGTGTTATATTGTGGTGACTTCAGTTGAGATATTTCTGTTAGCATTCTCAGATGGAGAACTCGTGTTGCTATATGAAGTTAAGTGTTGGAAATTGAACATTGTGAGACTTTTTCCTTTCTAGAGCAACCTTTGTGAGAGACACACCACATACTCACCCAAAACCTTAAGGTGATAGGTGTATGGGTTCTCTCACTTATAAATGCTCAAGTCACCACATTTCTATCCAATGTGGGACTATTATCCACACTACTCACACTTGTTAATATTTAACACTCTCCCTCAAGTGTGAGTCTATCCATAATGCTCTCCCTTAAGCGAAAACTTTAACTGTGCAACTGCACCCTTGTACCGCCGTTGACACTCTTCAACGAGACACTCAACCCACGACCTGTGGGGATACTTTCGATACAAGTAAGTCGTTCCCTTTACTCGAACCAAAGGCTCGTGATACCACTGTTGGACTTTCAACTAGGGAGCATTGAACATAGTGAGACTTTTTTTTCTAGAGCAACCTTTGTGAGAGACACACCACATACTCCCACTATGTGATGTTGAAAATTCACCTCACACCCTATGAAGAATTCCCTTCAATCTTGATCTCAAGATTGATGAACAAACCCATAATATGATAATGATGGTAATAACAAGTAATTATCAAGAACAACAAAAGAGAAGAAGAATAACAAACAAGAAAGAGAAGAATGAGAGAAGAAGTATTTGGAGAGAATGTGTTACCCACAACTGTGGGATTTCTTATTGAACTTTCACTTGCTAACTGCAACTGTGAAATCTGTTCTGTTGTGATGTAGAATACAAAGCAAGGCACCCTATTTATAGTTTTAGGTTTACACTAGCCCAAAACATAAAAGGCCCAAAATATTCTAAATCAAATCTAATCATATGATATCAAATCTAATCATATGATATCAAATCTAATCATATGATATCTAATCATATCATATCAAATTAATCATATGATATCAAATCTAATCATATCAAATCACAATGAATTATATTTAACACACCACCTAATTCATTGTGTCTAAACTGTCTACATTCATCATGGCTCTTAGTTTTCTGAAGGCTTCGACCTGCACTCCCTTCGTCATGATATCTGCAATCTGATTCTCAGTTCTGCAGTGTTCCAACTTCATCTTCCCTTTTGCTACCTGCTCTCGAAGATAATGGAACCTCATTTCAATGTACTTTCTTCGACCATGTTTCACAAACCCAGCTGGTTGTGCAACATAAACTCCTTCTTCTAAGGGGCCATTAAGGAATGCACACTTCACGTCCATCTGACATGTGTGCCATTTGTTCATATTTCCTAGACCAACAACCAATCTAATTGTTTCGATTCTAGCAACAGGTGCGAATACTTCATCGAAGTCGATTCCTTCCTTCTGAAGAAATCCTTTTGCCACAAGTCTCGCCTTGTGTCGAGTTAATTTTCCTTTAGGATTTACCTTTACCTTGTAAACCCACTTCACATCAATTATCTTCTTGCCTTGCGGCAATTCAACAAGTGACCAGGTATCATTGACTTCGATGGACTCCAACTCTTCAATCATTGCTTTCATCCACTTCGAATCTTTCAATGCCTCAGTTGCATTGACTGGTTCGACATCTGCGTAGAAAGCATAATGTACCAACTCACCCTCTTCATCGACTACATCATCTGATGTGATTACACATTCTTGCAACCTTGCAGGCATGTGTCTAGTTCGTCGAGGTCTGCTTGAACCTGCTTCATCTGCAACTAGTTCCTGTCGAACTTCTATTTCGACTTCAGTGGCTGCAGTTGCTAAACACTTGTGCTCCATCACATCGAGTCCAATCTGGAAGGTCCTATTCTGAGACATTGGAGCCTTCAAGATTAGTCTACCACCTGCGTCGAGGACTCTCATCATCTTGTCTTCGACAACTACCTTGTAGTTATTTTCGACAAGTTGGCCTATACTGAGCAAGTTACTCTTCATGCTTGGTATGTACAACACATTGGAAATTGTTAACCTTTTGACATCTTCCCTCATAATCAGAACATCACCAACACCTTCAGCTGCTAGAGTGTTGTCATTTGCAAACTTCACTGTGTTCTTCGACGAGGGCTTCATGTTGACAAACCAATCTTTCCTTCCAGTCATGTGTGATGAGCATCCTGAGTCCAAGTACCATTGATCTTGGAATCTTTCTTCATCTTTTGTTGTAACCATTAGCAATGTTTCTTCTTCTTCATGTTTCGCCAGCTTTGCATCAATCTCTTGATTTCTCTTCCTTTCTGGACAATCACTAGCATAATGACCATACTTCTGGAAATTGAAACATTGAATGTGGCTTTTGTCTGTCTTTCGACCACCACCTCTTCCTGCAGCACCACCTCTTTGGTTGCCTTGGTTCCAAGGTTTCTTTTGATTCGACTGGTTTCCTCCTTTGTTGTCATTCCAGCTACCTTTGCCTTTTCTCTCCTTTTCCGTCTGTGCATGCAAAGCCATATCTTTCGACTTTCCTGCAGCTCTCTCAGCCATCCTCTGTTCATGAGACTCAAGAGTCCCTTGAAGCTCTTCCTTCGTTAACACTGACAGATCTTTCGACTCTTCTATGGCAACTACCACGTGGTCAAACTTTGGAGCCAACGATCTCAAAATCTTTGAGACAACTGCTTTCGTCGTCAGCGTTTCTCCACATACTTTGATTTGATTCACCAACTTTGTAACTCTGGTGAAGATATCTGTAATGCTTTCATTGTCTTCCATCTGAAGCAACTCATAGGTTCTCTTGTGAGTTTGTAACCTCACCTCTTTCACCTTCTCTGCACCTTCAAACGACTTTTCAAGAATCTCTCATGCTTCTTTTACTGAATCAACATCACTAACCTTTTCAAAGTTATCAGGATCAACACACTGATGAATTATAAAGAGTGCTTTATAATCCTTCTTCTTCAATTCTTTGTGCGCAGCCTTTTCCACCTCCGTTGCATTCTCCACAAGCGGTGTCACTCCGTCCTTCACAAGATCCCAAAGATCTTGATAACATAAAATCACTTTAACCTGCTTGCACCAATTCTCATAATTGTCTTTCTTGAGAATTGGCAGGGTCGCCGGAAAATTGCCGTTCGGATAGTTCATCGCCATCACTATCTTCCTTCCTTGAATCTCTTAACCGGAGCTCTAGATACCAGATGTTGAAAATTCACCTCACACCCTATGAAGAATTCCCTTCAATCTTGATCTCAAGATTGATGAACAAACCCACAATATGATAATGATGGTAATAACAAGTAATTATTAAGAACAACAAAAGAGAAGAAGAATAACAAACAAGATAGAGAAGAATGAGAGAAGAAGTATTTGGAGAGAATGTGTTACCCACAACTGTGGGATTTCTTATTGAACTTTCACTTGCTAACTGCAACTGTGAAATCTGTTCTGTTGTGATGTAGAATACAAAGCAAGGCACCTTATTTATAGTTTTAGGTTTACACTAGCCCAAAACATAAAAGGCCCAAAATATTCTAAATCAAATCTAATCATATGATATCAAATCTAATCATATGATATCAAATCTAATCATATGATATCTAATCATATCATATCAAATTAATCATATGATATCAAATCTAATCATATCAAATCACAATGAATTATATTTAACATTAAGAAGAATAGTTTTGAAGAAGTGAAAATTCATTATATGAAACTGTGCCTTTATAGAAGAGGTTGAAGATGAAACATCTGATAATTTAATACTTGCAATGATTACTTTCAATAGTTGATATTCTTGAATGACACTGTGACAGCCTTGAAAAATAAATAAAATTTTCAATCGTCATTATAGTTGGGAAGAGTGTTTCTCTCTTTCGAGAAGAGCGGAGGTTGTACAGATAATATTACAACTGTTACATATTAAATTCGTGATTAAATAATCTTCAATTTTTTATTTATTTATGAACTTAAATGACACATACTTTTGTAATAGGAAAAATTTAAAAACTATTGTTGTCAGGATTCGAACCTTGTACCACTCACTTTATCACCATGGTTGTTTCTATCAGTTGTGATTAGATAACTTTCAAAATAAATAAATAAGCATTAGGTGCATCTTGTTTCAGATATTAGAACGGTGGAAGGCATGATCATAGTAATATCATGTTACCGAATATGTATTTTATAGTAGTGGATAAATTATTAATTCGTGTTGTTTGCAAATATTAGGGATATTGGGATAACAAGGGATAATTTGGGATAAAAGTGGGATAGAAATGGGATACACTGTTTGAGATAGAACTCTTAAGATCCAAGAGTATAAACATAAGACTATAGATAAAGGATAGGGTCTTAAATAATATAATTATTATATTATATTATTTTCATAATAAATTAATTGGGATAATTTTGCAAATTAAATAAGGGATAAAGGATAAAACAAATTCAAGTCACCTAAAATTTAAGTCCTCTACCCTTGTGTATTGAGGCATTTTTGAAAACTAAATCTTCCTCCATCCCCGTTGTGTGAGGATTATTTTCAAGGGATAAAAACAAGCAACCAACAAAATAAGGGATACGAACTACGGAACTCTGATCCTTCAAACTTAAGGATACATAGGCATAGGGTTGTAAACCCTAGCGAGTACAATTATAAAAAATATTGTTAGGTTTCTTTATTTTCATGTAAATATTAAAATAATAAATCATTTTCATAAATAACTAAATATTAAAATAAAATAGGCAAACAACTAACCCTAGAATTTAAGGAGGATCATATTGGATACAACAGAGGTGAGGGGTGCCTAACACCTTACGCTCACTTTATTGACTCCCGAACTTAATGTCTCGCCCTTATTTTGTAAGTTTTATCATAATTTCCCATTCTTTAGGAATGAATAAAGGATGATGGTGACTCTGTCATTTTTTGTCGGTTATGAAATGTAGTATTTCTAGTAAGTATATATAGTTATTAAATGTACAATTTGACTAATCATATATAGTATGAAATGTAGTTATGTTTAAAACAATGTGAAAAAAATTATATTATTTTGCATATATTAAAATCATATTTTTAATTAAAATGGTAATGATTGTACAAATATGCAGTATGGAATATTATCAAGACTATCGTAGTTGGATGTACAACAGATTGTATTCAGGAAGATGTGCACTTAAACCAAAATTTGAGGAAGGAGTTAAAGGGTTATCACGTGGACATTTGCTCAAGAATGTTTTTAAAGCGAAGGAGGAGTAAGATGTCATTATCTTAAATGTGACTGTAGACCTATGATTAGTGACCCAGAGAAAGTAGAACATCATTTGAAGAGAAGATGTTTTATTAAAAATTATTGGGTTTGTGTTGGAGCGGTAAATCGGTAAGCAAAAATTATTTTCGAAAGAATTCCCTCCGGGATTTATATCGTGCCCATAGGGATTGGTGCAAGGGAAAGAATGTCATTCGACAATCTCCACATATCTAAGCTTGGGTTGAATGGTTTATGAGTAACATGAACAAAAAGAAAAACATAAGACAAGAAAATAAATACATTCTTAAGACATGAGAAAACTCATCAGGAGTTGTATTTTGTTCTACCTTCATGTACTAAAAAATATAGGGATCAAATGCATGCAACCTAAATCACTCATCAAAATCATCACGTATCACTCACAACAAAGATTATGTTTAACGCAAAGTCGAGAAATCAATTGTATCATCTCATCAGTGATGTCTCACGCAAATCAACAACACGAAGCATTAAGAACTGATACCCATGTGAATATTAGACCTAAATCTATTTCTAGAGTTTAGAACCTAATAGGTGTCCATCTTAGATCGAGTTTGAACCATATATGTCTATAGCAGTCCAAACCCATTAAGTAAAAAATCAAAGATGAATTGCTAAAGAGTTGTAAAAGAGATCTTATACATACAATCAAGATAAACTTACATAAAAAGCCCCAAAAAAACGAAAAACACATAAAGAGGAAGGAAGAAGAACACAAATCTCACGGTTTGTCTACTCTGATTAAAGAGGATTCGACTCCGGATCATCAAGATGCATCCTTCAAGTGTTGTTTCTAAGCTAAAACTACTAAAGAATGTGTTTAATGAAGTTGAGGTTAAAAGGTCTCAACAACATAACCTAAAAAGTTTTGAAAAGTGACTTAAATATGGGCTGGAATAGCTTGAATCGCGTTAAGTCTGCTATGAGGGTGCTTAGCGCCATCAGCAAAATCTTGTTTCTTGTTTTCTTCATAACTTTTGAATCGTAACTCCGATTGACGCACAGTTGAAAGTGTTGGAAAGCTTATTCAATGCTTTACATGACAATGACAAAATATCCTTAATTGAATACCTACAAAAATGAGATAAATTAAAAAGAACGGTATTTATTACAACGGCGCTAAGCGCCCTCAGATCGCACTAAGCGCAGTCTCACTTAAAGTACCCTTAAACCGACATAAATCACGCTAAGCACGATCATGAAACCACGTTTATTGACTTCTACCATCCACCTCCAGTGCGCTAAAAATCTTGCTAAGCGCGAATGTCAGTTCAAAAACTCCAAAATTATGCATTTGAAGCATCCCTCTTGGCTCAAATGAGTCCTTACTTCAACCATGCATTATTACTTATAAAAACATACGAAAAACTATCAAACTCACTGATACGTACATGAAAATGAAATATATACAACAATATGTAAACTATACAAAAAGTACACAAAAACGGGAGATTATTAACGGAAAACAAACTAATCAAACCAATAAGTGCCAATTATGCACACTAAAAATCAGTACAATTTAGCACTTATCAGTTTGGACATATAATGGAGAAGAATTGTTGAGTAACGTACCAGAGATAGCTAATATGCATGCTTCAAGTAGTCGAGCATGTGTGGAATATGATGGATAATTTAATCTGACTGATGAGATGGTCAGTGATACTTTTGGGGTGAATGTGACCTATGATGAACCTGAAGATTTTGATAAGGAAGAGTTGTCGAATGAGGAAGCGCGGAGATTTTATTAGTTGTCGAAAGAAATGAATATGATTTTGTTTGAGAGGTCTTCATACTCAAAACTATCAATGTGTGTTAGGTTATTGGTTGCCGAGTCAAATTGGAATGTTTTTTACCAGTGTTTAAAATTCTTCACAAAAATGATGTTGGACGCGACTCCTACGAAAGACAACTTGCCTACAAGTTTGTATGATACAAAGAGGTTGATGTCGAAGATGGGTTTAGAAGTAAGATAGATTGATTGTTGCATTAGTGGTTACATGTTGTTTTATGATAATGAGTTTGGTATTAATGATGAAGCGTTGGAGGGATGTAAGAGTCCAAGATATAAAGTTTGCAGTAAAGCCATTAATCATTAGCAAAAACGTGTAGTAGTGAAGTCCATGTTTTATCTTTCGATAATACCAAGATTAAAAAAATGTTTGCTTCAATGCACAGTGCAAGTCAAATGACATGGCATCATACAAACAAAACAAGTTATGGCATTATTTGACATTCATCTGATGGAGAGGCATGAAAGCACTTTGATTGGTTACTGTTGCACCCTAAATTTTGACCCCCTTAGATATTCATCATAATTCTAGGATCATTATCATTGTTTATCTAAACTTAACCTATTTCAAGTTTGTCTTTGTTAAGATACAGGTGAATTAGGGTTCCGTACAGTCGGAAATCGAGGTTTCAACAATTTAATCAGTCAAGGTATTGGATTGTTTCTCCATGAAACAAGTCTCAACTTCATCAAAGATAATCCATTGGGTCAATCATGAGTCCAATTTGAGATTGTCACCCGAAGATTAAAAACATTGTAGTTCAGGATCCCCGATTAGGGTTTCTGATCAGGAAAAGTCAATTGTGGCTTGAATTTTGATTTAAAGGTGTTACAATGATGGAATTATGGTCCATGAAGCTCATATGACTTATTCAAGTCCCCTCAAGAAGTTTCAATGCCTCAAAAGTCCCAGAATAACAACAGTCGATCCGATCGTCATCGATCGATCGTTTCGTAGACCAAAAAGTCAACTCTCCAACTATAAGGAATTTGACCTCAAAATATGAATAAAAAATGTTCCTAATGTCATATTACACCTAGCCATTAAGTTTCATGACCATTGGATCAAGGATTGGGGAGTAATCGCAAAAATCGGGACTTAGAGTTTTGAAAGGGGCAAGACCATAACTTCCTAACCACACGTCCAAATGCTGTGGTCCAAAGCTTGTTGGAAAGCTCTTGAAAATTCCTACAAAACTCTCACAGATGTCCATGTGCAAAAAATGAGTAGATTTGGAGTTATGATCAAAACCATTACAAGAGGGGAAAATACTTAGAAAATTTCTAAGTTTTCGGGTCTTGCAAATCATGTTTTTAGCCAACTTTGAAGGGATTTTTGACCTAGTTCCACTTGGAATATGAAGATCATGTAATCATGAAAGTTGTAGAGCTTCATGAGGGCTTTCCAAAAAGTTATAGAACTCTTCCATAGCCCTTTTGAGTTGAGAGATTCGAATGGAGCAAGTTGGGTCTGAACACTAGTTTGTCAACTTTTCAAAATTCAACATAAAATTAACTTCCAACCATATGGTTCATTTCCAACCATGAAGGAATGTTTGGTGTGGTGTGTTAAGTTTATCCTTGAACCAGATGTGGGGAGAACCAAGGCAAAACTAAAAATCTCACCATAATCCCTTTGTTAATTATTATAAAGTACAAAAAGTACATGTGTAAGAGGCATTGGGTTTGCTGCTGCCATGGCTTGCTTCAGTATCTCTATTTTGACAGCACAGTCAGCTTAAGGATAGCTGGTAATGAGGTTATTAACTGATGGAGTTAATCCCAAACCAACAAACATGGAATCACTTTTGAAATGTTAAGGTTTTCCCACCAAAATGCAATATGCTTGGCCAAATACCAATTATGCCCCAACCTTCCTTGGCCTATAAAAAGGGAGCTCATTCCACTCTTCAAAATACACCAGAGCTATCCAAGAGAACCATAAACTCACAGCTCTCTTCTTTCCCTCTTTGCTTGAAAGTGAAGAAATTCACAAAAAACCACCATTTTTACCACTTTGTAGTTTTCACCCCAGTTCTTGTTTCCAATCCAAAAACACTTCAAAAACCATATACACACCCTTAAAATGATCATTTGAAGTTCTTCCCACCATTGGCTTCCTCAAGAAACACATGAATCAAAAAGTCAACTTTCACACCACTTAAGTTTGACTTTTATGCACATCTCATGCCAAATCACTACATGAATCCATTTCCATCATTTTGGCACTTTAGACACTTCATATTTATGATGTATTAGCTGTTCAAAACCTCCAACCATACCATGGAACTTTATTTTCTCCAACTGTCCACAAGGTTGCTTTCTTTCTTCAAAAAGAAGTAAGCTTCACAAGGTTGCTCAAAGGGAAGGATCTCTGGGTTTCTTGGTAGCTGGCTGTGAGGGTCTACAAGAGGTATGTCATTTTAAGCTCATTAATTAATATACATCATGTATTGATTGGTTTTGTTAAATAGTTTACATATTGTCATGTTGAAATGGCTTGTTAACTATGTTGTCAAAATTTGTGTGAGGCCAATACCATGTGCATTTGCTGTTGGAGTGCCATTACGTTAGTATGTGTATGATTTTAATTTTGTGAAGGTATGATTTTGAATACATGATGAGTTTAGGCTTTTGACATTGTTATGTTGAGTAACCACCAAAACTGTTTTGAAATCTGTCTACAAGAGAGGCCTAGGTTAGTTGCTTGATCCTAAACATTTTTATGTTTGGTATTTATCATTTGGGAAGTTTAACTTTGTTCATGTTTGGATCTGTCTAGCATTTGTGTTCATGACTGTCTTTAGAGTTTTGTGTTAGAACTTTTTGTTTGGTTGGCATGGCTATGTTGAAGTGATTCACACAAAGTTTGTTGAAACATACCTTGACCTATGATGATCAACAGTGCCATGTTGTATTAGGGTTTGTGTATGTTTGTTAGGTTTTAGATAGGACATTGGCTTGAGGTATGATGATTAGAACATGAATACCTTGTTGCTGCCAGAATTTGTTCTTCATGCTTGAATTTGTTTATGGTACTGTCAAGAGCTTTAGGACTTTAGAGTTGTTGTTTGGTTTGTTTGGCTGCATCAAGTTTGTTGCACTTATGCTGCTCTCATAAGACTTTGGTTTGTGATTGATTGGTTATGTACTGGTCAAGTCCATCCTTGGTGTTTAACCTTTGTGTTTGTTTATATTTAGTTGGCTTGTCTATGTTATTATCACCAGAGCTCTAGGTTGGGTAGGAGGCTGTTTTGAGGCTTTAAGTATGTATGCCTCACTTTGGTACTAGAACCATGAAGGCAGTTTATGAAAAATTGGGCACTGTCATAAGTTGAAGCCTTGCTGTTGAACTATGTTGAGTTTAGAACTGTCCAATTGGTGTCTCTTCATTTTGAGGTTCTAACTGTCCTTGATGCAATATACTAACTAGTGTTTGTGTTGTGATGCCAACTTTGCTTTATTCTATTTTAAACCAACACTATTTTCATTTTGTGAGAAAGATTGTTGATTGTGGCTTGGCACTTCAATTTGTAAGTGGTAATCTCAATCAATTTGAGAGCCTCGCCTGCATTGTGTACTTCTTGTAAGAGTTTGGTTGTGAGATTTCTACTTTTGCTTTGCCTACTGTCCAATTTATGCATATTTCACTTGTGTTTTCTCAACTGTCAATGCAAGCTGACTAACAGTTGTTGCATCAAGGCTTGTTGACCCTCAAGTTTTAGTTTAGCTTGTTGCCAATTGTATGTGTTGGAATTCATAATTGGCTGCAAATTAGGACACCAAGAATTCTGTCAGCATGTTTTGACTACTCAGTCTGTTAGGCATTTATGTTTGTTATTACCTTCATTGAAAAGAATCACTTGGTTGTCAAGCACATGTTGGTCTATTTTGGTGAGCTTGTTTGCTTTAGTTACTGTCAGTTGAAGGGCTTAGACTAGTTGGTTTGGTTTTGGACCTTGTTATGTCCAATGTTTAGGTTTGAACAGCTTCTGCATTAATACCCCCAGTTGTAAGCAGGTATTTCTTATTTGGTGATCAGTTTGTTTTCAAGCATACAAATATGGTGTGAAAACCCTTGCCATGATTGCTTCATTAGTTAGGTTTGAATTCTGCCATGAGCTAATGTTTGGCATCATAAATCTTTACTTCTTGTCAAGAATTATCATATTGTGAATCTCTGGCTGACAGTGTAGTCCTGAGGAATTTATAGGCGATCAATCCGATTGGCATTTAGATCTTGATCTGTTTGAACTTATTGGGCCTGTGTTAGTCTGAATTTGGTTGGTCCTGCTACTAGTTATTCTATTGATGGTGACCAACTCATGTTGCAACTCACATGCAATTATTTTGTTCCAGTGTCTTTTTGAATTAACTTTCTATTGAAACTCAGTCTATACCATGTTTACAACTTGCCCAGGCTCTTACTTGTTCTTGTTTGCACCTGTTTTAATCCATAAGTTACAAAATGCATTTCCAAACTCACATTTAGCATGACCAATCGGGTTTTGAGTTGTGGAGATTATTTCAGATTTTAGTTGACACCACCTTCTTCTTCATGAAAATCCATTCAGTTTTGACTCAAATTTCATTAATTTTGGTTGAGAATTGAAGGTTTTTGATTCAAACCGTTTTTGAGTTTTCAACTTGAACTTGCCTTGCAAATGCCCAGAAAATCACGTCCCTTTGGTATATATCCAAATGGGGTGGCTTGATACAATGGATGTATCGCCACCCCAGTGGTTAATGCCTTGCCCTTAAGTATTCTATCATGCGCATTGTCCTTGGTTTGATCCTCAGTGAGGACATTTTTTTAGCATTTTATTGTTTTTTAGCACTTTTTATATTTAACCTATCTTTTCCATTAAATGTCATGCGCGCGCTTTGGTTGGTGTGGTAAGAGTTTTGACCTAGAAACCACCAGACGTGGGTTCAAGCCTTGGGGTAGGCATTTCTTATATTTTAGCATATGGTTTTATTTTACTTTAATTTCATTTAACTTTCAATTTTACATAACTTCTCCATTTTTAATCATTTTAAATTGATTCTTTTTTCCAAATTCTTGTTTTAATGTGTATTTTCATATGATGATTAAAGAATTCTAAAATTCTTATTTTAGAAACACTTTTCATTATGAGAAAATTATGATTCATTTTAGGGTTTTGTACCCTCCTACCTTTCATCTCTCATTTCCAAAAATTTAATTCCATTTGAGTTTGATTGATATGGGCCTTAGTTTTTTATCTCCCTTGTGCATTTGAGTATTGCATTATAGCTTTGGTTGTACGTGTTTAAACAGTTCACCTTTTAAACCGTTGATTATCCCCTTGAGGTTTTGAGCCTTCTGTTTACATTTTGTGACATTGTTGGTTTATATATGATATCCTTTATTTACCCATTTATCCTAACCTTAGGATTGGAGTCCCCGTGCTCTATTTAGTCGTCCCGTCGTGGACATTCCCCGTGTTTACCTTTGCAACTTAGGCTTGGAGTGGTCGTGCTCTATTTAGTCGTCCCGCCGTGGACATTCCCTTCTTTGCTAACTTAATATTAGTTTAGAGTCTCCGCACTCTATGTAGGTGTCTCGCTGCAAACATTTACTTTCCCTTTGGAACCTTGACCACAGTCAATAGTTCATCACCCCTAACTAGGGGAACTACGGTTGCTCTGATTCCATTCACGTCAGGATACGTAGGCACGAGATGTGATGTCTTTGCGAGCATACTTTACCAAACTTTGTACATACTTTATACTTTATATCTTTACCCTTAGCACATTTCCTTTAGCAAGCAAACTTTAGCAAACACAAATATTAACAAGAGGTTCCTGTAGAGTACTACAGATGTTTAGGATGTGAAATACCTACCCTAGGCATAACCAACCCCCGAACCTTTAGATCTCTCTTTGCTCAGCTTTAGGCCTTGCCTTTTGCTTTGCATTTTTATATGTTTTTCTTTCTTTAAACCTTTCCTTTTTGGATAAATTAAAGTCCGGTTGTGAATTTAAGAATTAAAGATTCAAGTTAATCAATAGCTTGGTATCACGATTCTCACCGCAACAGATACATCCTGAATTTGATGCATAACTTAGAAATGTGAGGCATGGATTATGCTCTGATGGTTTTACTCTATATGTCCAAGCGTCGGAAAGTGGATATTCTTGTTGTCCAGTTATTGTAACCCCTTACAGCCTCCCTCCTGAGATGTGCATGACAAAACCATACATGTTTTTGACTTGCCTCATTCCATGACCGTCGAATCCAAAAGTTGGAATCGATGTGTATTTACAACCTTTAATTGATGATTTGAAGAGGTTATGGATTGGAGAATGGACTTATAATATATCATGTAAACAAAACTTTACGTTGTGAGTTGCCTTGATGTGGATTATTAACGATTTTTCCGCATATGGCATGTTGTCTGGTTGGGGTACACATGGCAACATGAATGTGATTCGGTAGTTCATTTGATCATAATACTTTTTATAATACATTAATGTAAATTAATTATTAATATTTATAAATAAATAATTAAAAAAATCAATTTTATAACATTATAAAGTATTGTTTAAATTTTATTTGAGATAGTTGTAAAATTATAATTAACATTATTATTAATTAATAATAATTTTATTTTCTTTAACTTTTTCTTTAAATATTCATTGCCATCCTACTACATAGTATATCATTGTCAAAATAATGAACCATATCTTCTGATATAAGATGGGGCTCAATGATGATGAAGTCCCATACTCTGATGGAATTTAAAGACTTGGTGAAAAAAATTATTTTAGCCATTCTATGAAAGAATGCAGTTTTTTTGTCTCCCTCAAGATACAAGTTAACTTTATCCTTTCCCTGCCAGAACCACTCTTGCATCTTCAGAGCTTCATTCAGACTTTTCTGAGCTTTATCTTCCTCTTTTAAAATGATCTCAGTGGCACCATTGTTTTGAATTTGCAATTGAATGTCAACTAGGGTGTTTTCTGTATCTTTGACTTGAGAATGAATGTTCCCAAAATTGTTGATGTTCCAGTCCTTTAGTTTACCTTTGAGAAGTTTAAGCTTGCTTAAAAGGATAAACACAGGGCAGCCATAGAAAACCTTACTCCAAACCTCCACAATCACCCCCTTATTGATGATAGTCTTAACAATATCTTAACCATGATTCCTACTATATAGGAAATCAAGAATGATGTATTTGACCTTAACACTAATGGAGCCCCTAGTCTTGATGGGTTTGGAGATTTTTTCTTCCAAACTTATTGGGTCATTGTGCATGAGGATGTCATCAATGCTATCACAGAGTTCTTCACTAAGGGGTGGTTACTTCCTAACTGCAATGCTACTACTCTCATTCTTATTCCAAAACATCAAGGAGCTAGTTCTATTGATCAATATAGACCAATTGCAATGGCTAATTTTAAATTTAAGATTATTTCGAAAGTGCTAGCTGATAGGCTTGCTTCTATCATGCCCACAATCATATCCCCTCAACAGAAAAGCTTCACTCAGGGAAGGAAAATTCAGGGTTGTCTTTGCCTTGCTTCTGAAGCAACCAATCTCCTTCATACTAAATATTTTGGTGGAATCTTAGCCCTGAAGATTGATGTTGTTAAAGCCTTTGACACCCTAGATTGGTCTTTCTAGGAAAAAAATCCTAAGAGCTTTTGGATTCAATGAAAAATTCTGTAACTGGGTTGACATTATTCTTAAATCGGCTAGGTTATCCATTTCTATCAATGGTAAGCAGCATGGTTATTTCAAGTGTAGCAGAGGGGTAAGTCAAGGTGACCCCCTCTCACCCCTTCTTTTATGCCTAGCTAAAGATGTGCTCAGTAGAAGCATAACAAGACTTGTGGATGATAGGAAACTTTAGTTGATCAAAGCTTCCAGAAATGTCATGTTTCCTTCTCATTCCTTGTATGCCGGTGACATAATGATTTATTGCAATGGGAAAATGAAGAATTTGGCTACCTTGAAGAACCTGTTTACCAAGTATGCTTTAGCCTCTGGCCAGATTATCAATCCTAACAAGTCTATTATATTCGAATGAGCTATCTCTTATACTAGAATGTGAAATATTGCTGATTTCATAGGTTTCAAGATTGGTGTTTTCCTTTCTACTACTTAGGGGTTCCTATCTTCAAAGGAAAACCTAAGTCCATTCATCTCCAGCATATTGCAAACAGAATCAAATTTATATTGGCCAACTAAAAAGCATCTCTTCTCTCTAATGCAGGTAGAATGCAGCTGGTCAGATGAGTTGTGCAAGGCATGTTCACTCGCTCAACGTCAATCTACTCCTTGCCTGCTGTTTTGCTTAAAGACTTGGATAAATGGACAAGGAATTTCATTTGGTCTGGTGACACCTCTCAAAGAAAACTAGTTACATTGGCTTGGAAAATGGTTTGTAAGCCTTTGTTTCGGGGTGGTCTAGGCTTTAGATCCCTTTCCACTCTCAACTTAGCCTCTAATCTAAAACTCTGTTGGGATTTGGTCATATCTCAAGACCCTTGGGCTTTGGTTCTAAGCAGTGGAGTTTTGAGAGGCCGCTCCCCTCTTCAGCATCACACTTCTTCATTTATTTGGAGCAGTATCAAAGAGGAATATGTAGTGATATAAGACAATTTTAAATTTCTCTTGGGCAATGGATTATATATCAATTTATGGTATGACTGTTAGTGTGGTGAGCAACCCTTGGATGAAATTATGCAGATCCCTCAGGCTTGGAAGAACCTCAGGGTCAGTTATTTTTTAGTGTGAAATCAATGGAATGTCCCTACTGAGATTTGTACACAACTTTCTATGCTTAACAAATCTTATTCACCAAATCTCTATTCCTATGGTGCCATGCGAGGATATTGGAAACACACTGATAATGGATATATTACCCTAAAGGATGCTTATTTATTTAAATCTAGACCCCATCACATTGTTGCTTGGTCTAAATATGTATGGAGCAAAGACATGCCTTCGAATCTCTCTCTCTCTCTCTCTCTCTCTCTCTCTCTCTCTCTCTCTGGTGGCTTGGAGTTTGATGCATAACAAGCTGCCCACGGATGATAACCTATCGCCCAAAGGCTTTCATATCCTTTCCAGATGTATCCTTTGTCATCAATAGCAAAAAACCTCCATTCATCTTTTCATTCATTGCTCTGTTGCAATTAAATGTTAGGACTGGCTCGCTAAGCTTGTGTACATGCCCATCCATCATTCTCCATTGGGGACCTTTGGCAGATCTATGAAAGGGGTTGGACACCACAAGTCAAAATCATCATTTAGGCCTGCATTATCAACATCATATACAACATTTGGATATCAAGGAACTCTGCTAAATTCAACAATGGTATCATTAATTGGAGAAGGAACATGAATCTCATAATTAGTAAAGTGGCTCTAATAGATAATTCAACTAATCTTACCTATAGATTTTCCATGTCTGACTTCATTATTCTGAAGAAGTTGGGAATTAACATTAATCTGATGAAGCCTCCCACCATCACTGAGGTCTTTTGGTGCTCGCCCAACAGTGGTTGGTTGAAATGTAATAGTGATAGTGTTAGAACTATCAATGTCGTAGCCTGTGGAGGTGTGTTTAGAAATAATCAAGGCGATTTTGTGGTTGCCTTCACGAAGATTCTTAACCTTGTCTCATATGTGACAACTGAGATAAGTGGTGTGCTTAAAGCTATAAAGATTGCCTACATGAATAATTAGAAGAATCTCTGGGTTTAGTTTGATTCCACTCTTACAGTTATGCCTTTTAAGAAGAACTCTATTGTGTCGTGGCCTCTCAAGAACATGTGGGAATCGTGTCAAATCTTGCTTCGGAATATGAATTTTTTCATCACTCATATTTATCGCGAGGATAACTCTTATGCGGACTCTTTTGCGAATTGTGGTTTGAACTCGCAAGGATTCATTTTTTTAACAACATTCCTGATTTCATTAAGACAAATGTGGCTGAGGAGAGGCTTGATTTGACAAGCTTCCACTTTACCAACTTTTGATTTCCTTGTTCTTGTTATGTTTACTCTCTTGTAATTCTTCCTCTTTCTATTAATGAATATGGGATAGTTATTTTGTTTATTAGGAAGATCTTAAAGTCTTAACATGATATCAGAGTCTGGTTTAAGATCCGGTGGGGCACCTTCTATGGTTTCCGCTATCGGGCCACCCACCATTTATTTCCACACTTCAGTTGTCCAGTCCTGAGCGTAAGGGGGTGTGTTAAGAGTTCTGTGGGGACAATTCTCACTCTACCAACCGGTTTTGTAAGGTTGTGTTAGGTCAAACTCTAATATTGTTTTTCCCAATGCTCTAAAAAAATTGTCAAAATAAATTTATAGTTTGATTCATTAATATAAATTGTGTTTTATAATTTTATTTTATGTTTAAAGGATAAAATATATATAAAATTGCATTCTTAAAAAAATTGAAACACTTCAGTGTACTTATATGCAAGTGCATGTATGTGATTATATTATTTTGATAAAATTATATTTTTTTGTTTATTATCAATATTTTATATATAAAAAGATGAATAAATAAGTAATGTATATTAAATTCTTTTATAATTGTATCTTTATCAACATCAACAAATTTTAAATAAAAATAAAAAAACAAATTAATGAATAAAAAATCTGACAGTTTATTGGTTTTAATAGGAATTTCATTTCAAATATAAATAATATTTTGTTTTTTATATGTAAAATAAAACAAATATCATTAAAAAATACAATAAAATGTACACATGGTCCTTATTGATTTTGCTAGAGAGTAAAAACAAACAAAAAAAAATCTAATTTCCAGTAAAATTTAATTTAATTGATAAATATTAATACTATTTAATTGGATATTATATTTTGGTTTTAATTATAAATTTAATAGTTGTGTGTGTAAATTTTTAATAGTTATTATTACTTCATGTTTAAATAATAATAAAATTATTATTTGAGGCTTCACTAAAAATTTATAATGTATATATTTAAATATATTTCTATGCAAATCAAAAAGTATTTCAATAAAATAATAAGAGTTTTTTTCAACTCTATTCAAAGTCTTAAATTCGAACTCAGCTCTAGACACACACAAATGTTAAATATTTTAAAAAGTGTGTTAATATCTATTGTAGTTTTCTTCACTTTAATAAATTACAATTGTGTGCCATATATATATATATATATATATATATATATATATATATATATATATATATATATATATATATATATATATATATATATATATATATATATATATATATATATATATATATATATATATATATATATATATATATATATATATATATATATATATATATATATATATATATATATATATATATATATATATATATATATATATATATATATATATATATATATATATATATATATATATATATATGCAAGAGTCAAGACTCCTGAGGATGGTCAAAGGTTAACAACACCATTACATTTATACACTCATTGTGACCTATGGCAACATTGGTATGTCACGGGCATGAAAATATTAACTAAAGTTGATGTGTGACCCTTAAAGATTAAAGATTATTTCCCTAAATTTTATCATTGGAGGGACTATAGTTTTCTCCATTATATTACTATTATTATTATTGTAATCTATTGGTTTGTTATGAAATATATTAACAAAGAGTATCACAAGATAAATTATACACGTTTGGTACCCAATGCAAATCTCTTATTAAGGAATCATAAGACAACAACAATAATGTTACATAAATCAAGCAAAAACATCATGAATTAAGTTACTTATACCATGAAAGTTAAGCCAACATAGAAAGTGACACAATACCATAAAATCTCCTTTAGAAGCTATGTGTATTCAAGCTTGGTTAAGCTTTGAAAATTTTAAGATTGCTTTAGGGGTGTATGTTCCTTTATTTACACTCAAACTTTTTCTTATCATTGTTTTGTGATATATAGTTCTTTACAAAACTTAGCAACACCTTCTATCATTAGCTTATAAGAACAATCAAAGGGTTATTTTTTGTGTCAATCACATGATGGATATCTCATTTTCTAATGAGTTATGTTACATGAGTGCAAGTAGTTGTAATCAAAACCAAGATTTGTTTTTCTATAGTGCACCAACTAGTCCTAGTAGGCTTAAGTTTATAGAACATGTTGGTTCTCAAACAGGTCCTACAACACCAAGATCATATGAAGATGTTAACTCCAATCTAGACCGGTTTGAGTTCGAAACGAGTCGTCGTTTTAATCATAGCAAGTTGATCGGCGCTAAGGTGAACCAAAAAGATGATGCGAAAGTGTTTGAGGGAAATCAAAGGCTTTGTGAGGATTCATTGCCTACTATGGCTTTTGCTGATGAGTTATTTTGTGATGGTAAAGTGATGCCAATGATGCAACCTCTTAAACTTCCTCCAAGGCTAGTTCAAAGTGGAGATAGTGCTCAAAGCTCGAGAGCGACGTCTCCTAAGTCTCCGGCGTCATTGCTTAGGCTTCCGTTTTCGCGCTTGTGGAAGAACGATGACTTTGATCCGTTCAAGGTGGCTTTTGAGAAGGTAAGAGAAGATAAGAGAGGGAAATCAAAGGGTCGAGAACATGGTTTAAGAAGGACTAGATCTCTTTCTCCGTTGAGAGATTTCAACAAGAGTGATAAACATGTTGAACGATCAGAGTCACGTAAACATGAGTCGCATTGTTGTGAAAAACTTCCTTTAATGTCTTTTCCAGAAGGTCAGATGTTACGCGAGCTTCTGGAAGAGCCAATGCAGGAAGTGTTAGGAAGAGAAAAAATAGTATCCGAGGCAAAAGGTTTGGCGTTTGCTAGACAAGTGAGAGAAGTGAAAGTAGCAAATGATACAAACTTTGAGTTTGAGCCTAAGAAGACATTAGTTTCCAATGCTGCTAAAGAGCCAAAGAAAGATGAGAACAAAAAAAGTGGGTTTTGGAAAAGTAATAAGAAGATAGAAAGTATAAAGAAGTTTTTTTTTGGGAATTCAAACAAGGGTAAAGCTAGTGATCCACAGAAGTTAGAAGGTAAAAAAGCAGAAGTAGGGAAGCAAACATTGGTGAAGAAACTTGACATGAAATCTGTGTCATCAACACAATCAACCTCATGGAGTAAAGATGAAATATCAGGTGAGTTTACAAAAATGAGATTGGTATGTCACAGACCATTGCCAAAGTCTTTTCTCTGTTTGGGATATGAGGGATGGAAAGTGAAGTGATTAAGACATACCATTTCTAGGTAGATTGTAGAATATAGTTGAAATAAAATGATTGAGTTGCTATTTTAGATTCATTCCATGTGTTTTTCAAATTATTATCAATGTCTTGCATATTAATGTCAGTGTTTAATTATTATTAGTGTCGTGTTTGTATCATGTTTTATAGGTTGAAATATATATTAGTCGTTTAGAAATTTTTATATGAATTGTCAGATCAATTATCCTTTACGATCTCCCTCTCCCACTCTTTTAAGTGCGTGTTTGGGTTGATAGTGCGTGTTTGGGTTGATAGCGAGGTCGGCAGAATTATGGTATGTAACCATTGTAGTTTCATCAAACTCGCTACGATTCCAAACATGCACTAAATCCTTTACAACTTTTCTTATATGTGAATTTAAGGAATACTAATATGAGCATAACAGATAAATTTTAATCATTCTATATATTGTGGAATAAATATTCTATGCCATCATAGCATAAGTAATTAATTTACATTAATTGATATTGAACAATCCTACAATTTTCCATGAAAAAATTGTGACAATGAAGAAGAGGAAAGTAAATAGGATAAGCTCAATGTTCCTTTGGCTTAATGAGAATCCTATTACCCCTTTTCTCTAATGCAGAAGAATCTGCTAAATAAGAATATACTAGTTTTGACAAATGGAAAATTTGATCTTATTAATCCAATACTTCAGAAGGCCAAATGCTTCTCCAAATGGAGATTTCTTTCTCACTCTTGATCTTTCTAATTCCTCCGTAAAATCCGTCGGCCTCGTTTCCCTCCTCTCGGTGATCTTTCCTACTAATAGTCGTCTTCCTCCAACGCGAATCAGGAGTGTACTGATTGAACTCTAGCACCACTGTGTCTGCAAACAATACATAGTACAATGTCAAATAAACGAATTTTGAATAATATGAAACACGTTGGAATGAGAGATTATTAAGGGAAAAAAGACTAATGCCGTCGTAAAAAGGAAAACTGAGCTGTTCTTTTTTCATGTTGGCAGCATCTGGAAATAGAGTGTTCATCATTCGGTTCAGAAGGAAAACCAACACTATGGTAAAACTGAACTGAATCACTACTAGAGTTATAGTTCGTCCCAAACCGTAACAGAGCTACTTTTTTGCAGAAAACCGAATTGAATATTATGATTGTCTTAAAAAAGCTAAAACGATCCAACCACGCTAAAAAGAACCGAACTATTACAGATAGTTTACAAACTGTTTCAGCTCAATTCGAGAACCGGCAGTCACAGTTCGATTTTTTTTTTCCGTTGAGATTCAAATTGGTGTAACAGTTGGGTTCGGTTTATGGTTTTTTTATAGTCCTATATGTAACTTTTCAATATTTATTAGAAATCTTTAGGTGGTATGTGTGCATGTCGGCAACATCATAGAGGTCATTCAAAAATTCGACAAAAACTGATAGAAACATGTGAAGTTGTGTAAATAAAAAACTCTGTTGTCATGCTTACACAAATAAGTTTCTTGCATGGTTATTCATTCTGATCATTAATAACCAATAGCAAAACTAGAGAAAAGATTGACACTTTTCTATGACATAGCTGGCCATAAAGGTATCTATCCACTGAGACATGAGTTATCAACATGTTGGTGGAATCATGACATCCTGACCATGATATGTCTGGGGGACCAATATTATAGATAGCATAACTAGTGGTCCAAATTTTGACATATTATCAAGAAAGGAACCTAGCCTAAATTGTGGTCTGTTATGTCAAGATGAACTTTACATTTATGCCATTTTTCAATTTGAAACCCCCATAATGGAAAACACAATAATGGCATAAAACATTAGCAAAATAATATACTAATCAATAAAACAGTATTCTAATCTTCAATTAATTATTACTTATTATGTCCCTAAATATAAGTTTTCTTTGAAGAATGAATCGGGAGGGGGCTAGAACCACTTGATGCCAGAACTGACCTCCGAACCAGATTAGTCGGTGCAGTGGACTGCATACTGGTGGTGAAAACCAAAAAAGTAAATTAAAATAAAATTATCACTAAATATAAACCTTATTTTAAACTACAAAATATATTTATCTTGAACCAATCACTAAATCACATTTTTGCATAGATCTGCTAGATAGTTTTACTCCAAACAGGTTCGATTTGAAGGGAAGAACAGAGCATGGATTAAATGAATGATATTACTGTATCGAAAAGAAGATAACGAATGATAAATAAACATATTCAAAAGGAAAATGCATTAACTCACCACTATCGTGACACCGGCAGTAATTTTCATTACCATCACATGACTCCAAGTGGCCTACAATACCATACCACCAACCTGCCATAAAGATGGATCTCATCAAACCACTAATAGAATCTCATCATAAGAGGGGTATATGTAAATGGAAATACATAATTAAGATTGAAGAAGTGATTATTTTAATCAAAGATTTATAATTTGACCCCATTTTGCTGTAAATATACCTAACCTTACACCATCCAGAGAAAAAAATAAGTAAGGATTTAAGAATATGTTGAATAAAGGAACAAACCGTAAGGAAAATCTTTGTTTCTCCTCCACTGAATCTCTATGTGATCACCAGGATGCAAATCATGTAGACAATCAGCGATATAAAGATCGTGCGGAGGACTATCAACAGGTGGTGCTCTTAGTCTTTCCCATTGGATGCCATGCTCTACTGCTGCAGGCCTTCTTCCATGTGGCGGATACCTGTAACAGACAACTATATAAACCACAACAACACAAAATCTAAATCCCTCCTTTGAATTAACTTTTGTCGATTATTTTCCTTGTGGAAACTCTTCAAAAGAAAATTGGTATAATTTACATTTCTATGAACTATGGCAACATGATAGATACATCAGAAAAACATATGATTAACGAGAATCATGTTCAGTTACCTTGCTTGGAAGGTGTCGGTGTGTGGATCATATGTAACCTCGGCATCATAGCATGATAGCATAAACCCAACATGGCCATTCTGCAGAAGAAGAAAATTTATAACTTTTGAGAGAAAAAAAAACACAACCATCTACTCTATATACTATTGAAAAAGCACAAAGGAGTTACCTCGCGATTATAAACTTGAGCAGGAAAAGAGAAATTCCCATTCTCAAGAGCAAGATACCAAGTCATGAAAGAATCAGGAAGCAAATAACTACTCTGCTTCTTAGCACCGTTAATATATGCTGCATCTAGCTTCATTCTCATCCATGTAAAAGGCCAACGAAGGGACATAAACTTGATCAAGCTCCTTTGTTTACCATGTATGAGGCTTCCAACATTCTTTTTAGAAGCAACATGCCATTTCCACTCCCTATAAGCAACAGAACCAATAACTCTACCCCATTTCTGTTTCATGTGTCTCTCCCAAAGGTGATCACTCACACATCTCTCCCTCAGAGAATGACAAACGCCAGCCATTTGACAAAGCGAAGACGGAGGTAGCCTTTCAAGAATGCTATCCAACACAAGCTCAGGCAAATCCAACACAGACAAATCGTGTTGTGACGAGTCTTTCTCCTCCTCCTCCTCCTCGACATTCTCTACTTTCGAAACAAGTCTCTTCTTCACAAAAGACATTCTTGAAACAAACGTCTTCCTTAACAACTTAGAGATGGATTTGACACACAATTCCTCGCGAGACAAAAGGGAAATCAACCTCATCTCATTTGCCCATGATGGAAGTGGTTTTAGAAGAAGAAATGGTTTCAAAAACAGAAAGAAAGAGACACAAGTAATAAAGTAAAGAAGCATTAGAAAATTAGATAGAAAAATATCTTTCAAGTATCAAGTTTGAGCTATACATATATATATATATAAATATATGGACGAGAAATGGCTAGCACAAATGACAATTGACACACACTTTCCCTCCCTTTTTAGAAACACTGAAGCAATTTGGAAACCTTTTAAAGATGGGGTTTTTATTGGCTCAATGAAAAGCCCACCAAAACCCAATGGTGGGCCTCCCAAATCAAAGCTTTAGATCAGGTAGACAGCCACAAGAATGAACACTGCTATGTCTATTTGGTCACGAAACAAAAGCTTAACCAGCATAACACTAATAACTCTCTTTGAATACTTTTCACAAACACATCGCAAGCAACATTCAATCGCATATAATAAGAACAATATATGCAGAATAAGAAAATCTCTTGGATTGACGAACAAATCTTGTAAGGAATAAATTAATGTCTAAGAAAGAATAAAAAAATATAGAAATAGATCTAGCAAGTTGGTATGTGAGGTAAAAACACCTCAAGATCTACAAAAACAGAGCAGAGAAGAGAAGATTGATAAAAAAGAGATTGATGAAGACGATGGTGATGATGAATGTGAAAGGTAGGTGGGGTCCTTTTTCCTCCTCCTACCTTCAATCCAACAAAATTCTTCACCACACCTCAATTATTAATTATCTTCTCCTCTCTGAAATCAATCAATCAAACAATCAAAATGAAGAAATTCCCTTTCTTTCTTGTTGTTTTATGAGTGGGACAATATAGCAAACAGATGGTGGACAATGAATGAATGAGAAAAAGAATGAGTTGTTTATTTATGCAAGATGAATGGGAGGCTAAGGTTATGCTAGATTTTTGTGTGGATGTCTAACACATTTCAATGTCAAGCCCCATTCTCATGTATCATGCTATGTATGTTCATTAATTAATGAGAAAATTATTTGTCACCATAAATATAAAATTACTATTTTAATTGAATCTCTGATTTAATCACATACGATCACAAATCTTAGATTCAAACTCAATCTTAAACATACAAAACAGTCTTAATTTTTTCTAAAAAAATTTTATTGTCTTTTAATTTTAAAAATTAGTCTCTACAACTGCGGGCAGAAAAATTAGTCTCTGCAACTGTGGACATGGGCAGAGATATCGATTTTAGTTGAATTTTGAGTTTGTGTGAAAAAGAAATCTTGTGAGTTTTGTTGTTGTGAGAAAGATCAAGTGGGAGGAAAATGTCTGACCAAAAAAGGTAAGTATGTTGGATAACGTATATAGGACAACAACATTACAACAACAAGATTCGTTACTTGTTTATTACTACAATAACATTAAATTTGGAGGTAAGGGTTTGTGATTCGTTGGATTTGTGTAGTGTTTATAAAAATATATGTTTTACACAATTTGCTTCTGAACATTCACATTCAAGATCTTTGTCCCCATCCTTTGCTTTTTATTTACAATCAAGTTTTTATTAAATTACTTTATTATTAATTAATTATTTTATTTGTTAGAATATGAAAATATCCATGATTTAATATAATATGTGTCATGAATAATATTTAATATAGATGATCGTTTTTCTAATAATTTAATATTTTTTATTTTTTATTAAATGTAATTGATATTGGTATTCAGTATTATTCATGTTGTTCCAAACCTACCTGACTATTCTATAAATAGGATTTTATATTATAATGTAAATTACACATTTGAGAAGAATAAAATACATTTTTTTATATTTTGCTCTCTAATTTTATTTTTCTTTCTTATCATTTCATAACACGTTATCGCACGAAACTCTACCGTGTGACTGATTTTATAATCAATTTACATAATTTTGTTTCTTCTCTTTCGAGTAAGTTTGTAATATTTTTTTTCTATTTTAACGGGTTAATCTATTATATTTGTGTGTAAAACTCTATTAAAAATTTTATTTAGTTAACACAATTATATTTTTAAGATTGTCTATCATTTATGAATTTTTGAAGAATTCATATTTAAGCATCTCGGCATAATTATGAAAATTTTGATATGTTAATCTTGATTTTTGAAATTATTTGTGATAGATAATTTACAAAGAACTTAAAATTTAATATTAAAGCATCTTTGACGAATTGCTCATCAAAGGATCATCTTGATTTATGAAATTAATTGTGATAGATAATTTTAAAAAAAAAACTTAAAATTTAATATTAAAGCATTTCTGAAGAATTGCTCAAAGGATCATTGATCAATTTTTATGAAAATATCAATTGTAATTTTCATGAATTCATGAAGGATTGCCCTGCATGAATAACATGCATCTCAAAAGGATTACATGAATAGTTAAAATATTCTAGGAGGATTGCTTAAGTAATTATTTTTCTTTATTGATTTGAAAATTTGTGATATGATTTTGAGATTTTTTTTATCGAATATCCTAGAAGGATTGTGCAAGGAATAGTCAGTTCTTGATCTTTACGAAAATCATTTATGATATATAATTTCGGAAGAGTTAAGAATTTAAAAAAAATAATTGCTCACATACTATGAATTGTCTTAACAAAAATCATTTGTATAATTTTTGCAGTTAGAATTTAACATCTTCTTCATAATTATACAATGAAGCATCTATGAAGTATTGTACACAAAAGTATTTATCATTTTTCTAAGATCTATAATATAGAATATCTCAAAATAATTTTTTTATTATTTATTATTATTTATAAACATCATTTGTGATATCATTCATGATGAACTATAATATTAGTATAAAAACATCATTGAAGAATTGTCCAACAAATAAATTTTTTTGATCATCATATGTGAGAGATTGTTCATGAAGAACTAA
Source organism: Lathyrus sativus (assembly GCA_963859935.3). NCBI lineage: Eukaryota > Viridiplantae > Streptophyta > Magnoliopsida > Fabales > Fabaceae > Lathyrus > Lathyrus sativus. Next base: position 490,230,123 of record OZ012736.1, read on the forward strand.
TAATTTAATTTCAAACATTCCTTGAGGATTATAAATTTTTATTGAACTTTGTCATAATAAATTAGGGTTGAGTTTCAGTAGAAGTAAACAATTAGAATCTAATTAAATTTGATAAAATCAATTTGATCTAAGTATAAGTTAGAGTAAAGAAAATCAAAAGATAAATTATTAGTTTTCTTGAATATGTTCTTGAAGTAGCAAAATTAAAAATATAATTTCAAGAATATCATGAAGGATTACTCCTAATTGTGATTTAGATTTTTATTGTTTATAAAAAATGTCAAAGTTCACATATTAATTATATTATTTTTTTATAAATAAAAAAACTATTTATGACTTTTTTTAAGTTTGCTTTCATTAATAAAAGAAAATAATAATACTTTTATAAAATTAATAAGAAGCAATATAATAGAAGAGTGATACGGAAGAGAGAAAGAAAAGAAAAGAGTTTATTATATTATTTTCATTATAAATAATTGATTCAAATACAATATGAGCCTATTTATAGGATATATATATAATAAATAAATAATCAATATGAAATCTTTTATTTGATAGACATCCATAATCATGTCATTTATAACGCTCCCTCTTGTATGTCCATGAAAAATATGTCTCGTTAAAGTCTTATCGGAGAAAACGTTAAAACCTTACTAGAAAAAACTCAATGGAAAAAATTCTAGTGAAGAAAAAAGAGTACAACATCCTCGTTACTAATCAATATAAATTATTACAAAATAGAAATGAAATTATAAGGAGACAATTATCCATTATTCATAATAGTCCTCCTTGAATGTTTGTTCAGGATATGTCTTGTTAAAATCTTACTATAAATTATCCAGTGAAAAAAAATCTAGTAAAGAAAACTTCATTTTTCCCTCTTAAACGAGCGAATTTATTTCTGCTCAGCTGAACGATCATTTCTTTAACAATGAAGATCAATCTTTTGCACTAGTTAGTTAAAAGTTTCACTAGGTAGTGACTTTGTGAAAATGTTTATAAGATTATCACATAAACAAATTTGGTGGAGCTTATATTACCACTTTTCTAAAGATCATGAGTGAAAAAGAACTTTGGAGAAATGTGTATTGTTCGATCTCTTGTAATGTAACCAGCTTTGAATTAAGCAATGCGTGCAGTATTATCTTCATATATGGTGATTGTAATTCTTTTTCAGAAGTCAAATCACGAGTCTTTTGTGTATGTATGTGTGTGTGTTGAATTTGCGATCTCAACCAAAAGCATTCTCGACTTTGCCTTATGTAGTGCTAAAAACTCATGTATAATTAAATGAAGTTTCTGTTGAGATTTGTTTTGCATGTCTCCATGAAATACTTGTACCACCATAAGTAAACAAACAATATGTAGGTTCCACCATTATGAGTATCTGACAAGTAACTTATTTTTGTATAACGTGTTAATTATAATTTGGATACTTTGGAATGAAACAGACATATGTCCATTTATCCTTAAGATAACGAAGTATAAGTTTGACTCGTTCAAATGTTTTTATGTAGGTGAAGAAATATATCTTGTTAGTAGAGTTATAGAAATTAACATATCATGGTGTGTATAATTAACAAGATAGATTAGTGCTTGAATTACACTAGAATATGGTACTTCGTGACCAATTAGTTTTCATCCTCTTCTCGAGGTCTAAAAATCGTCTGCACATCCAGTGATCTAACATCATAGAGGTAGACAACATACGAGATTTATCCATATAAGAACATTTTAACATTTTTGATATATGCATTTTCTCATATAGGAATGCTTTAACACTTTTTTTATATAACCTTCTTGGTGTATAAAAATTCAATTGTCTATATGTTCATTTAGTAGGGACTTTTTTCTTCTCAAGTCCTTCATCTCAAATAATTTTTTAAAGCAATTTATAGCTTTTGGAATCTCTTCGGGAGTTACAATAATTTTATGTCATCTACATAGACAACTATTCTAAAAAATTATTTTCTAGATATTTTCATAAAATATAAGGACATGTGGACTTATTTGTATATCTTTCTCTTAACAAATATTCATTGAGACAATTATATCACATGTTTCCATATTGTTTTAACCATAGAGAGACTTGTTTAATTTGATGGAGTAGTTTTCTCGAGATCCAAAATTATATCTCTCTCTGATATATTAAACCCTTTAAGGAGTTTCAATAAATGACACAATCAAGTGAACCTTATAAATAAGATGCTACAACATCCATTATGTTCAAATTATTCTCTTCATGTCCTACAAGGCTAATTAAATATAAAAAACTAAGTGAAACCACTACAGGTGGATATGTTTCATCAAAATCAATCTTAGGTCTTTATGAAAACCATTGAGCAGCAAATCAAGATTTATATCATTCTTATTTTGTTTTTTCACATAAACTCATTTATATGCCATTGGTTTCACACCTTGAGGTGTTTTCAAAATCGAGTCACTTGTAAAGTGAGTTTAATCCGTCTTCAATTGAATATATTTATTTTGGTCAATTCTCACTTTGTCTACAATCTTTGGTAGACTTTGATTCATGATCCTCGTTATCATTTATCATGTTTAGCGCTATATTGTATACCGAGACATTGTCAATATTGAATTTATTTTGGTCATCTTAATTTCAATTCCATCACATTTCATTCATGAAATATTAGGTTATATGAGAGCAATCGAATAATCACAACACATCCAAAAGTTTACTTATATGAGACATATTAGGTTATTAACCTAAAATAACTTATAAGTTAATGAGAGAATTAACATATACTATCTTATTGACTAATACAAATAAATATCTTAATATTCATATTTTGTGTATTTGAAATATCTAATTTAGAATTTATGATCTCATAAGTATCAACCATACAATTAAATTTAGACGTCTAAAGAATGGATCTTCAAGTCTATTTTTTTACGAACATGTGCTATAAGATGTTTATTCTGGCCTGGGCCCCGACTTGACCAGGCAGGCCCAGCCCAATAATATTCTGCCAAGCTCAACTCAGCTTGGGCCGCAGTCGTCGAGCACAGGGTCCCCGACGGGCAGGTAATGTCCCTCCGTGGGCAGAACCTGCCTCATCTGTATCGAACACAAGACTCCCCGTCGGGCAGAACCTCCCTCCGCGGGCAGAACCCGCTCCCTTGTCAGGAAGGACAACGTGTCCTTCACACGTTCTCCACGTGCTCCCCTCCACGGGGACACATCACCAACCAACCGCCCACCTCCGAAAGAGCAGGTCAAACCCATTTTCCGGAGATCACGGGACAGTTGGACTAGGGCGAAGACCACATCCCGGTCTTCACTACGCCATGTGAACCCTAGCAGTCACTTGGGTTGGGCCTGACCATCCAGCCCAACTCAAATGACCGTTGGCCCTACGCTGGGGTCTCTATAAATATCCTCTTCCACAAGAGGGTCAGGTAATCTCTTCTGACCCCTTTTTCTGTGCTTGTGATCACTCTGCCCATACGCTTACTTTAGCATCAGAGTGTCTTGCAGGTACACCCCCTTCACTCCTTCAATACCGGTGGGCAGGCAACAAGTCGAAGACGCGTGGCAGCCAGCGATCCCTTTCTGATCAGATCAATGTTCAATGTCAATTTTAATAATATATATAATACTTATCAAGAAAGTTCTGAAAAATTCAAAAATTAAGATCTTAGTGTGAGAAAACTTCACAAACTTCTAGCTGTGAGTAGACAATAAATATTTGCATGATATTTTAGTCGATGCAACAATTAATGTCATAAAAAAACTCAACTTCTAGGATTTTATTTTTCTTTAGAAACACACAAAAAATTTTAATTAAAGAAATTTCTTTCACATCATAATATATATTCATGATATTTTTGTTGAGAAAATAATTTCACAAACTTCTGGTTGTGAGTAAACAAACATATGGATGATCTTTTAATCGATACAAAAATTAATATCATAAAATATTTAAATCGTTTACATGATTGATGTATTGATTCACAAATATCACTTTATAAACGTTATATAAAAACTCAACTTATAAAAATTTTAATTTCTTTTAGGAACATACAAAACTTATTGGATTGAAGAAACTTTTGGTTCTTCAATACTAGTTTTGGCAACATAATACATCCGAAAAGATCCAACCGATTTTGCCAACAACACATTTAAGTGTGATTTGTAAACTTCTTGTTTACAATAATAATTAAATATGATTCTATATTTTCTCATTTGTATCAATCCATAGTAAATAAAAAAATTATTTGTATAAAATATTCATAAATATTGATGGTATACAACTTAATACAATTTTGACATATAAATCAACCGTTTTTAATTTTTGCTAATAATCACATAGTACATAAAACACGTTACTGTATTTTCTTACACTTTATGTATATAGAATTTAGAATACAAAAAATTATTCAACAAATATATATAACTCCACAAATTTTAAACAAGAAAATAACTTATAAAAAAATTGAAATAAAAGATAATAAATATTTTTTTATTAGAAAATTAAACAAAGAAAAATATATTTATGTAATATTTCTCTTTATTATAAATTAAACAAAACAAAAAAATTATAAAGAATAATTATTGTAAGAGAATAATATCAAAAATAAAAATATAAAAATATATTTTTATTTAAAAACTATTATATTATAGATTCTCCGTAAATTATATATATATATATATATATATATATATATATATATATATATATATATATATATATATATATATATATATATATATATATATATATATATATATATATATATATATATTGAGATTAATAGACATTAACAATTCAGTATATTATTTTTAAATTGTAATATTAAAATAGTTAAAAATAATAAAATATTGTAGAAATGATATAATATAATTATATAAATAATCATATTAATGCAATACAAATTCAAATCAATATCCTACAAGTTCATTAATAAACTTTTATTAACATTAATATCATTAAATAATTTTATGTTGTCAAATTTGAATCAAAATTTAAACTAGTATATTAACATTAATATACTACAAAGAATAACGTCTCATATATAAATGTATGCACGAGGGGGAGAAATAAATATATTATGAACTCTTTTTTCTTTAATCATGATTTTGTCCCACTGAATTTTTTTTTGTAAGATTTTTAAAGAGGCAGTTGTCATTCATATGATATTGTACTCTTTTTTCTTTACTCGATTTTTTCTATTAAGGTTTAACGAGGCATATCCTCAATGGACATCCAAGGAGGAGTGTTATACTTCTCCCTATAAACATTTTGACAAGTTCTTTTCATTTAACATGCTTCTCACCATGTTCACAATCAATCGATTCTTCCTTTCGGCAACACCATTTTGTTGTGGTGTATAAGATGGAACTACCTCATGTACAATTCCCTCGTGATCACAAAACTTCCCAAAATCATTCGAGACTTATTCACCTCTATCATCCATTTTGAGTTTTTTTTTAAAAAAATTTTGTGATTGTTTTTCCTTTCAACCATGAACTTGAAAATCTTGAACACCTCAAGTACCTCATCCTTTCTCTTGGTTAGGTACGTCTATAGTTTTTTACTATGATTATCAATGAAGGCGATAAAATATCTATTGCCAGTAATGGAATTAACTTACAATGGTCCACACACATCTGAATACACTACCTCAAGGTGACACTTGGTTTTACAACCTGCATTCTTATTGAATTTTCCTTTATGTTTCTTTGCTTACACACATTCTTCACAACAACTGGTATGTTGATAAATGGCAGTCTCGTCACTATTCCATTTTATTGCAAGGCATTGAGATCTTGAAAATTAAGATTCTTAAGCCTATAATGACATATCCACTCTTCTCGACTAGCCTCTGTAACAAGACACTTATGTTTTATAACCTTCAACTCAATTTTGAAAGTTCTATTGGGATCCATATGATCCTTTAGGACCAAAACCTCGTTTGCGCCCATAACGCATATCACATTGTTCTTCATATGAATCTTGTAATCTTTCTCAAGCAATCGGCCAATACTTAGAAGATTACACTTGATCCCAGAAATATACATCACATCCTTTATCAAAGAATGTCTACCATCCCTTCTCTCGATTGATACATCATTGATCCCTTACGTCGCTAGAGTGATATCATCCACGAACTTAATCTTATTCTTCATGGAACGATTGATTATAACAAACTAATATTTCCTTCTTGTCATATGCAACGAACAACCGGAGTCCAAATACCATTAATTACTGCATTGCACTGGTTCTTTCAAGGTCACCATTGGTTTTTTTTAGTATGTAACCGTTGGTATAAAATTGTAACTGGTTACGCTTTGGTTTTGCAATGTTTTTCAAACTGTTGTTGTTGTCTTGCAACATGATGTTGCGCGTTCTCCTTTTGTAATCATGACCAAGAGTATGTTCTCGTCATCAAACACTTGTTTTGCAACTCTAACTTCATTTTTTTGAGGTTTTTTCTTGTTGACATTGCACTCTCATGTAAAATGACCAAGCTTTTGACAACTATAGCATTGTACACTGCTCTTGTCAACCATCGTTGTTCCTCATCTACCTCTTAGATTGCCTCATCTAGAGTTGTTTCATCCAGCAACCCTATTGCCACTATTTTCACCATTTTGAAATGTTGAATTCTTGAAACTTTAGGACTCCCTTTCACAAAAATTATGAAAGTTCCATCTACCTTTAATCATGAGCCACTTTCCCTTCGCCTTCTTGCCTCTCTTATTGAAATGGGCTCGCAAAGCGATCTCTGCACTTGCCTTATCAAAATTACTTTCCTCCATTCTCTGCTCATACGCTTCAAGAGAGCTTTGCAACTCCTTTTTGCTCATCGACACAAGATCTTCCGATTCTTCAATCGTAACCACCACATTGTCAAATTTTGGCGTCAAAGATTGCAAGATTTTCACGATAACATATTGCTCTATGATTGTTTCTCCACACGCTTTTACTTGGTTCATCAACCGAGTAATTCTTGTCGTAATATCGTTGATGATTATCTTCTCCTCCATTTGAGTCAACTAAAGTTGTCTTTTGTGAGTTTGTAACCTCACAACCTTCGCCTTGTTAGCCCCCGCATATGTCATCTCTAAGATTTCTCACGCTTGCTTCGATGATTTGCAATCACCAACTTTCTCAAAATTATTCGCATCAACACATTGATGGATAAAAAATAACACCTTGAAATCTTTCATATTCTCCTTCTTATGCTTAGATCGTTGTGCATCCGTTACACCTTCGACAAGTATAGTTACCTCATTCTTGATCACTTCAAAAACATCTTGATAATCAAACAACACCTTCACTTTTCACCACTATCATAATTATTCGAATCAATGATAGGTAGATTTGCAAGAATTCTTTCATTTGAGACATAAGTCATGTTTGCACACTATGTGTTTAATGAATCGAACCAGACTCTGATATCAAATGTTGGAACTTGAAATCACAAAGATGGTGAATAATTAAGTGTGAATAGGGAGAGAGTAAGGAAAAATGAGAGAAAATAATAATTGACGATAAAAATATGTGAATTCTTTTATTCATAAAATACACAAAGGGCATATATACAATAATACAAGATATGTACAATTATCAAACAAATAAAATTAAAAACTCTCATATGTAACCGATTGACAAAGCGATTACACGTAACTACAAAATCAATTTTTAACTAAAAGTTTTCTAATATAATCCGTTGACATATTATATAATTTGATTGCATTGATAAATATAAATAAGTACAAGCAATTGTACTAATATATTAACCAATTACATTTACGTAAATTAGTTATTTCTCTATGTGGATTTAATACAATTCTCTTTTTTTCTCTTTAAAAAAGTAGTATTGTATTAAAAAGTTTGCAAATCTCAAAAGTGAGGTTTGAAGTGCGACGGAGACCAGCGTCAACTTGTAATATCCGATCCTTGAGTGATAGATAATGCAATCTTCTAGACGCGTGGTGAGCACGCGTAATAACGATAAGATAGCATTCATAAAAGCGCGTGTAAAATAAGATATAGTCCTAAAAAAGAGTGCCATGCCAAACTTTTAGTTAGTTGAATTTGTAGCAGATAGAAATAATAATGGACGGTGCAAATTGCATATGAGAATGAGATCCACCAATCACCGACGCGCTAGTTGTAACCTCAATTTGCGTATTCCAAAATAACTACTACTATCTATGTTCTTTTTCGGTTAGCATTTTAAATTTAACATATATTGTTACTTTCTAAGCTATAATTCTTATAAACTACTAAAATAAAAATTTAAAAGAAAAAAATTCAAAAAATTAATACTTAAAAGGAACAAAAAATTAATTTTTTTTTCAATTTTAAATACAAAACCAATTAAATCATAGAAGGAGACTTTGAAATGATATTAAAGAATTATACAGGCAGCATGCATGGGTTTGGTGTGTATTTGGGGACTTCAACAATGTTTTAAAGGCTTAAGATAGAATTTGGAGAAACATGGTGATTGAAGTTGAGTACAAGGATCTGGCTAGTATGATGGAGATAACAGACTATGTGAAATGGATAGTGTGAGAGATTATTACACTTGATCCAATAAACAAGTTGAAGGGACCATATACTTTAGAATTGATAGAGTTTTAGGTAATGTTGAGTGGTTTCAAGAAAATTTGGACATAACCTTAAATGTCATGACACCAAGTGTCTCGGATCATGCAATGTTGCACCTAAAAGGAAAACAAATATGGAGGGATTCAAGGAAGTTGTAGCACATAGTTGGAGACAATTTTTAATAGGCATTCTTAGGGATGCTCATGGACAGTTAATTTCTATAACCAATTTATAACTATAAATAATGCATATGTTATAACCTATTATTAAAATCAATTATCATAACCAGTTATTATTTTTGTAAAATGGTTATAAACTAGTTATTAACCGATTATATCTATAACCAATTTTATAACTAGTTTTAATTTTATTTTATTTTAAAATAATTTTTTTAGAAAAAATTTTACTTTAAAAAATTAATATTTTTTTTAATTTTTGGAAAAAATGTTTTTTTTTTCATTTTTAAAAAAATCATTTTTTTTAGTTTTTGAAAATTTAAAAAAATAATAATTTTTTTCAAAAAAAAATTAATTAAAAATTTTTTTCTTTCAATTTTTCTAATAAAAAAATTGACTAATTTGGTTATTATTTTGGATATGGATGTCCAATATATGAATTTGGTTAAAACCATATTAACAATATATCCAAAATATGGATTTAATTAAAACCATACTAATAATTAACTGGTTTTTAATAACCGGATTTGGATATGGATATGGATAATTTATATAACTAGTTTATTTGAACACCCCTAGGCACCCCTATGTTTGTACTTTGGAAGAAACTCAACAGACTACAACCTATAATGAAGAATTTGGGGAAACCTTTATCACAACTGACAATCAGACTAGAGAAGACCAAAGAAGACTTAACTAAAGCACAATAAAACCTTATAATGACAAAATGAACATCCAGAAGATTGAGAAATTTAGAGAATGCACAACTGAAATCATTAAGTGGAATGATCTAGAGGAGCAAGTGCTAAGGCAAAGAGTAAAGATTAATTGGCTTAGATTGGAAGATGGGAACGATGCATGTTTACATGCATCCCTTAAAGCAAAGAAAAAACAAAAGAATATGAGGATGATTTATAAAGATAATGGCATACTAGCTCAAACTAAAGAGGAGATTAAAAAGAGATAATGAAGTATTATGGAAATCTTATTGGAAGGGCAGACAACAACCTTAAGAGTATAGACATTATATTCATGAGGGAGGATGCCCTAACTTAGCAATACGCATAGAGAGAATATGATTTCACCTGTGTCTGAAAAAGAAATCTTGGAAGCTCTAAAAGGGATATGAGACTTGAAGGTACCTTGCATGGATGTGTATGGGTCTAAGTTCTTTAAAGCATCTTGAAGCATAGTGAAACAAGATGTTATAGCTGCAGTTATTGACTTTTTTTTTTGTGAAAGAGAGGATGTATAGGACAATCAAATGCACAATGGTGACACTCATTCCTAAATGTCCTGAGGCAAAAGCTATAAAGGATTATAGGCCAATATCATTTTGTACCACAATCTACAAAGGTATCTTAAATATTCTCACTACAAGGCTAGGGAAAGTGCTAAGTAGAATTGTGAACCAAAGCCAAGTAACATTTGTACATGGGCAGCATACTCATGACCACATTTTGCTAGCCTATGAGTTGATTCAGGGTTATGCAACAAAAGGTGGAATATCAAGATGTATGATTGAACTCGACCTCCAAAAAGCATATGATACGGTGGACTGGAAAGCTATAAAAAACATCCTGAGAGAAACTGGTTTTCCAAGGAAGTTTATTATATGGGTATTGTTGATTGTGACTTATGTATCTTACAATTTCATCAATGGAGAATGCATCAAGGTCATGAAGGCTAAAAGAGGGTTGAGACAGGGAGACCCTATCTCTCCTCTTTTATTTGTACTGGTTATGGAGTATATGAGCAGATCCATGGAGAGAATGAAGAAGAGTTACGATTTCAACTTCCATGCAAAATGTGAGAAGTTGTAGATCAACAACCTCAGCTTTGTTGATGACTTATTGATGTTTGCTATTGGGGATGCAAGATTTATTGAGCTTATGACACAATCTTTCAAAGGGCTCTCTAGGTTCACTAGCCTCAAAGTTAATCCAAGTAAATGCGGAATTTATTTTGGAGGAGTGGCATACCATGAAAAATAAGTCATCAAGCATTCAAGGAAAGACCCATCTCTTTCAGGTATCTTGGTGTTCCCTTGAAAAATAAGTCATCAAACATTCAAGGAAAGACCCATCTCTTTCAGGTATCTTGGTGTTCCCTTGACTATCAAGAAGTTTTCTGTTCACCATTATATGAGCTTAATTGAAAAGATTTTGTTGAGAATCATACATCGGAGTGCCAAATTGCTGAGTTATGCAAGGAGAATACAACTTATCAAGAGTGTAACATTTGCTATCACAAATTATTTCACTAGAAGTATGGAACAAGGTAAACATGATAAAGCTACTATGAAATCTAAATGGGAAAACAATCAGCCTTTGGATCAAATAGATTCACACATACTATATCAAGAAAGGAATAGAAACGATAGATAAAGTGTAGTAAATGGAAAGGATGGAGAGCCAAGTTTCTCAAGTTTACAGCAACAAAAACAATTTTAAAGATTTGGAAATATAGGAATGAGAAGAGCTATAAAAACATTGTAAGTAACACTAAGATAGAAGAGAAAATCATAGATATCATAGTTTATAGAGATTGGACTAATTTGGGGCTGCATAAATACATAGCTAGGTTGATGATGAACTAGCAGAGTTCCCCCAGTTGGTAGTTTTTTAGTTTTGACTTTGTGTTGGTAGTTATTTTAGGATAATCATTTGAATTTGATTGTTTTTTTTGTTGATTTTTCAAAATCAAACCAAAGTGCATGCATTTATCTTAATACCTTTTTTTTTTGTATTAGTATGATGAATACAATTAATCTACTATTAATTTATTTTTATTTTTTAATATAACTTATTAGTTTAATCTATAGTTTTTTTTATTATTTTATATACTTCAAACATAATTGATTGATAAATTTTATTCCATAATATTGAATTTTATTATATTGCATATTATATTCTAATATTTTATTTTATCAAGTTTTTTAGAATAATTACTGTTAATTTAAAAAATTATAATTTTTAAATTTGGATATTGAAAAATTGATCCAAAATAAACTACATTAAATTGGACCGTTTTAGATGATAATTTTTTTAATTGTCATTTAAAATTGAACCAAATTGCATATATTTTTCTAGTTTTGACAGTTTTAGAGAAATTTGATAAAAATATGTATGAGTAAAAATCATTTGGTCCGCTTAATCTATACATATGACCTATCGATTATACGATCCAATTTCTAATTTCAATTCTATTCTTGTTTGAATACATAGTACATTAAGCAAGCATCAATTGACCCTGTGCGAATATGACCTATCGATTATACGATCCAATTTCTAATTTCAATTCTATTCTTGTTTGAATACATAGTACATTAAGCAAGCATCAATTGACCCTGTGCGAATTTGAGTTCTTATTACCAGATAAAGTATCATGGTTAACGATGATATATAGTTAAACAATCAAGCATAGTAAAAATTATAATCTCAATTATGCCCTAAAGAATTGAATTCTATCAAACTAAATCCTATAAATTCTATCGACATTCAAATTAAGTATTAGAAAACAAACAAAATTAGATAGGAAAGGAATATCAATAGTGAAATTAAAGATATAATGTAAAAACCTCAAGTTTTCATGAATTGACGAAACAAAAGATTAAAAAAAATCTAATTCACCCCTTCTTAGATTGCCTCTCAAAGCTATTGGAAATAGAAAAAACTCGAATCTTATTCACTTCTCTTGTTAATGGCATTGTATTAATTCTTGTTGTGAATTGTTGATAATAAAGTGACATATTATCAGTTCAAGCTTTAGCCGTTTCTCTTGGAGAAAATTATAAAATATTAAAGTGATAAATAATAATGATTTAATTAATTTTATGAATTATTTGTTAAATTAAATGATCAAAAGTTGCAACTGTCTAGAATAGAACTAAAGACCCTATAATGATTGGGTGTGTGGCCAAAAGGTGCAACCACCATAATAACACAACTTTTCATGAAAAAGTTTGTTGTTATTGATATACAATAGTTCGCGAATGGTCATGTTGGAATCTAATGAAAGATTGTTTCTCCACACCAATCGGTACAAGTTTTCTTATAAATGAAAATACTTGTCGACCATAAAAGATATACGAAAATAAATATTTTAAGAGCAAAAAATTATATCTAATTCATTTCTTTATTTTTCTAGTGCACAAGAATAAATGAGAAAACTTTATTTCGTAAAATATCGTTGATTGATATGCTTAATGTGAATATGTGATTCATGTTAAGGTTTTAAAGTATTCTGAAGGGGATTCGCTAGTTAACCCTTTTGCATCCAATTTGCATAAATTGGTGGAGGAGAATTGAACCTAAAATTTAGTGTAAACGCACGCTTTGAAATTTATTTTGTGCAACTTTTATCGTACCGTTTTCATCTTCTTCTTGTTCATGTTTTACAACAGACCCCCAACACAAGATCTAACAATCTTTAGGTTTGATTTATGATTTTTATAATTAATTTATGGTTGCAACTTTGATGGAGAAATGGATTCATGCTCTCTTATTCGTAACCATGGTGAAAGGTACATAATAATTCGATTGCATTAATATATATTCATATAATGTTTTAAATTCATGTATAATATTATATGATGAAAATAATGTGTATTTATGTTAAGTTTTAACATGTGATAATAAATTTATATATGCATGATTTATAAATCATACAAGTATGTGAATTTGAATAATTAAGAATATGTTTGGTTTATGGGTGTATACTTGAATATAAAATACATGTTAAATATTATTTTTGGTGAAAGTAGTTTGTTTTAATTAATAATGTAAAATTTTTAGATAAAATAATTTGGTTGAAAAAAAATCATGAATTTGAATGTATGGTGCATGTGTTGGTAACATGAAATGATGTAAATAAAATGTTAGAAATATAAGTACATGTTTAAATTGCATTTTAGTTTTTGCAAGAATTTACTAAATTTAAAATGATGTATATCATATTATATGTGTATCATAATGTGAAAGTATTATTTTTGTTCATCCTGATATTAAAAGTAATTTTAGCATATTTTAAGTTATTGTAAGTTGACAAATATTTATGGATAAGAATTATAGAAAATATTAATGATGTAGATTCATTGTTTACTTTGTATTGTGATTTTTATTTGGATATACCATAGAGCATTGTTAAATATGAAACATGAATTTATCATATAAAATTTGTTACGCATATTAGTTATGCAAGAAAATTCTTTATTTTAAAATTATGGAAATAAATTCTATGATATTGTATTTATATGGAGTTTATGAATTACATGTTTGAGTTCAATTCATGAAATTAAAATTAGTCATGACAAATTTGTTTGATTGTGGTTGTCGATTGTTATAAATGTTTAATGCATTAAATATATTCCGGATATATTTAAGTGAAAGTAAAACTTTAAATTAAAAAGGTTAGCAAATACACAATGACATAAAATTTGTGTATATGACAAAATGAATGACAAAAGTGTCATGATTATAGTTTATCGAAACTATCAAGAATATAGAACATATGTTGTATATGAAAATTATACTAATATGACAAAAGTGTTATGATTTGATGATAGATGACAAATACTGTCAAGAGTACAAATACTATCAAGAGTACATAAAGTAATCATATGCATGATTAGTTGAAAAATTGAAAATTCAGAATTTATTAAAGTTTGAAAAAATCTTACAATTCTTTGACGAAAGGATTGACAAAGATATGATGTCTTTAGATATAATTGAATACAATGAAGACATCATTAGGGATGTGGAACAAGTCCGTGTCTAATTAATCATCAATAGTGGAAACTCAATTCATACTTGATTAATGTTAAGTCTCGAGTTCAATAATGAAAGTGCACTATTAGAGTGATTGAAGTATTTAATGATAGATACATCCCAAGGGGTAAAAGTACTTAGACCATAAGAATAAGTGTGGTAGGAAGAGGTTTTTCTCTTAATAGATATATACCATGTGTTTGCTGGAATGCATAATTATGGGTGAATTTCTAATATAGTCTACCTATATGAGAATGAAGTGGTGCCGCTTCATAGAGTTTAAGGGTTTGACTCTTAAGTTCACATGAAAAGGATATGAGACACAAGGTCTTATTAAATGTGTCATATTAATAATTTGATCAATAGTACCGAGATTTCATGTGTGAGTTATGCACACTTGTTCTAATGAATAATTGATTCAAAACTTGTCTACCAATCTATTTGGGGATGAATGAAAAAGATTTCATGTGTGAGTTATGCACACTTGTTCTAATGAATAATTGATTCAAAACTTGTCTACCAATCTATTCGGGGATGAATGAAAATTTAACTTACTAAGTAATGGTTTAAATTATAAGATACCTTTATCTGAAACCATGAAATTTCCTGAATAATGGATTTAGAAATATTTTGAAAATGGTGGGGGATTGTTGGAGAAATTTCCAAAATATTAAATTGATAAATAATAATGATTTAATTAATTTTATGTATTATTTGTTAAATTAAATTAACAAATTAAATGACCAAAAGTTGCACAGTCTAGAATAGGGCCAGAGACCCTATAATGATTGGATGCATGGTCAAAAGGTGCAACCACCAGAACAACACAACTTTTCATGAAAAAGTTTGTTGTTATTGATATACAATGGTCTGTGAATAGTCATGTTGGAATCAAATGAAATATTGTTTCTCCA
This sequence comes from Lathyrus sativus, assembly GCA_963859935.3. Lineage (NCBI taxonomy): Eukaryota > Viridiplantae > Streptophyta > Magnoliopsida > Fabales > Fabaceae > Lathyrus > Lathyrus sativus. The sequence goes on from OZ012736.1 coordinate 490,245,566, forward strand.
CACCAATCGGTACAAGTTTTCTTATAAATAGAGATATTTGTCGGCCATAAAAGATATACGAAAATAAATATTTTCAGAGCAGAAAATTATATCTAAGTCATTTCTTTATTTTTCTAGTGCACGAGAATAAATGAGAAAACTTTATTCCGTAAAATATCGTTGATCGATATGCTTAATGTGAATGTGCAATTCATGTTAAGGTTTTAAAGTATCTTGAAGGAGATTCGCTGGTTAACCCTTTTGCATCCAATTTTCATAAATTGGTGGGAACGAATCGAACCTAAAATTTAGTGTAAACACGCGCTTTGGAATTTACTTTATGCAACTTTTATCGTACCGTTTTGATCTTCTTCTTGTTCATGTTTTGCAGCAGACCCCTAACACAAGATCATACTTATTGACAAGTTCTACTCCACTAGCAACATCTAAAATATTTTTATCCATAGGTAGCATGCCTTCATAGAAATATTGAGTGAGTAATTATTCATTGGTGTGTTGAAGACAACTAGACACTAGTTTCTTAAATCTCTCCTAGTTCTCATTCAAAGGTTCTTTATGAATCTATCTGATGCCACATATTTCTTTTATGATCAAAGCAACTCTTAAGGCAGAAAAGAATATTTCAAAGAACACTTTCTTCAGATTATTTCAGCTTTTAACATAATTTGGTTGAAGGTAGTACAACCAATATTTTGCAACACCTTGAAGCAAGAATGGAAAGACTCTCAATTTGATATGACCCTCGAGATTAATTCAATGGTGTAGAACACGCTACGTAAAATTTCTTTAAGTACTTATGAGGACCTTCATCTTCATCTGCAAGACAAATAAACTTTGACAACAAGTGTCTCAAACCATATTTAAATTCAAATGATACATGAACTTCAAGATATTCAATATACAATGTATAATAAATGACATCAAATGCATCAAATTCTCTTAAATTTCTTTGAGGTTCAGTCGTATTATTATAAGTAAATTTTCTATCAGAATCAAATAAAGTATGACTTAACAACAATATGAAATTCCAACAATTTCTCTATTTACTAAAAAAATTAAAATAAAAAATAAATAAAAACAATTAAAATAAAATCTAAAAATTATAAAAAATAACGTCAAAAAATTCTAAAAAGCAAATATCAATAACACATGTTTTTCTTTGTATTTTTCAAAACATGAAAATTAAAATAAATAAAAAAAATCAAACATCGATATAAACAAAAGAGTTTGTGATTTTATACTCAAAATCTCTTAAAAATTTCAAATTATTATTCGTTGATTTATATATATGTCTTTTTCCTTTCATATATTTAAAGCATCTATTGTCTAGATACCATAACCGATTTCCTAATCATATTCTAAAGAAAATCTGTAACATAGATAATGTCTTTAGAGTTGTTGTTCCTTAATGTTTGAAACTTACAATTTTTTAGCATTGAGCAATATGTGTTATCATGCACTCTATTAAAACAAGAGGAACAACATCAGAGGTTGGTGCTTCTGGACTATGTGCACCATATGTCTCTTCTTTTGTTGCTAGCAATTCTATAAATCATTGAACTCATAATCCTTTTTTCTATTCTATTAGATAAAAACTCTAAAATTATTTTCATATTTTTTCAAATTATAGATATTAGTTACAAATGATTGAGGTTTTTTTTTTTAAAATGAAACTTTTTATTTTCAAACTCTCAATTCCCATCTCGTTGTTCAAAACAAAGTTTGTTTTCAAATAAAATGAATATAATGTTTTTGGAAGATTTTACTTTATTATTTTTGATATATATATATATATATATATATATATATATATATATATATATATATATATATATATATATATATATATATATATATATATATATATATATATATATATATATATATATATATATATATATATATATATATATATATATATATATATATATATATATATATATATATATATATATATATATATATATATATATATCACTAGTGCAGAAATGACTTTTTACATCGGGCGAAATTGACTTTTTACATCGGGTCTTAGTCCGATGTAAAGCCAGGCGATGTAGTAAATCAAAGACATTTTACATCGGTTCTGTGGTCCGATGTAAGAAATACACCAATCACATCGGTTAAATATTTAAGTCTGATGTGGAAAAAAATTTATAACTGTAAATTTTAATTATAAAAGGGTGTTTTTACATCGGTTGCAGGGAAAAACCGATGTAAAAGGTGGGTATTTTACATCGGTTGCGTGCCAAAACCGATGTAAAAAGTACTGGAGGAAAAAAAAATCCATGCTGACACTTTTTACATCGGTTTGTTGGTTCACCCGATGTGAAAAGTACTGTAGGAAAAAAATTTGCTGCTGACACTTTTTACATCGGTTATTCCGTTAAACCGATGTAAAAGGTAGTTTTTTACATCGGTTTGTTGGTTCACCCGATGTGAAAAGTACTGTAGGGAAAAAAATTTGCTGACACTTTTTACATCGGTTATTCCGTTAAACCGATGTAAAAGGTAGTTTTTTACATCGGTTGTTTCATTCGCCCGATGTAAAAAGTACTGTTACGAGTATACATTATTTGTCTATTTTTTAGCCGTTCCATGTATCTTTTTTGGTACCTAATTTTTTATATTTTTCCAACATTACACAGACCATAATTAGGTCGCTATTTTCCATAGTGCATATCATATAGACCACATTTAGGTCGCTATTTTCATAGTTTTGCAACATCACATAGACCATATTTAGGTCGTTATTTTCATATTTTTCTCATAAATCTAATTTGATTGCACCAAATATCTAGTATGTATACACATAATTGATTTACAAAAGTACTGATACAAAAGTACTGATATAGGATATACACAAATGTACTAAATTATAAGGAGGTTTGCACGATGGACCACTACAACAACAAAAAAACTCAACCTTTATATAACTCAAAGAAACATGTTGCCCAACGGAGTCGCAAATCATACAAATCATCGTTTGATAAGTTCATTGGGTCATCAAATACCTACAACACGTAAGTAACAATAGAGTTATTCTTTGAAAATTCACATTAAGTTGCAAAACGTAAAGTAAATAACAAATTAAAGTCATTTTTATTACCTTCATCCAAGATTTGGTTATTTTTGCAGAGACAATATCCAACATATTTTTCATCACATAATACCCACAATCATCAGAGTTAGGTTGTTTCCTTGTCTACAAATGAATGACATAATTAGTGAATACTTATATGATAAAATTAAATATATAATTATAATTTACACCACGCTTACATTGGGTTGAAGCCATGTAGCTTTTTTTCTATTCCCATTTGCCGCTTGATGAACCCCAAAAGCACTAATTCAGAAGAAAAAAATTCATATAAAGCCACATAACATATGATATTACTTTTGTAACAAATTATGTATATAGGATGAAGTGAACATAAAAGATAAACTTACCTTGTAACAATTTTCGTCATGGTTTGATTAAGTTCATGATGAAGTGAACAAAAGACGACCACTGTATTATCATTTGGACACATGACTATTAATTGCCAATGATCTCTGTACGTGTGTGTGGAAACACAAAAGTCACAATTTCATGTTACCAAAATTGAACTATATATGTTACCAAAATTAAAAAATAGAAAACATAATTTCATACAAACTTACCCATGAATAAATGGTAGCAAGTGACACTCTCTTTTTTTGTCACGTAACTTATCTTGTATGTATTGTTTGACAATTGCTTGAGTTTTTGGCACATGATCAACGTACGTACACACAGCAGGGTCCATAAATCCGTATACTTCAGATTGTGAAGTATCAATACACAAACGATGAATATACCTGAAAATTTTTAAAATCAACATTATAATAAAAGTGATGAGAGATATAACATATTAATAGATATTGACACTAATAAAAATAGAAAATGTACTTACGTGCACCAAACTTGGAGAGTAGACACATCAAGCCAATTAAAACCCACCAGCAGCTCTCTGATACACTTAGCTGACATAAGAAAATTACAAGCACTCGCACAATGACTTAATTGTATTGTCAAATGATCATCACTCATTTTTAGAACCATTCTCATTAATCTCTCAACATTGTCTTCTCTTTCTCCTTCTTTTGTGCTTACTTTTGCAGCTGAACAACTTCCTTTTCCGCTTCCACCAACAGCTTCCCATTGTACAATGCATTTATTATTATTTTCAGTGCTTTGTTGCGAGAGACCCATAGACCTAAGTGTCTCCATGAAAGATTGTTCCATCGCCTTACGCTCTTTAGCCAACTTTTCATCAAAATCAGCTCTAAGCTTTGCTTCTAATGTAGATGAAAGTTGTGCAAATTGTTCTCTTATATCTTCTTGTTGTTGACGTGAAGAAGATCTTCCAAAGAAAGTGCTTTGTGCATAGTGATAATTAATGATGTTGATAATTAATTACTACATATACATTAATATATAAACAATGTTAATGTCTGTAAAACCCTTTCTTCTATGTCTCTCATGAACAATATTGTATGTCAGTGTTCTGCTACATATGATAGACCTATAACCCATTACTCAAGAAAACAAGTACAACTCCTTTTCATTATAATGAGTATTCCCTTGATTCCATAACAAACCCTTAATCCCACCCCTAATAAACTTATTAGGTCCACTAAACTTCACATCAATGCAACTATTGTTAAATTAGCAGAATTGATTTAAGAGAATAACAATGCAGACAGATTATAGTTTATGAATTAGGGTAAACTAAAACTTAATCTCAGGATTTGACCAAATCAGTTTTCATTTTTATGTAAAATATCTTGATTAGGACTTTGCCTGTTTCATGTTTCGTTTAACATAGTTGTTATTCTTGGGGTAAAGACATAGCCATATCACAAAAGCAAGAGGGACTTTTACGTAATGATTCAGTAAGCTACTGCAAGTGGAATTTTTTTTTTATAATTTTCAATTGATACAGAAAAGCTACTGCAGGTGCCTTACCTCTGGACCGGCGCTGCTTAACGTATCCAACTTTAGGCGTCACCAGCAATACCAAACCAATTTCTGTTGTAGTCAACATCTAATTTTACAGAAATATATACAAACTTTAGATATGCTTTGACAACATTTTTTATTGTAACTTACAGAAGGAAGCCCAATTAACTATTTGATTTATGAACAACGAGAGATTTATGTTGATAATAATATGACACTAATCATATATGCTTCTAGGTCTAAAGACCCCAATTTAGATACTAAAATTGAAAAGAATATGATTTATTAAAGAATTTTCATATGAATTACATCCATCATGGAGTACTAGGTAAAATTACTAATGATGGTACTATAAATTGTTTCCAAATTTCTGAAAAGACCATGTAGTGGAGACAGGATCATCTCCAACAAAATTCCCCATGCATATATATAATCCTACTATGAGTTAAATGAATCTAAAAGAAACAGAATAATTCTACGACTAGTAAAAGTTTGTGTATATAATAAGAATGCAATTTGCCTTAATTTTTTCTCATGCCCCGTATCAGATATCAAATTCTCGTGTCATAGAATCACACGTGCCGGACTCATAAAGCCTTGGACATAACAAGTGAAATATGTGTAGGCTAATTAACTAATTTGTTAACCCTGTTTTGTTCTGCACAAGCTGTTCAACATCTTCTAGCTCCATTTCTTTTACTCGACTCTCATTTTCATTTTGAAACATCATCTCTATCTGCTCCAAAGACTTCCCTTTGGTTTCAGGTACTATTGTGAAAACAAAAATAATGGCAAGGGAAGAAATAGCGGAAAACAGAAAGAACGCTCCAGCGAAAGAAATTTTCCCAGATACAGATAGGAAAGACATGGCAACAATGCCACTGCAGACTCTATTAGCCACAGCTCCAAGGACTCGATTCCTTAAAGTTAACTATTAAACATTGTATCAACCATTTCAACAATTTAATCTCAGACGACAACAACAACAGAATCAACCATTTCAACGATTTAATCTTGAACTAACCCTAACCTTTAACGGATATAAGAATAAAAAATGAAAGAACATAGATAGAAATGAATAAAAATGAAGGAGTATTGAACCTGATAATAATGTCGGATTCAGAACCGTGTTCGCGTGGTGGTATGTCGTTATCGGAAGCGGAACGGCGAATGGCGGAGAGAGAACTGCGAACGGCGGAGGGAGAGAGAGAAATGCGAACGGCGGAGGGAGAGAGAGAACTGCGAACGGCGGAGGGAAAGAGAACAGCGGGCGAACGGCGGACAGAGGTAGGGAGAATGGCGACGAAGAGGGAGAGAGAACAGCGGAAACGGTTCTTTGTGGGTTTATTAGAAATGAGCAGATTTTGGTAGTAGACAGTATTTGAGATTTTGGATTTTAAATTATTACTTTTTAGATTGGTGCATTAATTAACCCATTTAAAAACCAAATTATTATTTTTTTAATTATTACTTTTTTAAATCGGTGGGTTATTTACCCAATGTAAAAACCCTTTCACTATTTTTTTCAATTTTTTACATCGGTTAATTAATTGGCCCAATGTAAAAAATTTAGTAATTTTTTTTTATTATTTACTTTTTAGATCGGTGGATATGAAAACCGATTTGAATCCATTTTTAAAATTTTTTTAATATATTTTTTTAAATCGGTGGGTATTTACCCGATGTAAAAACCCTTTCACTATTTTTTTTCAATTTTTTACATCGGTTAATTAATTGGCCCGATGTAAAAAATCTAGTAAATTTTTTTTTATTATTTACGATACTGCCACCGTGTTTATATTTTTAGATTTTAAATCAGTTCGAGTGAATACCAGATGTAAAATCATTTTTCCAAATGTCTTTTTTCTAGTAGTGATAAAAGCACATCATACCTAAAATTGTAAATCAAAATGATTTCTAATCTCTTTTCATATACAATATCTTGATTGACAACAATAGTATTTGAGATTGATTAGTTTCAAATTCTAATAATATTTTTAATTATTTTTTTTAGTATCAAAGTCGTCTTTCAGGGTGTGTAAAACGACCTACAACACAAAATTTCATATTCTTTTATTAATTATGCTATGGTAAAAAAAAAGTCTTCATATACATATTTTATGATTATTTTACAACTAATAGAACCTCTTAAAAAAATTTCACTACTTAATTGAAGTTAACGTCTCATACAGAGCCTCTTAAAATTTTAAGACGACTCGATAACATTCACATAAAAATAAACTTAGACTTTGAACGGTTTGACCATCTTAAATTTAAGCCCTAAAAACACTAACTTGGTCAAATCTATTTTCATTCAAATTTGTACAACACTTTTGGTTGACTTTATTTTAGATAAGCACTTTTGATTGACTTGCATTATTTTTTTCGGTTTACAATATAAATGATTTATTGTTTTATTTAGTGGTAAGCAACTAATTTGGACTTTACTTTATAAAATAATGAAAAATCAAATGGAAGAAATTGACACGAAGTTTCACTCATACATGTTTATCTCATTCCTCTAAATATATATATATATATATATATATATATATATATATATATATATATATATATATATATATATATATATATATATATATATATATATATATATATATATATATATATATATATATATATATATATATATATATATATATAGTACACTAGTGGACACCCCTTATTTTATTTTCTTCATTTTTGTGATAAGCAAGAAAGCTACTTTTACTTTTAAAGGTGCTTTTTTAATACAAAAATTTCATATTAGGTGTTAGGAGGGAATAATTTAATAAGTCAATCCTAATATCCATTAACATGAGTTCAATTGAAATTCAAATCAAATTATGTATAAACTCATTCAACATATCAATATTTAGTATTTAACTGAATTTAAACATGAGATCTGAGAGATTCAACTCGATGTATATATATATATATATATATATATATATATATATATATATATATATATATATATATATATATATATATATATATATATATATATATATATATATATATATATATATATATATATATTAAAATCATGTCTTTTTAAATATGTTTGATTGGCCAATCGAAAATAGTTTTTTTAAAATAAATTTATTTAAGTTTGGATGATAATTAAAATAGCACTACTTTTCTGATTTAAATTAGAGATGACAAACAGATATATTGTTCCATTAGTCTTAACCGTAAAAATTCTAATAAAAAAAAACAAACATACATAGTTGAAAGAGCAAACTTAAAACTTTATAAGTCGAAATTCGATTCTTACATCTTTAAAATGTGTCTCACAATTTTTGAGTGTTCTTTGAAGTTAAGGCTTTGAGTGGAGTGTGTTATTATAGTAATATTGGGACTAGAACTTTTTCATTAGCAAATGGTTATTGTATAAAGACAAGTATTTGGTTTGATTGTGATGTTGCCATTTGAGCATCATGACATATATTGTATGTGAAATGGAATCTTATCTAAATGCAGAATATGCAAGGCTTAACATCTCTCCATTTTAAAACGGCATACATAATTATTTTTTTCATTTCTTCATGATGATCATGAATGAATAGAAAATTATAGAATGATTTAAGCATACCAACTTTTGCTACATGATATTTGCCTACAATCTTTTTGTGTCTGTCCCTTAAAGTTTGAACATTCATTCATCACACCCACCCACTTTGAAATCACATACCCCACCCATTTTGTCCATTACAAAATTATTTCAGTATCTCTATGAATGTGAACTCTAAATATGCCAGATTC